>JAFBJR010000425.1:0-409402 GCA_016785285.1 Brachirus orientalis
TTATTCTCAACATTTTGATTTAATCTTAAACATGTAAACTTTATTTTCGACATTTCAACTTAATCTTCAATGTGTTTCTCACCATTGTGACTTAATCCTAAACATGTTAACTTTATTCTCAACATTTCAACTTAATCCTGAACTTGTTAACTTTATTCTCGACATTTCAACTTAATCCTAAACATGTTAACATTATTCTCGACACTTTGACTTAATCCTAAACATGTTAACATTATTCTCAACATTTCAACTTAATCCTAAACATGTTAACTTTATTCTCTACATTTCAACTTAATCTTCAATGTGTTTCTCACCATTGTGACTTAATCCTAAACATGTTAACTTTATTCTCGACATTTTGACTTAATCCTAAACATGTTAACTTTATACACATGTTAACTTTTTCTTGACATTTCTACTTGAGACTGGTGAGGATGGGAGAGAATTATCACTAAGAACTTGATTGCGTTGTGACTTGTTAAGAGGAGAGGATTTTAGTGTTTAGTGGAGCCAGGGAGTTACCTCTTTATCCCGGTACAGCTTGTCTACGGCGATGACTGCCGGGTTCCACCGTCAATAAACTTGTTCCTTAGCGGGAACAGCTTCCTGCGTCGCTTACGCTGAAGTCCGTTCCTCGCAGCTTCCTGCCCCGGCTCTTTACTAACTCCTTTGGTTTAAAATGTTCAAATGTGGCCACAATCGGGCGCCGGTCTTCGGTCATCCTGTCGTTTCCTTCCTAAACGATGCGCCCGGTGGAACGAGATGTTTTTGACTGCGTCTGCCGGGAGTTTTAGTTGTTTCTCGATAAAGTTTCTTACTGTTGTTTTTGGATCCTCTTGGGCCTGTTCTGGAATCCCGGACAAAACCACGCAATTCCTCATGCTACGGGCCTATAGATCGATGAGAGTGTCCTTAATGTGTTTATTTTCTGCCGAAAGACGCTGCGTTTCCTCGGTGAGGGATTTCAACGATCCTTTAAGGGAGGCGTTTTCAGCCGCAAGCAAGGACACCTGTTGCTGGCTGAACTCCAGAGATTCCCGCAGCGACTGAACCCCTTAGTGCAAGACTTCCACCAACGAAAGTCGGGCATCAAAACAGGATAATTTTGTATTTATGGAGGTACGAATCTCCGTAAATTCGCTGCCTGGCAGTGAAGTGAGTCCTCCGGTCGGCTTCTTTTGGAAGAGGGGGTAACAGGTGTTTGGTTGTTTTCCCCATTATTCATCGGTGAAAGCACTCTTCGATAGAATCCTCTAGATCCTCCAGTCTTCTTTTTCTGTTTTCATATGGAAAAGGGAAGTATGGTTGATGCCTTTGCCGTTTATTTTAATATTTATTTGGCGGTATGTAGAATAGAGAAAAATGTTTGGTCTAAGAACGCGCCGCCATGTTTGAGTTGCACAGGTCTCACGCAAGTCTCGCGATACTACAGCATACTACCGCTCTCTGACTTAATCCTAAACATGTTAACTTTATTTACAACATTAATATCTATTTTTTTTTTCTCATACTTTTTTACACTCGTGACCCTAATACGTCTTTTATACTTCAGTATAACACGTTCTTTTAAAAGATTATGTACAGTGACATTTAAACGCTAGCAATAAATCGATTACAATAATGAAGGCAGCGTTATACCCTCAACTAAAGGGCAAGTTCGCTAAGTTTCTTCCACATGACACCTTCACACATTCAGCTCATTTGACCTTAAATAAACACCTGTTTGAAATAGCTCACTAACTGCTCTGTGACGCTGCATTTAGCCACACTGCAGCTGCACGCTAAATGCTAATGTCAGCATGCTAAGGCGTGGATGTTCTGAATTTTAATTTTACATAACATGGAGGTTACACCCAAACTGAGATTATTCCACTGCTGCCAGCATAATATATGTGTATATATATCTTTATGCAATTCGATTATTTTGATTAGCTTTTAAAATATTTTTTTTTCTGTATATATTCAAGGAATGGAGAAAATTCAACTGAAATTATGTTTTGATATTTCCAACATAATAATAATAATAATAATACATTTACATGTATATTTATTTTTGTCTGTTTTGGGCATCTTTTTTTATTGTTTAAACATGACACTTTACTATGGGTAATTTTTTAAATTGCACCAAATTGACAGATGTGGAAATTCACTGAAACACTGAACTTAATATTTATGACGAGGATACAGTATGAGAGAAGTGAGCAAACACGGACATGAAGGAGGAGGTTAAGTCGGCCTGTACGTGAAGGCTTTAAAGTTGTAGTGTGTAACTTTAAAAAGATGTCTGTTATATCAAGAGTTTAAGTACATCATGCTGATTAAGCCTTTATCAGCTCCACATGAATATGTAAACAGCATTTTGTTTTCATTTCCTTTCAAACACCACAGAGGAATAAAAGAGCAGAGACAGAAGCAGATTTTATTTACTGTAGTCAATGAATCAACACATCAGTCAATCCATACATTAGTGCAAGAGGGGAGACCTGGGCCCCCAAGATCAGCTGATTAAATAAATCCAAAGCTTTCACAAAGGCAGAACTTAACCTATAACCTCTTATTCGTTCTTCAAAAGTTTTCTGTAAACATAGCACTGTTTCAAGAAATGTCTTCAAACGCACAAAATCCTCAAAAGCAACTCTAAACCATGTAGTATATACTGCAAATGCCAGGCCTGTATGTGGCACTGTAACGCTGCCACAGAAACATGCCAAAAATGGAGATGTGGAGCTGTGCCTAAAGCAAGGTTGGAACTATGACATCATTGTTTTCCCATAATTGCGTCTTAGTTGTATACACAAAATGCAAGGGTAGCATTTGGAATTTTTTTTTCACTTTTCCCAAAAACAGTGGGTTTTGAATAGATAAAAAGAAGATACTATACAATGGAATCTCCTAAACTCGGGCCTAAGTCTTATGATGCAGGAGACTGTGACAAAAACCCTACACAGCTGCTTTCAGACCTGCACTAAATTCTGTACATTTTAATCAAACTGTTTGCAAAAACTGCTCTGGACATTTGGTGGAATTCTATCTGTCAGTACCCATGTCAAAATTTAAGTAACTACATGTTACTCCCCCCCCCCACCAACATCTCTTGAAACACTGCTGGTAAATAGTTTTTCCTTGTAAATCATTAAAATGAATCAACTTGTTGCTGGTAAAATTAACACAACTCAATACAGTGAAAAAAATGGGATATTTAAAGCTGATTTCAATCTGAAATGAACATTAAAACCTTCCTGCTCATGGTTGTGTTTAAGCAATGATATTTGCAGGCTCCTTCAAAAGCATAACTGTGAGACAGGTCGGAGGTCACTTTGTGACCCCTGGATTTTAAAATGACTGTTAAACAAAATCAAACAAAAGTTTAAATCAATATATAGTGTGCTTTAAATGTTCAGTATGAGACAGGCAGGCAGCTGCTAAGTTAAAACATGGCTGTGACGCCAGGAAAACTGATTTAAAAAAAAAAAAGTCTCACCCTATAGCCTTTATAAAATGTTTATTCTCCTGAACCAAAGTCCTTAGAGAAAATCATCGATTTTACATCACTGTGGAGAGAAGCTGTTAATCCACTGCTGCCTCCATTAGTAAGATAAAATATGTCATTCTGAAACTTTGTGATTTATCTTACTGATTTAATAAATCAAATTTTCCTAAATGACAAAGTAAAGAAGGCAGCAGCAGACCAGGCACTCAAGCTTTTCAGCATTGTAAAAATGCTGATTTTCTCTATGGACTTTTGTGTGAGAGCATGACTGAATTAAAAAGGACGAAACTTCAATTCCCTGTTGTAAAAGGCTGTCTAATGGTGGGATAAAATGGTGGGGTGAACATATATTTCAGATAACATAAACTTAAGCTGATGTAGATTTATTAGGCAAGTATTTTAAACGGCTTGGTTAAATGGCTAGATTTTCCCTTGTTTTCACTGAGCACTTGTCTGCCTGTCTAAAGGTGCTGACTATGTGTCAATACCTCAGAAAACCACACTTAAAAAAAACAGATATATAATTTTAATCAACTAATAATCAACATCCAAATTAATCCGTAATAACTCTGGCAATCTATTTGTCTCTGTAACTTATGTTAAATGTGCACATTTTTTACTTTGCTCTTCTATGACAGTAAACTGAGTATCTTTAGCTTGTAGATAAGACAAATGTGTAATTTTTTTCACTATTTTCTGACATTTTATGGACCAAACAAATAATAGACCAGTGTTAAAAAATAAAATTATTATTGGCAGCCATACTTTTTTGGTGGCAAAATAGTCGATTAAAATAAGTAAATGAAAATAAACAAGCTGCAGGCTGTCACTGCAGCAACCTAAAAGTGTGTGACATTTGCACTCAACATTTTTCATACGTTCATCATGCTTGGTAAAGAATCTCATGCTTTATGTAACCTGGTGTGATGTCACACATTGAATGTCTGAATCAGTCCCACTTCACTAACACAGAAATGTTTGTGACTGAATGTTTCTGCACTGAGTTTCACCTTCACAGAGTAAAAACAAAGCAATCGAGGTCCTTAACTGCATCCAGGGTTCCTACACTTTGGTTGAAATCAAACTCAAGGACCTTTCAAGAACCAATTTTCCTCAAATTCACATCTTAAGCTGTGCTGACAGCTTAAGACGGGAGGGAAACTTGTAAGAGCCGCTTTGTTCATGGTGTCCACTATTATTGATTTGCAGCACACACTGCATCTGGACAAATGATTGTCCTTGGGATCTTGGACAAGTCAGTCTTTGCAATTTACTTTGTGAGACAGAGATCTTGGTATTTGCATTTCCCAGACATCGTATCATTTGCTATGTCGTGCTTAACGTTACTCACTCATTGTTCTGCATGGAATCTCAAATCCATGGCAGAGAGACAGCAAATTCACAAACTCAAGGATTTCAAGGACCTGTGGAAACCCTGGAATACAACAGAGGCTGCTGAAGGAAGCTGCAGTGTGTGCAGAACCATGCAAAAATCACTCGGTCAAACCAGGATTTGAACCACAGACATTTTTGCAATGAAAAATGGAGGGTTTACTGCAGGCCATCACATTTAGCTAGGCGTACCTAATAAACTGGCATATGAGTATATAGATTTTAATTTTGGCAAGTCGTAAAACCGTATGCTTCTTATATACAAACACTGAATATTTTTATTAGTTATTCTGACACTTAAAACTGTGTTTCTTTTTTAATCAAATATTTTAGGAATATTTGATTTACTTCGATGTGTTTTTAATTTTGTTAAGCACTATGTATTTATTGATTTTAACTGTCAAGTGCTTAAATAAGTGCTATATAAATTGTTTTTTTTTATTATCCTCAATATATTATTAGTTTGTAGTCTAGAAAGATTGGGACAAAGTACATTTTTTATCATCTTCACTGTGCAAGAGACACTTTGAATATTCACAGAACAGCCCATTATGATACATTATGACAACGAACCCCTCAGGTACAACTGTGACTTACTTCATTCAGTCCAAATTAAATTACTGGTCACGTTTATTACAGTATTATAATGGCTACAATCCTGCCAACCTGCCTTTACTTCAATCTGGCCCATGTTGTTATTAATATGTTACTTCCCCTCGACTATAAAGCCCTTTAACTTAACTCCTGTTGTTTTTAATGTGCTTTACAAATTAAATTTTCACACAAAACTGAGGAAGAAACATGAATGGATGTCTCATAAATGTTCAAACTGAAAAATGACTTTAAAAAGTGCAATTCTGTAACTTATAACTAAGTAAATAGATGATGTGTACTTGGCAATACATTTAATTTTTTTTTCTGTAAAAATATCTGCACGCACACACACTCTCTCTCTCTCTCTCTCACACACACAGGTATTTTACATGGTACCTGTTTCAAGCAGTGCTGACATGAAATCACGCAGATCATGCTTCACTCAGCCGTCACATCCACAGACAACATGAAGTGACATCATTCAAACGCTGCCATACCGGATTCCCTGTGGTGCTGCTGCTCTGCTGCACTGCTCCTGAGAAGTAAAAACAACATAGAACCATCTTCAAGGTCACATGAAGAAACTAACTTTCCCTTCATCCTGGTTCGCTCTATAAATGAACAGATTTTCCAGTTTTGGCAGAGACGTGTATCAGAGACATGTATCGTGGCTGTGGTACAGAGCAACTGCCTCTTTTTCAGGTAGTTTTGCTGGAATGAGTGTCTTAAAAAATAACTTTAAAGCTGATGTCAGTGATGTTGCTGTATACCTAACTTCCTGTCCAGTGCTATCATTAGCATTCCTCCTCCCTACAGTACCTCATGACCGTCAGTCATTCAAACTCCTCAAGCCCCGAGTGAAAACTGTAGTTAGTTTTTTGAGAACTTATGTCATCAAATATGTTGAAATCACAACAGTTACTGTGTCTCTCCTAATAAATATAGATGGATGGAAAAACAGTTATTGTCCAGTAGCATCTCAAGTCTTAACTAAGACCCACAACTTGGTCAGCTAAACTGTTCAGCCCTATATGATTTAGTAAATGACTAAATTGCTCTTAAACATGATCTACTCCAACATCCTCCACTCCATCTACCAGATACCAGAGCAAGATTGAGGTCAAATCAGTAAATTAAAAATTGTACAGTCATCTGTGTTCCACCTGAACCCAAATGGGAAGTGAAAATATACTGACTAGCCACCAGGGGGTGACACTTAGTTTGCTGATTGCAAGAAGTTGTCTGGTTGAATTGAATTCTATGGGAAAATGAGTCTACTTCTCACTTTATTTATAACATGCTGAGCAGTTACTGCTCTCAATTGTTAGTTTTGGGTCTGAGGTCAAGGATTTGTGCAGATCAGCCATGTTCAAGTGACCCTGACTGTCTGACATATCCTTTTAATGCTCAAGGTTTAGGTCTTTTATCACAGAAATCCATGGGCTCAAACTATCACAGAAATGTCCTCAGACCAAAGGCTCACCAAACAATGACTTCCTCACCCGAGATGCTCATTCATCGACAAAACTGAACCTGAAAAGACTCAGTTGCTTTTTACTGCTATGATGCATAACTCAACACCTATTGGCTAGCTCCTGTTCTACATGTTCAGCCCTGTCCGGGATGTGGTTATGATTCCTACTGACTCATGAAATCTGTCAGATTTGGTAGATTTATCAGAGCAACGGTCATGCAGTTGTATCCACCTGGTAGAGGAACCTACAGCACAGAGGATGTGATAAGTTTGAGTCAAAAGTTTTTTCTGTCCCAAAACACTATGAGAGTTTACGTTACTACTCCATATTAAAGATCCTCTTCATGTTTCTTTAGCAAGGAATTACTCCATGTTGATATCATTTATCAGTGTTGAGGTTGAAGTCCTCAATCTGTCTGTTAAGCAACTGAAGACAAGGAAAGGCTGAGGGAGATGAGGTCGTCACGTTCTCTTTGAACCTCATGGAGGTCTTGACCCTCTGTCACATTCAAACAGAAATATCAGGACTATCCTTCAAAGCTCTGGTAAGTAACGTCCTCTTAATCCCTGCGTCATCCACCGCTCCAGCTCTGTCTTCATTGGAGCTGGGAGACTTTGAGGGGGGAAGTGCTGGCAAAGTCCAAGAAGAAAGGTCCTTCCTGTTTGGGGAGGAAAGTGGTGGGTATGACGTTGTAGATGCCAGCTGGGACATGGTCTACCTCCATGTAGCAAAAACCACATCTGAAAAAAAAGAGAAAAACAAAGTGAAACACTTTGGGACTCTGAAGGTGTGTTCATGCACTTAGATAACACACAAAGTCAGAGATTTAAGTAGATGTGACCTTCATGTCACTTATAACAGGGGACACAAATTGAGAGAATCCTGTGAGGCAAAGACGTAAATTATTATTATGGCCAGATTATTTGCTTCATTTGCTTGAGTTAAAATATTCCTCTTTCAGTCTTTCAGGCCTTTGTACTGTAATTGAAATAGTATTGGTGCAGAAGGAAGGAAGAACCTGCGTTAAAACTGAACTCAAAAGGGAACTAAAGCAAAGACGCCAAGCATAATGTGACAAATTGTGCAGATCGTGATTAAATCTTAAACAGTTAACATTCAGTTAACACATGACAATATATAATTATGTAATTATTTCTGTTTGTGTATAATTTTCTAATTTCAATTTTATTAAAGAAAATGTGGTCAAGCCTATTTTTTTTTTTTTACCATTAATCCATCACAGTATAGTTTTGTCATGAGTGACTTATCAATATGTGGAAAATGACCTAATAACATAAAAAGACACTTAATGTGTCTTTGTCCATCAGTGTGGTTTCATAATGATTTAATATAAATTACTGGAATATTTAAAATTATGAACACATTTATTTCGGTTTGTCTACAAGCATTCAAATTGTGTTTACTTGTTGTACATAACTGTGTCCATAAATTGAGGTTGAAAAATTAATTTCACATTTTTGTTGTGTAATGATGATGACAGACCACACTAACCAGACTGTGACTTTCACTGTGTCTGACAGACATCATGCGGATGTTTCTGTGCTAATGACTCAGACAGTATTGATCTTCTGTTGGGCTGAACTCCTGTCCGGTCTCTGAGGTCAGCTGATCAGCTGCTCCCACAGATACCAAAGTCTAAACAGAAGCTCAGACGAGACAGAGCTTTTTCTTTTGCTGCACCTAGATCGTGGAACAATCTTTCTCTATATATTAGACAGGGCCCCTTCACTGTCCATTTTTAAGAAGCTTCTTAAAACCCATTTTTACTCCTTGGCTTTCAAGCCAGTATGAGACATTGATTTTACTGATTATTTATTTGTGTTATATATACACACACACACACTCATCTCTAAAATACAGCACTTTGTTTCAGCTGTTGTTATTTTTAAAGTGCTTTATAAATAAAGTTGGATTGGTTTGAAGAAGACTTCAAATGTTCACTTGTTCAAACATCCTTTAAGGTAGGTTTTGCCATTCGGCAGCCATTTTGTCAATGCCATCAGGCAGCTATTTCAGACCAACAAGATGAGGTGCTTTATAAAAGCCATTTTTCAGACTTGAATTCAGGAAAATGAGGAGAAAACAAGTGACAGATTAATTGATATCACAAATAATCGTTGTAGCCCTACTGTTGTATTAATGTCTATGTATAAACTTTATAAACACATGTACGATATGCACTGTAATATTCTTCTGTAGCTTGCTGCATGCAAAACACCTCCTATACGACTGACCTGTACATATTCTGTAAACTGAACTCTCCTGCTCATTGTTATCAACAAATCAGAAAATCAAAAAATGTTTAAACCAACCAGTTACACCAAAGTGTAGCTGAGCATGGTTACAGGTTTCATGCACTGTGCATACAGTATAATCTTTTTTTAAAAATAAATAAATGAATCTACCACACAAAACAAAAACATGCTCAACCTCTCCTAAGAAGTAAAAAAAAAATCCTGCTAAATAAACCTAAATCACGTATTAATTAAACACCCTCCAGTAACTTTAAAACCAAATATATGTAGACCAGGTTTAAACCATTATATGCAGTCAAGGCTTTTGATATTTGACCCCATATTATATCATGTTGATTTACTTTGTTCTTTTCAGTTGCTATTGTTTACTCTATGTTCAAATAATAATACATGTCTGTTTTCCAGTGCAACAATGTTGGACTGTACCTGTAATCCCCACTGCTCTTCTTCTGGAAGGCTGCTGGACCCGGATCTCCCACCATCGACACAGTCACCATTTCAAAGCCAACACTGTACTGCCTGCACAGTTGATAAAGCTCAAGTTATGTGTTTGTGTTTATTTCTTACCCAACATGACACCAAATGATCTTATATAGAAATATGTTAACATCAGACAAAACACCACATCATGAACCCAGTCAGCAGACATGGTGGAGAAGAATCGGTGAAAATATTGTGATTTGTTTACTTGTGTAAGAAATGCAAGACGAAAGTTAACACAAAAAAATGTTGCATTTGGTGTTGAAGCAACATTTGAAATTTGTTGTGGTCTTGCCTGAAAACCAACCAAGTCTTTATAGGGACATACTTCCCTGAGATTAATTTCTGAGGTGCAGAATCAGCTTCATTTACAGGTATAACCTGCTGCTGATTAGATTGTTTCCAGTTTGAACATGCTGACATAAAAAATCTGGTATTAGTTCAATAGCAAGGTCACGCTCTTTTGTCGGTCAATGTGCAAAATACAGACATTATCATTAAGTCAAACTCATGACTGGAGTCATGAGTTTGACTTAACCATAGATGTAGTGTGAAATGTACAGTGAGGCAGAATATTTACCATTTCATGTGATGTCACTGGAGTAAAAGGGCAAAATAAACAGAGCTACTGGTAAGTCATCCTGATGTATGTGATGTATGATCATTGTGTTGCTGCCACAGTGGAAAAGGCCCCTGAATTTTTGCATTAAGTCTGACACACTGTAAGAATTGTGGCATCTGGGGAAAACTGCAACAAAATGAATACATTTTGCTTCATTATCTCAATTTTAGAAATGATGGTGGCCTCCGGGTAGCAAAAGAATATGGAAAAATCCAACAAATCCAAGTTGTTGATTTGTCCATTATGGGCCATTGTACAAAAGATGGTGAAAACACAGAAGTTCTTCATTTTCAGGTGATGATAAATTCATAAAAAATAGAATTATATGTGTGTATATTCAAATTCTGTTGATAGACCTCCCTAAATCCTTAACTACAAAGTACTTTTCCTGACTCTAAAACTCTCATTATTGTCATATTTAAATGACAGCTGTGTGGTTCTATAATAATGCTACTAATATTAATGTTTTTTATTGTGTCGTGAAATCTGAATTTTGCAAATTGGGATCTTTTTTTGACATTCTTCCAAAAAAGCCTGGTTTTTCCTTATGTGTATGCAAAATGGACTGAGAAATGATCAAACTGCAGGGACACATTCTCCTCTGGTATTTGGTATATGATTGTTCATATACAATTTATCGTCACCTGAGGGAGCAAAATATTTTTTGAACACTTGTATTAACATCTGTGTTCACATCTGGCTGGAGACACTTTGTACACTTTGTGTACAAACATTGTTTTTTTTTAGAAACCATCTACTGAAAAAATATCTGGAGCACTGAGTATAGACAAGGCATAAAACTGAACTAATCTCTCTTTGGGGTTAGTCTGACCTGGATCCTCGGAGCTCGATAAGCAGTGGTCCAGGGCGCTCCAGGTTAATCTGATAGATTGGATTGTGTTTATACGAATCCTTATAATTCCCACAACCTCCAGCACTGATCCCCTTCCACTGGCCACTGATCTATAGACAAACCAGAGACACAAACACATTGAAACGACTGGTGAAAAAATATCTATTATACTGTATTTAGATGTGGTTGTTAGATGATTACATACCCTTCTGGTGTGAGTGAAGGGATTTGGGATTTTAGAGAAGGAGAATTTGCATCCAGAGTAAACCTGGTAAAATAAATGATAAATATGAGCTGACAAAATAAATCTGGTCAGAAATGTGATAAAAAGGAAAAGAACATGAACAGTTTGTCTAATTCTTATCAGATAGTGAACTGAGTAACTAGAAAGTAGCACAAATAATGAGAGATGTAATGGCCAATGTTCTGGATAAAAATCAGATACAGTACAAGAACAAGATGAACCCAAGATTACTTTACATACATTTGCTTTATATTTATTATTAGCAATTGTGTAACATGTTCCTAAATGTTATGCCTGACTTTGAAGCAAAGTTGTTCATGAATTCATGACAACTTGGTTTTCAAGTAAATATTTCAGAGCAGAGACATCTGTGAATTTCTTCCTACTTTGATCTCTGTTCAGCACTCAGAGTTCAATTGAAAACAGTTCATAAACACTGATCTGAGCTCAGCAAAGAGAAAAGAAGAGAGGCAGAGAGAGCTTTCAGTAAACTCACACATGTATAGTTTGGTTTTAATGAGTGATTTTAGTAAACTGAGCTATTTAATTGCAGCTGAATATGGAATTGCAAGAAGTAAATATTTCCAAGGTCATCTTTCTGTCTGTCCAAACGTCTTTGTTTCAGGTGTGTAGGGTAGTGTGGACAGTAGATGTAACAGTACCAAATGTGATGCATTTTAAATTGAAAATGCAGCAACTTTATATGTCTTCAGTGCCAGGGCAAAATGGCTGTCCCATATTCATCAACCCACATCATCCACAAACCTCAAGACCTCAAGAGTACAGTAAAAGTAAAACAGAGACAATGGTGTAACACTCAAATATTGGAGACAATTTTAACTTAATTTCCTGTGGTCCTTTGTTATTATGTTGGTTTTTAATGCAAAGGAAGAAAAGAAACAGTACAGTTAGCCTCACTGACACTGTGGTGGAACATTTTGTTTGATTTAATTTACATTCATTCTTAAAACATTTTTGCTATATCTAAAAACACTAAAATGGATGGATACCAATTTTTCATGTGTTGGAGCATAAAACAAACACAAACATACCAAACACAAAGATTTCTCACCCGTAGTGTGTAGTTTATGGTGTTCTGCTTCTCATACTGGGAAACCACCAGAGTGAAGGTGTGTGTCCCGGCACTGGTCAGCCTCATCTTGGTCAAATAGTGTGGGCTGTTGATGCGAATGCCGTCAATGAAAGGAGGAGGGTCGGCTGTGGAAAGCCAGGGGAGTTTATTCACAGGAGAAGTGAACACTGTGGACCATTTCCTTTAAGAATAAAACTTTATTTTTAAACTCTGCTACTATCCCTGTGAATACTAGAGAAGACTAGATGCTGTGATGAGGATTAGGATGGGATGAGTCATCTTCAGTTGTGTGCAGGGAAGAAATAAAAGGCGTAAGATGAAGAAGTGCTGCTGTCAAACACAATGTACAGATGATATCTCACATTTATGAGCCCCAGAGAAAAGATTATCCTTTAAAACTGCAAAATGCCTGCAGAGTACAGGCATTTTGATAACCATCTCTAATCAATGCATCATTTAAGTGAAGGCACTGATATTATCATCATTATGTTTTGAGCTACAACTTAAAATGAACTGAGTGAGGACTATATTACATTACTACATAACTGTAAAGGTTTTCTAGACAACCATCAAATGATTTGCTATGGTTGCTGTTGTGATTGGGTGATCTTTGGTTAAGGAAGAACAAAAAAAAAGGTGCAACATAAAGTAATACTGCTGTTAAACACCATCTATAGAACATATATATCATAATATAAATTATAACAGACATGTGATGCTGGTCGCAGACTACAGGAGGAATTCACATATGATGAGATCAGTGTTATAAAAGACAATCTAATATTGTTCATGTTAAAAGGAAGCAGATAGAAAAACAAAGGGGAGCAGTGTGGTGCAACTACTTGTGATGTTCACGAATAAGAACACAGGGTGAAGAGTGTGGATGAAAATATAGTTGTAGACATGCAGAGATATTAAATCCAGGTCACTTTTAATGGTAGCAGCTAGCTGACATTATCCTGCAGAGCTAGATAGTGTTTAATTGCCTCTGTCTCAAAAGCTGTTGTTGCTCCTTCAGCTTGAAAGTACTGACGTAATCTTGTGTATTTTTAATCTTTGTCAGCACTATTAGATAACCTGATTCTTGGAAGGGCCAAATCAATTAATCTGATCAAAATTCCTGTAGTCTGAGTCCAGCTAAAGGCGTCGAAAACCTCACCTGGGTAGTAAACTTTCTTTCCATCCGTCTTATAAACCACCAGCGTAATAAACTCCCGGTTTTGTGCAAAATCATCCTGGACAAACAAGCACACAGGTAACAGTCAATGGAATAAAAAAGCCATTTGTATTTTAACTTTGACATTGTCAAAGTTAAAATACAAATAATTATAACTGATTATAATTTGGAATATAGTGTATTTCAAGTAGTTGTTTTAAGCTGTTTGTCTGATTATGGTATAGAGAGCCACTGCACATTAGGAAGGCCTGCCATGTAATTATTTATTTTCATTTGGTAAGGGTATGGGTTAAGTGGCCTGGTTCAAAATAAATAATATGCTGTATTTAATTGTGACCGTGATTTTCCCATTTTCATATGCAAATACTGAAAAAAAAGAGTCAGTGTTAAGCATCCACGATATTAATTTAACATTTGTAAAGTGATGTAGAGGCGATTTCAAAATATCGAGATATATATCGTTTATAAAATATCCTAAAAATATTGTGATAATGGTTATAGGTCATATAGCCCAGCCCTAATTCCAATGTACTTAAGGTTCTTTAGAGAGTAAGAAAATGAAGGAAAACTAGATGAAAAAAAATGGTCACAACATAATGAATCTAGTAATTAAAGCATTTGTGAATGTGTAGAGGAGTTCAAATAACATGGATCTGTATCTCTACCTTGTCAGTGATGTGCCTGGTGAGCAGTACCCAAACAGCAGCGCCACCTGCTGGACACTGGACCTCTAGCTTGAACTGGGGATTGTTGGCCAGACTGTAGACATCTTTGACTGGGCCCTGCTTCCCATCCCAGCTACTGCAGAGGGTACACAAGACACATCACACACTTCAGAGTGGGACTGTATGCTCTGCAAACCGGGGTTTTGTTTTTCTGGTTTATAATGAATTGTATACGCAGGATTACAGAGGCAAAATCTGCAGATCTACCAACATACTGTCAACTTACTGAGTTGCTAAATATTTCTAATCAAACTTGTCAGTCTCCAGCCCACAAAGTGACACACAGGATACTGATTTGAGCTGGTGCCCATGTGCATTCCCACTTTGCATGGATTTCTGGCATTTGTGAGCAAATGATCAGGTGGAATGTGAAACCTACACACGCACCTGTGAATACAGGAGGACTGTTGGAATAGGGCGGG
Organism: Brachirus orientalis; assembly: GCA_016785285.1. Lineage (NCBI taxonomy): Eukaryota > Metazoa > Chordata > Actinopteri > Pleuronectiformes > Soleidae > Brachirus > Brachirus orientalis. The sequence continues at coordinate 14,844 of JAFBJR010000425.1, forward strand.
GTTCCAGCTCAGGTAGATGACATCATAATATTGACAGAGGTCCTCCCATGCAATCCAGAAAACACCTGATGAGCAATACAGGAGAGCAATATGAAATTAAGCTCAAGGATGTTATAAAATTAAATCTTGGAAATGTTTGGCTTGTGGAATAAAGTTTCGCTGCAGATCAGTGAAGTGTTTATGCATCCTGCTCAAGGTATTTAATTACAAGACTCACTCTGGGGCCTTGTTCACAGCTGGTATGAATATCTGTGCTGAGAGTTCAGTCAATAAGTTTGTTTAAACCTGACATTAAAATACATCCTGAATGTGTCTCCTTACCACTTGTGACAGGGTCTTTTGATTTTATTCACAGACAATTTGCAGTTGTTAGGAAAGCTACTTCTTTGCATTACTTTTACATGACCTGCATGCTGGCTGGCATTGATGATGCCTAGCAATCGAGTTCTCATGACTATTTGAATTCCAAACATATGTTTAAATTTTCCCATGCTGTTAACAAACAATCATGAGTAACAAATAAATGCAAGGTAAGTGTTAGCTTAACTGTGATAAAATATTGAAGATGCACCACTCACTCTACTAATACTAATTGCTAATATTCCACATACTAATAGTAACATTAAGAGAAAAAAAGAATGGGGATACCATTATCAAACTTCTGTGCTGTCTTGGGGTCAAAGTTGAGGTATTTGAGGAGTTCGGGCGTCCAGTTCTTCTCATCCCGCTCACTGTAGCGCCCCTTCCACCGCAGGTGACTCCAGGGATTCTTCAGCTGCAGGAAACGCATCCCCTGCAAGAACAACCAATCAATCAATCAACCAAACTTTTCATGAACAAAAAAAAAATTAACACAAAGTTCTTCACGTAAAAAACATAAAGAACCCAATGCACATACATTTACAATACATATATAAACAAATTAATTCAAACAAAGTTCATATCAAATCATTTAAAATAGAAAACACAAAAAAGGGGCTGAAGAAACACCAATTCACTATTTTGTAAGATAGAAGAGGTTAAAAATAAATAACATACAGCACAACAGCACATGACGTCTCCTCATATTACAACTTATTTAGGCAGACACAATGGGCACTGCACCAGTGGCTGAACAGGTGCCTCGGTGCATAATGAGCTGATGTTCTGTGACAATGTAGTGCTGCTGCTGACAAATTATAAGACTTGCTGTCTTCCAACTGTTATTACTGAACTCATCCTCCAAACACCACGCTTATTCTTCCAAAGTGTTTAATGACTTACTGATATATAACACACAATTTGATATGAGCAGCTGTGACTGGATTACTTTTCCTTTGCATAACAATAATTGAATAAAATCTTGTACAGTCCCATCAAGAGAGTAATTATGATTATGTCAACCTTGTATTCCCTGATGTCAAGAACAGCATAGGCGTGTGTTGGCACTAAACCCCATCTCTCCCCTTCCTCCTCTGTCATCACCCCTGTTGCCGTGGTGATGAGGACATCACCTCTGTGAAACCTGAAGATGAAAAGAGACAGAAGAAGTAAGACATTTGAAACTTAAAATTTAAAGGACACTTTTATGTGTCATTGTTGTGTGAGTGTCCACCTTTGGAAGAGCATGCGGAAGCTGTCGTCTTTGCTGAACGACTGATTGTCAGAGTGCATGGCGATACGTTCAGGGATCCAGCCAGTCAGCGCATGCAAATCGATGTTCTGCAAAATATGTATGGTATCAGTCCATTGTCTGAAAAGAGTGACACCTGTTCACACATGCACAATGAGTGACTTACACTGAGCTTTGTCTAAATAACATGTTAGATACGTTTCAGAAAAAATCCTTTTCAGCAGTGTCGGACCAAGCAGTTTCAAGTGACATCAGAAAAATGAAATAGGCTGCATCTCATGGCTTGAGCACCTTCACTCACCGAGTTGGATCCAGGGAAGTCATAGCCTCCCATCACCTTCATGTAGGCTTTCTCAATCAGGGACACCCACAGCTCGTTCCTGTTGCTGGAGTAGGAGCACAGCATCTCTCCGTTACGATCCACCGGCAGGTAGTCGTCTATTATCACCTGCACCGGAGACAGAGTGGCATTGAAAACGTTTGATTTTTGAAGTTTGATTGATTAAAAAGTAATAGTTAAGGTTCATTTTAAGTGCGATAACATGAGGAAGTGACAGAGTAGTCAGATACAATGTGTGATGTGCACCCCTATGCTGATAAACAGGCAGACTCGCTCAGTGAAAAACAAAGATTTTGCTAAACAAAACAAACAAGACTCACAAGACTCACATAATAAAACCTATGCTATCTTTAAAATATGTTTATCACTGTATGTCACCGTTAGACAGTTTGTGTCCTTCCATAAACCACTCACTGCATGAGCTTTTACCCCTCCTCTTCAAAAAAAAAAAAACATACAACAATGGCAAGAGCTTCACATCTGCGTAAATTAAATTTTTCCTGTTGTTTTCATTTGAATGTCTGCTTTTGCACAAAGCCGAGCTCCACTAGAGCACACGATGCACAATGCTTCTTTTTTTCCTCTGTGGCTTTTCCATGCATTCTGGACGCAACCGTTCCAGCTGTGACATATTTCTGTTTGATCAGCCATTAAGGACATACTTTATTGTGCTCCATGTTATTTGTCTCAAACAATCGTCATCAGAACAGAGAGACCACTGGTGATCAATTAATTACCTTCCTGGGCACACCATTGATGTGAAGCTTGACCATGTACTTCCCACAGGGGTTGTACTCTGGTTGCCCTCTTCTGTTCTGAGGGTAGATGATGCTGTGACAGACACACAAACACAATCTAGGAGTCAGTGGCAATATTTAAATCATGTCTTCATCACACTAACACAGCAATGAGCTAGAGGTAATTAAGTTCAATACCCATCATTCCCTTAAATAACACAGCACGATTTGTTTTTTGCAGATGTCTCTGTGGTTTGTCTGTGCTTCTTTGCTTTTCAACACTTTAATCCAAACTGACTGTCATGCCAAATTATACTGTGACACAATTACCCTAGACGTTTTCAGGGAAATGTTGTGTCTTATTGAATTAAAAAGGAATTTGTCGTGCATTTCTTCCCTGGTGAGAATAACACTGAGGGAAAAACAAGTTTTATGTAATATGTAGGAAAAAAACACTATATAGTACCTGGTGATCAGTTTCTTGTTGTAGCGCCTCTCATAGGCTGCGCTGATGGCTAGTGATGCTACAAATGAACAGTCAGATACCACCGTCTGAACAAAAGGAACAAAGGTCACTTTTATGATATGTTGGAAATACTGTATGTGACAAGTAAAAGATATATTTTGCATAGGTCCAACACAGATGTATAAACAGAATAGGTGGGAACTGAATTCATGATGCAATACACAAAACATGATTTGTGATCACTAAGATATTTCAATACAAACATACTGTATAACAATACACTACATCTGCCAAACTGAAAAAAAAAAAAACCCAGAAGTCTTTTCACATCTGTCCACCATTAAGTTAACCTTTGGCCAATTAAGTTTCTTATTCTGTTGATAAGTGCCACCATGGGGAACTGAAGTGACAAATTGGCAGGAAATATATTTTGAGCACTATATTTTTTTTAATTAAAATATTGATGTTTTGATTCAGCATATTGATAATTCTGTCTCATGAGACAGAAGTCATATTTCCATTTAGTTATTTTGTCTCCATGATACTTTTCTGACAGGTTTATAAGAAAATGAAAAGACTGAAAATATTTCACTACTACATTAGCTGTATCCTCCCACACCAGCAGCCACTCTGACCTGTTTGATACTGAAGCTGGACACAGACATGATCATTGTTGGGTTATTGCAGATCTCGTCTGGCCGCACCCAGCGGGAGAAGATGGCTTTCTGTTTGGGTGACAATGCTAGTTTCCCTGTTTTGTCCCTGATCACATGAATTAAAAAACAAAAACAAACGACAGTGACACAGAGCTCCTCTTTTTTATGTTCATAATACCATATCGTGTTAAAAGACCTGAGTCTGATGAAGCTTTGCTTTTCATCGCCTTTAAAAATAGCAGTGTTGAATTACAACATATTGTTAAAAATGTCAACTTGAATTGAACACAGACAGTGATAAAACAGCACCTCTGGTTTTTTGACATTTCATAAAATCCAAATAAAAATCTTTACAATATTGGGTATAAAAAACCCAAGAGACAGTGAAATTCACAACATAAATGTAAAGCTGCAATCTGACTGGTTTGTAATGTCATTAATTGTTTGTAACATTGCGCTGCTAATACTTTGACATTAAGCAATTAAACTCAAACTCACGAGAAAGGGACAGGAAAGGCAAATCTTTCCTTCAGGTCCACACTCATGAAGGGAACATAGGCGATCCCATTGATTGTAGATGTGCTCCTGAAAATGAACAAGGACAAGATGAGTCCAACAAAGAAGAGACAAAAATATAAACCAACATATGATTGTAAAGATGAAAAGCAGAGAAACATACTGTATTTTGTGAGAGTTCAGTTGCTCAGTGTTTCCAGATATGATTTATCTACATATGGACACATATTTTTCTATGATGCCACCAGCAGAATACTAGTAAAGATGGGAAAGCACATCTTGCACTAAAGTGTGGGTCAAATATACAATTTTCAGTCCAGTTTCAGTTACTTTTACAACATTTTCAACATGTCATTGACAAGACAGTCCAACACATTTCCTTATGTATCTCGTTCCTGACAGTTAATTTTGCCTACATTTCCAGGATCTGCTTTCCTCTACATTCTGTAAACTCTGATTTTTTCCTGGACTTCTGAGGTCTGCGGGGATCTATGAGTCTATATTTCCAGCAAGCTCACCTGAGCACTTCAATCTCCTCAGACGTGTAGCGCTGACCCTGTGGCTCACTAGACTGGACCGGCCTAACCGGCTGGGGATGAGGTCGGTCATGGAGGCTGAAGTCTGGACCGAGGGGGAAAAATTGGCGGGCTGGTGCCCCTGAACTGCCGCCACTGACATTCTTGTTGGCAGAGATCCCCGTCCTGTCCTGAGTCGGAACTGTTCTGGACTGGGACTCTTTAAGACCCTCCGCTCTGAAACAACATTGTGCAGGGGGTTTCCTTTAATTTAAGCTACAAAACAGCAACAGGTGGACTTGTTGTGTGGGAGGGTATGTCAGAGACTGCATTTCCTCAAAGAGTGAGACTGTCTGCTGTGAGCACCACTATAACAATGTTTTACTCTGCCACGTGGAGAAGCATCATCCGATATGGCTGCATCGTATGGCAGTCCATCATAAAATTAAAACTGAGAATATGGTAAATACAGCAATGACAGTGATGGGCCAAAAGAGAACCATGAAATGCCATAAAACTGCCACATTTAATATTTGTGAGATAAAGTAAGAAGAAGAAAGAACTGATATAAAGGAAACAAAAACAGGTACAATAATCAAGAATATAAATATTAATAAGACTATGGAGACAATAATATAACATATATTGTTATTCACTTGTATATACTGTGAAAATGACACTGCTATTCGGAGTATCCTTTGGCTTTGTGAAAACAAAGGTAATTGTGGCTTTTAACCAGAAAATTGACAAATATTTGTTTGCTCACTTGGTTACATAAATGACCATAAATGAAATTAAGATATTATCTACTAAAAAAAAGAGAGATAATCTGCTACAGTTTGTAGAACATTTTCAAACATATTACTGAGCAATGATTTGTTTTTGTGAGATGGTAATTTAAAGACTTCAAAGAAAGACCATGAGCTGTGCAGAACTTTAAGGTCAAATGGAAGTAAAAGGAACAAGACAACAAACATGAGAAAAGGGTGCATGAACACACAATGCCTCTGAAACTAATACAGTTCAAACAGTTCAAACAGCTGATGTACAAAGAGCCTCATACTACAGACCTTCTGACTCGTGACAGAGGTGACTACATTAAATGTAACATCTACCTGTCTAACGCTTGGCGAGCCAGCTGCTTCAGCTTGGTCTGCAGTGCCTGGTCAGATGTCTCATTGGACTGTCCGAAAAACAGGAAAAGAGAGAGAACATGTAAAACAAGTTGGAATAATGTGTAAAACAAAAGAAAAAGAGAGAGTAAAAGAGACAGCAAGAAAAAGAGAGAGAGGCACCGTCTTAATGCAGAGCTCCACAGCCTGAGTGTACAGTTCAACAGCTTCGTCTTCATTTCCCTTCTCATCTTCCTCAAAGGCCTGGGTGACCAGGAAGTGGGCGCGCTCCATATCCACCTGCTGCCGGGACTTCAGCGGGTCGCTCTTCTGTGCCTGGACTGGGGTCAAAGGTCCAGGGATGTGGTTAGAGCAAACAACATACACAATGTAAATAACGAACATGGGTGACAGAGAGGCAGGATAAGTTGTCCCTCAATCTTTTGCAACAGTCTGACTGTTAATATTTCTCCATCAGTTTGTTTTGATGTCATTTTGATTTCAATTCCACTCTAATTACAAATAGAGAGAAGATTTTTTTTCAGGTTTCTCTTGCTCTCTTTTCCTTTTTACTAATATTCTAGAGATAAGACAGTTTCAACTAGTATCCAGATTGATATATTTACAGCCTTTTCGGTGTATGAGTGCCAAAACACCGCCGTTTGGTCTTGATTTACCAGTATTTGATATATTATTGAATGGTTTAGTGATTTGAATGTAGGACGTACTTGTACATAATTAGAACCTTATATACAGCTTACACACAGCTGCCTATGCTCTGCCTGCTCTCTGTGGCAAGAAGCAGTAGCAGGCAGACAGGAATGCTGTCAGTAAAAACAAGTCTGCCAGCAGCAACAGCAGGTTAAACAGATCACAAACAATTATTAATTCGCTTTTCATTGTTAATTTCATAATTTTCATGTTGCTGCTGTTTCTGTAATTTTTTTGTGGAACAAAAGGGAAAACATGTAACTTTTTTTTCTTTCTTCCTTCTGCTCCTTTTCTTCCAAAGTTCTGAAAGGTAATCTTTTATTTTATAAAACTGTTTGTATGTTTTCATTTTTTTGGATGAAATCAATAAACAAATAAAATAAGATAAATTAGAAATGGTATTTAATAGAGATAAAAGAGATATGTTACACAGGTTTGCTTTTATCGGTAAGAAAACATTCACTAGTTCTGCATAGCACTAAATGTTTCCAGTCTCTGGTTACACCCATATGCACACACGCACCCACATGCGCGCACACACACACACACACACACACACACACACACACCCTCAGTAAAAGGAGAGTCATGGAAACATGTGGTCAGACTGCATCTGAGAAAGTATGTCCTCAGGGTGCAGTCTCTAACACTAACTCTAACCTATTACTCATCACAGATATTAGATTAGACTAATTGTAGGTAGAGATGTAAAAAGTAATATGAGAGAGTGATAAGTTTCTTGCCCTTATAAGTATATTTTTTGTCTTCTGTTTTGTTTTTATAATGCTTTATGACGTACTGTATATCTTAAAGCAGTGATTACTTGTATGGAGGACTAACCAAAACCTTTTTTTTTTTTAAAAATACATTAATGATGGAAAAGTGTAAGTTAATCACAGTCATGTGTTAATTTTGTCAAAATGTACAGCTAGACTGACATAAAACAAGATGATTCTGGAAAATAACAAACAAAAAAAGTCTGACCACATGTTGAATAATGTTTAAGGTCAGCTTCTTTACATAAAGTATTTTGTTCAAAAACAGGAAGACCAAAGTAAAACTGTAATTGTGTCTCAGGTGAGCTTACCAGCATTATGAAGAGCCTGGACTCGATCCAAGTATTCATTCACTTTGTCCTGGATTCCCTCCAGTTTGGACCCTGCCATGCCAGCATATATCAAGGCTTGTGCTGCCTCCTATTGCAAACAAATGCAAAATAAATAGTTGGTTAGAGATGTATGGACTTGATTCTGGTCCAACATTTCATCAATGTTAATCTGAATTAGTCTCCATCTCTCACTCTTTTTGGTTTTGCTCTGGACAATCATTTAAGGGGACAAATTTTACATACTTTTATTACCCTCATTTACCCCTTTCTCTTGCTGGCTTCATTATGTGTAATCATAGAAAATATCAAATAGTTCTTCAATGCGAGAATGTTGCAGTCACTACTCTCCTACTCTAACAATGTAATTTCTTGAATTGGATTTTAACCTCTCTGCCATCTTAAATTTAATGGATGTGCAATGTTTTACATAATCTTACAAATAATAATAAAATAATTAAGTTTTCAACCAGATAAAAGAATGTATATTACACTGGATTGGAACCAATTACAAAATATTTACAAAATAGTGCAGTTTCCCAATTATGCAACTCCTTTAGATCTATGTTCACTTTTTATTTGCTGTTTAATTTTTTTATGTCAGTGTTAACAAGTATTATTTTTCCTTTTCCACATCTTCTCATTAAATAGATTTTGTTTATTGGTATATACTGTATATTGACTTGATTGATTGTTGTTGTGATTTGCACTAAAACTCTATGAACCATTAATGCTGTGTGTACCCTGAGATCTGAAATGAATTACATATTACTACTACTTAGAATAATAACAATAACAATAACAATAATAATAATAATAATTAAAAAAATCGAAAACTTAACAGCAAGAAACGATTAAATTAATATTAATGAAACTGTATGTTCTTTTGGACACAAGTTTAAATGCTAAAGATTCAAGAAGTTTATTGACATATACTGTACACAGCAAAGAAACACAGAAGTTACACAGGTCAATGAATTCTCATAGAAAATAAATAAAGCCAGTACTATGTAGAAAAGGGTAGACTGGAGTCAGAAAGTAAGGTGCTAAGCTACGTTAGGAAAGTGAAACTCAACGTTAACTTGTAAGTAAGAGGAGCTAATTGCTAGTGTTGGCAGCCACAGTCACTTACTTACCTTGTAATAAAACACAGCCTCGTTGTATTTGCCATTCTGGTCATAAGTAACGGCGGTTTTGGCAAATTTGACAGCATCGAGCTCCAGCGCTGTACAGTCCATCCTGAACACAAGCTGTTGACACAGGCTGCTACTTTATTTGCCAGCTAGCATGCTAGCTACCGCTAGCCACTCTGATTCGCCAATTTATCAGTAATGTCCGTATTTTACAGACAGCACAGTTCGTTCCGTCAACTGCGATGAAACGTAACGAAAACAACCCTGAAGTTTGTCTATGTTTTAGCAGTTTAAAGCGGTAGAGTAACGCTTCAAATCACCCCACAACAGGGGAACAACGAGTGTAAAAGCAGCGGAATCCAAAACAATCCTATTTCCGGGAAACACATGTTGAGACGCAGGCGCAGAACAGGTCGCGCGCTGTCATACGCAGTGTTGTGTTCACGTGACATTGTTATCGTTGGAACTCATAAAGTCGTTCAGTGCAGTGAGCGTTGTGTTCAAGTACCATTGTTAATTTTACAACTTTTGTCAATTCAACTGTCAAACGGTGTCACAGTGGCCAGCATTGTTGCCTCACAGCAAGAAGGTCACCAGTTTGGATCCCAATTTGACTGATGGCCTTTCTGTGTGGGGATTAAGTAAACTGGACACTCTAAATCAGAGGTGTCAAACTAGCGGCCTAAAGGCCACATGTTGCCCACCATTTAATAACAAGTTATAAAGACAAAATGTCCCTGGTCTTCCTATAAACCCAGACCCAGTGTTTATGGCCAGAGCACAGCTACCAGTAAGGTGATAGATAATACTAAAGAAGTTTAAAGAAAATTATAATAGTAATAATAAGACTCAACTACAATTATCACATTAGTAAATGCACTGCATTCAATATTAAATTACATATATATAAGCTTGTATTAATTTCTCTGTTTATGATATTAATAGTTTTACTTTTTTATTATAAATGTTATTATTCCGAAGTATACATCTTTTTATATCAAAAACACTTTTACTTTGCTTATATATAATATAATATTGTGTTTTAAATTTAAGCTTATATTTTACCAGACTAGAAACTCATTGGCCCCAGGTCATTTGCATTTGACAACTCTTAATAATAAGTATTATTATTATAACAGTAACACGCATGTATATGAAGTCATTACAAACTGTTACACATTGATATATAACATCTTTGAGTGTCATTAAGAACTGTCTTTAAAAACAAAGACAGCTATAAAAGCATCCATTTTCAGTATTTTTTTTTTTTTTTTTTTTTTTTGTAATAGGTTCTAATTATTTGATGCAGCAAATGTCCAAGACAAGATTTGGCTTTAGGGATGTGTAGTGTGATGCAATGTGAAGACCATGTCCTGGCTTTCCTATAGAGGTGAATGTCCTAGGAGATTTTTTTCTGTACATTCTGTCATGTAAAACTGTCATGCGTTACAGTCCAATTAAATGCATTCTGAGGCAATCATTTAAACCTTACAGGAACAAGGTAAGTGCTACAATCAGTTTTCAGCAACTGTAATATTTTTGCAAGTCACCAATTGTATTTTGGTGGTCGTACTGGCTTCTCAGTGAAAGCTCTATGGTTAAAGGGACTGAGTTTGCTATAATATGTCACATAATTTTTATTCCATTCTGAAGGACTGTTCTCACAGCAACATATTGAACTCATACAGTAAACTGATTATTTTAGTGCATGTACAAATCACAAATTCTAAATAACACAACATGCACTGCAAATTAGTGATACCTTTCGTGGACGGCAACAAAGTGTCACCTCATAAAACTTGCAGTTACTGCAGTGTTAGAAAACGTCCACTAGATGGAGATATAGAAATCAAACATGAGCTCACCATGTCACCACTGAGGCAGCATCCTCACAGTTGAGGGCCTACAAACTATATGAGACTCTTGTGTAAGTGGTATTTGTGTGTGGGAATTTAATCTAGCAATTCTGAAGATATGATTTGTTCATTAGTTTTTATTCTTCTGGACATTCCTGCTACAATTTCATATTTTTACTGATTTTTACTCGTTTTGAAATCTTTAAAATTTTCTGGAATATTTTTGTCCGATAGGAAATCAATTCAGAGATCAATCAGATCAAATATGATGATCTTTACTATAAATCTCTAATAATTTTGGTAATGTTTACCATTTGAAACTCATCGGGTTTCCATTTTTCACTGCTCCAAACTCAAAAGAGGAGAGGATGTTTCTGGAAGATCTGATACAATGTCCACCAACCTTGAGGAGAGCTTAAAAATACAAGGACAACAAGGATATAAAAGACTGAAAGGTCATTTTTATTGGTTAGTTTTTATTCTTTTGATTTGCATGATTTGCAATGTCTGATGCAGTGATTTGATTTCATTTAAAGCTCTTGTATGTAAAATGTGACCTTTCATTTGTTGCTGATCAATGTAACTGCAAAGCTTGCTGTTTCTGAGTTTCAGAGATAAACTGTGAGTCTTTTATTGATTTTATTTGTCCATCAAATATGTTGATTTGATAGTACATCTACCAAAATGAGAGTCAGTGATGAAAGAGTTAACCTTGGAAATTACATCACTCCCTCTCTCTGCCCTCTCCCTTCTCTTTCAGCTGTTCTATTCCACCCACCCCTTCATGTCATCTTATATCCCCCTCTCCATCCCTCCATGTCTCCTCTCTCCTCTTTCTCTGGCCCCCAGTCTCCTCCCTTTCCATCCCTCCTCCCCTTTTGTCCATGTGTCCAGCCCCTTCATTAATTCCCATATGAAAGGGAAGCTTCTTACTGGCAGTCTCACAACCATTTCCTCACAGGAGCCACACACTCACATTGTGACCCAGACCTGGACACAGAGCCACTGCCAAATAAGAATCAGTGTATCTTCAAAGGAGGCCTTGGTTTGTCACAGTGACATGGAGCGGCACAGAGTTCATAAAACCTTCTATCGCAGTCACCTGGGTGAAGAAAAGCACCAGATGCTGGACCTGAACCGACGCCTGGAGAACTATCTGAATGGGGTCAAACTCCTGGAGGAGGAAAATCTTCTGCTTGCAGAGGAGATTGGAGCTCTGAGGCGCAGTAATCATGGAACTTCAACACGCAGGAAGGGCTTGGAGGAAGAGTTACGGCAGACAAGGCTGGAGCTGGATGCAGCCTGGAGGGACAAGATCCTCACTGAGCAGGAGGTTGGCAAACTGACCGAGGAGTTCCAAGCTCTGGACCTGCAGAGGCAGGTGGAGGCTCAGGCTCATGTGAAAGCCAAGAGGCTGGTGGAGCAGAGCAAGAAGGAGTTGGAGGAGGAACAGAGAGCACAGATGTGGCTGAGAGAGAAGGTCAGTCAGCTGGAGCACGAGATGAGGCTCTTGATTCAAAACCATCAAGAGGACGTGAACCACTTAGAGGCCACGCTGACCCATTCGAGAGCCACAGTGCCGCCCATGATGGCCCACAAAGGCAAAGACCAGACACCAAACCTCCAGCAGCTAGGACAGGAGTATTCCCAGAGGGCCACCAGAGCATGGCAGGAGGCAGAAGAGGCATATCAGGGCCAGTTAGCTCAGCTGGAGGAGTCACTTAACCAGGCCAGGAGTCACTTGACCCAGGTCAACCAGGAGAAGAGTGAAAGCCAACTGAAGCTCCGAGCCCTGGAGAAGGAGATCACTTCGGCTCAGGACGTCAGGCTGCATCTGGAGAAGAGTGCAGCCCAACAGAAGAACAAACACAGCCAGGAGATCCAGCAACTGCATGTGAGTCCAGAGCAGCTACACCTGCTCCTTAGATGATTCATATTATTTTTGTTATCTAGTAAACAAACTATTACAAAGAAAGAACTAACCAATAGTTTTGCGAAATGTGAAATAAATGCAGTTGCTTTAATGTTCAGAGAAGCTGCAAAAATAATTTAATAACTCTTCTCTTGTGTGAATTCTTATGAGTTGTGTCAGCATAAATAGAAAATGAAAACTATGTCCACAGGTATCAGACCAAGACTGCTGAATATGAGGGCAAACATCATGGTGTCATCTGCAAATGTGATGATCCAGTTGTTGCTGCGTATATTTGTACGGTCGGAGTTCAAATGTGGGCTGTTATCGCAGCTCTGCTGAGAACCTGAGTGGAGTTAATAATGAGCGGTTGTAGCAGTAGATTGGGTCTATTAGTTCAGGGTCACAGGGAGGTCAAACACCCATGTTGAACACTTTTATTGACAATAATGATCATTTCTGATGGTTGAATTGACATTTATAATTTTCAGTTTTATTAGCAAACCAGTGAAGCCAGTCACAACTGTAGGTTTTCTAACAGCATAAACATAATGTAATTTTCCAATCGATTTAATCCCATCAGTGGAGCAGCACAGGTAAACAAAACCTTTCCTTCTCCCCAACTCCAAGAACAACTTTTGTTTCTTTTGACTCAACATATGACAATGGAAGAATTTGTCTGGGTCTTTTTTTACATCGTTTCCTCTTCCTTCCTCTCTTCCTGTTTTTGCAGGCACATTTGGAGGACCTTGAGTCAGAGCGGGAGGAGCTGGGTGAGCAGATTGAGCATCTGCTCCAGGAGAACCGAGGCCTGTTGCAGATGAAGATGTCCCTGGGTCTGGAGGTGATGACATACAGGTACAAGGCAGCTGCTTTTACACATCAGGGACATTTGATTTACACAGTGTGACAATATCACTGCATCATACATATATATACACTCCATATATGTATGATGCAATATCACTGCATCATACATATATGGAGTGTATATAAATAAAGACCATATTCATCATATATAACCGGAGTGGTGCACACACTGTAATCTCAAACTGCCACAAAGAGGCTACAGAAGATACGATAGACAATTTGTGCATCACTGACACAAAAAAGTCCTAATATGGTAACTTTTCACAAAATATTTCAGTGAGTACAGCCGCCTGGACTAAAGGTCACCTCTTTGAAACAGCAGCAGTCCCTGGTTTCCTGGTCAGAGTAACTTATCCACTGTAGAGCTCTACTCTCCTTCCCCCACCTCCTCCTCGGAATATTGACCCTCACCCTGCAGCGAAAGCGCTATCCATTAATGAGCAGTGGGAGTCTAGAATAACAGCAGAAGGGAATGGGAGGAGCAAAACTAGAGGACAAATTTCAATGTCATCCACTTTGCATGAAACTATATACTTCAAATTGTGAGGTTGATATTAAGAAGGTTGTTGTGTTGGAATGGAGACTGTGTATGGAGACAGTGGTATTAGTGCTGCATGAGCTGCTGATAATGTCTGTGGTCACTGTGTGTGTGTGTGTGTGTGTGTGTGTGTGTGTGTGTGTGTGTGTGTGTGTGTGTGTGTGTGTGTGTGTGAGGGTTTGTGTGCTGCAGATGGCCCCTCTATGGTGAGGCCTTTCCATCATTACCATAACAACAGTCTTCAGTCTGTTTCTGCTCCTCAGAAAACGTCGCCTTCCTTAGACGTTCTCACCCACAGCTCTGTGTGTAGCTTCATCTATGGCTCAATTAAAAAAAAATAAAAACGTTGAATTTCACGTTATTTTCACATCTCCAGAAGTGTCCTACAAATATTACCTCTATTTCTGCTGTTTTCTGTTTCTGTAGAGCTTTGCTGGACAATGAAAGTCTCAAGGGAAACATTTACCCGTCAAATCCATCAAGACGCATCACCAGCACAGGTAATTATCTAAATAAACAGCACCCATACATCAGCACTATGTCAGCGACTCCACCTGCTGTGGTGTTTAGTGTCTCAGCATAAATTCTCTCCCTTGTTTCCCCTCTCCTTGCAACATGAATGCGCATCCTTTGTAAAGGTATAACTTCACGCAGTCTAACTAAAAGCCACCAGAGTGTAGCAGTGGGGGCATGTTTGATATCATATTAGATTAAGTGGTGAGTGCAGGCTGGGGGAGGGGGTCGGCCATGGAGGCTGAGCTCGACAATTTTGGTCCTGTAATGCAAGTCACCGATGGCAGTCCCCGATGGTTACTGAGCCATATGGCTTCAGTTTCCAGTAACTTAGATGGCAGTGAAAGGAAATGACAATCAATATCTCCCCATTAGTGTCCAAACTCCTCTTAGAGCACATGTTTTAATCATGCTTTAGGGAGGCACGATCTCCAACATGTCTCTGTCACATGAGGATTTCTAGGGATTAGTTGAAGAACTAGTTAGCTCTATATATATTAAAATAGTGTATTTGTACAGTGTACTTAGCAGAAGAGCAGGCAAATATTTTGCCAGTTGCTTAGTAGGGACAGAAGGCATTGATCATCAAAAACTAAAGATGTTATTTAAACTTTGGAGGCATTATTTGACACCATAATGATCAAATCTGGAGCCGCCAGGTCTGGTTAACTTTTGTCCCATGACCTGAACCATCACATGATCAAAAATAACATGAGGCCACTCACATCAGTTGAAACAGAATGTAGCTATAGTCAGTGTGCGTGTAATGAAAAATGGTGACTTTTCTCTGTTTGCCTGTCTGCAGATCCAAGCTACCTGTGCCCATTAATATGAATAGATATAAATAATGTTTATGTCTGTTAAACAACTTTTTGTGGGTTATCCACGGTTATCAGACTTTGTGTTAACCTCTAAGACAGATAAACTCAATGTGCATTTATGAGCTTTGCTCTTCTCCTCCACAGATGCAGTGTTTTCTCCTCAAGGGATGAAAAAAAGTTACCGAACCCAGTCTTCGGCGAGCTACAAGACTACTTTAGCTTCATCTCACACTGCTCTAACCGGAGCAGCACCAAGAACAATAACAACGACAACACCACTCTACAGCAGAAAACCCATAACATTCAATGAAACCCCAAACATTTCAAGGAAACCTGCAGATGCAGCAAAGTCAGCAACACAGGAAAGCCCTTATCCGAAAATTCTGCAGGATGGGGCTGTTGAAAGTTTCAGACCCCAGGAGGTTCATGAGAAAGTCACCCATGCTGAGCCTCTATCGCCACCTATTGAGCAGGAGGCTCAAATTACATTGCAGGACAAAGAAACCGAAGAAGACAGGAAAAGTGTGGCTGAGGAATATCCTGAAGAAACACAAATCACGGAGCATGCTGTCAGTCATCAGGTTGAGTCAGGCCTCAGCAATGAGCCGCTCCTCATCAATGATGGAGGTAGTCTCCATCAGTTGACAGAACCCAACCCGACACTGTACCATGATGGAATGACGGACAATCTGCATGTTTTCTCAGATGAATCTGAGAAAGAAGTGACTGTTGAAGGTCCTGCTGAAAAGGAAACTATGCAACAGCAACATAGTCAGATTGAAGTGCTGGGACAAAAGGAGTGTCCAGAAAAAGAAATAGAGCATGAGCAAGGGGAGTCTTCAGATTCTGAAACCGAGGCAGTACTTGAACCAACACTGGAATCCGGGACAAGCAGCCCAGTGTCTGACTGTGAGCCTGGAGAAAGTGTGTTTAATCAACTGACAGATTTAAGCCAAGGTGAAAACAGGTTTGATGATCACACGGTCGAGATAAAACAGGAAAAAATAGGAACAGATGAGACAGATGTAGAGGATAAGTTGTACAATGATGGAGAAGAAATGGATACGTGGGATAGTGTAATAGAAAGGAAGGTCGACCAGAACACAGACGATGGCATAAAAAGGGATGAAGCAAAAACACAACATGCTGAACCAGAGGACGACATATCAGCAAGAGAACCAGAGCAGGAAAAGAAAGAAACTTGCCCAGACGTAGGTTTAGGGTTAGGTGACCTTGGTGACATTGCTGCTTCAGTGACTGAAGCACAAGCAGATGATGATGGCCAATGTTTGTCGTTAAACCAAGAGAATGGACCACCTCCTATTGAGAAAGAAGACAACGAAGAAGAGGACTCCCAAAATGTCTCTGTGTCATGGAGGACAGAGATAGAGAGTGACAGCTATGTTCAGGATAACACTCTAGCCGACACGCGTCCACTGATTCGATATAAAAGTGATGAAACTGATGCTAACACTCAGGCTTCTCACATGGATGACAGTGAATCTAGTGAAGGTGACCAGGAAAAGAGGGTGATTGGTGAGATGGGAAGTGGAATGAGTGAAGGCAAGACAAAGATGTTTGGAACTATGGAGGATCTCTGTGAAGAAGGGGAAATGGATGAGGAATATGACTTGGGTTATACTCATATCGAGGACAAGGAGGGTAGCCACAGTATGGCTTTAATTGAACATGATGTGAATGTTACAGAAAGTGCAGGAGAAATGATTGAGGAAGATTTTGAGGAATATGCAGATAAAGACCCAGACGAATGTACCAAAACCAAGGAAACCACAAAGGTTGACTACGATGAGGAGATAGAGACAGACAAACTTGTGGAGCAGGAATTAGAAAACATCTCCACAGAAAGCTACTGCACTCACTTTGCACAGCAGCAGGTCAGTGAGAGTGAGGATAGGCTACCTCTGCAGGGGAAGCCTGTCGAGATGATGGAAAATGAGCAAGAAGATGCTGGAAAAATAAAAGCAGCAGATCCTGCAGTCACAGTGATCGGCCAACTCACATCGGCCCCCACAATTATAGACCAGTCTTATGAGAACCTTGATGTCAAATATTTGAAGCCTCTAGCTGATGAAGTGGTTGAAAATAAAGACCCAGTGGATAGGTGTGCTCCAGAGACAAGAGAAGAAGACGATGGACACAATGTGTCCATGGTCAAACATGTAACAGAAGACCTCTCTGGCCACAGTGACTGTGAGTCTGATTTGGATCCAGATTTGGATTCACAGGAACACCTGCAGGATGTGGCTGCCCACACTGATGTAATTGAAGCATCCGAGTCTCTGCAACAGCTACATGAGAATGTTGCAGACTGTCCTGATGTTCCAGAAAAAGCTGAATGGGAAGTCCCGAAGAACCCAAGTGAGGAACACGATAAGAAATTAAATAAAGTGACCGACTCGACTGAAAGTCACCTCTTCAGTGACAGAGGCTCTGATGAGGGTGTTATGGTGCATGAAGAGGAGCCCACTGAATCCTCGCCCAACAGTGTCCCCGGTGAAAATGATATATTTGTGGTGAAAGACTCGACACAACACCTGAGCACTCGTGGCGACGACAACCTCCCTGGTGACTTCACCTCTGGTATGAAGAATGAATTCTGGGCATCCTCCTTGGAGACCGGTGCAACTTATCAAGCAGATAATGCCTTTAATCAACAAGCCAATCAGAGCCTCTTGTTCAGTGAGAGCCTCGTTTGGGAGAGTGCAGACAACCCAAATTTGGTTAATGGGAACAGTCTGGCTGCTAAAAAAGGGCAGGAAGTGACACATTCTGAGGTGAAGCAGGGGTTGAGTCGGATTGTTGTTGACCATTCTGAGGAGTCCGAGGTTGAAGCCGAATCCTGGTCATCTGGGGAAGAACCAGTATAAAACAGTATTAAGAAGTTTGAGTTAAACCAGTTTTAAACTTGATCTGTTTTAGTCAGACGAAAATATGTTTGTGATAAAATGTATTTACTAAAAAAACCAAAGTTGTGCCTTGGTGCACATCTAAATGACACTAACCACCAATGTGCCAATCCAGTTTTCTCTTGTCTTGTTGCATTGACATTTTCTTCTTCTCTCTAATTGTTCAGTCTTTCAGGGTGAATGCTGCGGAGGGAAATTAGGAGTTTCTGTGTGAGGGAGGAGCATAAAGACAGAACAAAGAATGTCATTTGAAAGTCAAAGTGTTTATTGATTGTTGCCTAATCTGATTTTACTGACTGATGAAAATCAATAAGACAAGAAGGGTGGGATTCCTCGTATCAGACAAACAGGCAGTGTCTTTTGCCAGTGAGGTCTTTCATTTTCACTGGGCAACAACTCATGACCTTTGCATGTGGCAGCATGAATGGGTGATTGATATTCAATAGTAGAGACATAAACAAGCAAATTTAGTTGTTGTTAGATGAAGTATCCATCTGGCTAACTTTCTACTTCCATGCTGAATTACTTTGAGAGTCCAAAATAAAATGCAGACGTGATAAGCCCCAGTCTCCTCGCTTGATTGTTTTGTGAATAGAGTTAATTTTTATTTAGAATATTTACTTTACTGGTGAATTTGTTTGATCCAATCCTGAATCCATTCAGTTTTATGACCTACACCTTTAATGCACCATTAGGTCAAATGAGGTCAACACAGTGACGTAGTATAGTGTGTCCAGGTAAGCATTTAAACTAAAGTTCGTGGAGACACAAAACTGTATCTTTCAAATCTCCAGTACTCGAATTTTTAAAATTGTGCTTGAAAAATGAAACATACTGTAATTTGTGGAGTCAAAGCTCTGATATGGCAGAGCTTGTGAGGTAAGAATGAAGGACGTATGGTTGCAGGTGCTAGCTTTGTTTAGTAGCATGCTTACATGCAACTAAACCTATAACTCCTGCTTTCTCTTTAACTGATACAAAAACAATAGACTGTACTGTCTTTCTAGGACACGACCTCTGAACCCTGTGCCATTCTGATGGCCCATTCTCTCAACTAAGCCACTGCTGAAACTGTGTTTGCTTTTGGTCATATGACTGTCAAAGGCATTTATGATGAAAATGTATTTGTACCATTAAAACGTAATGGTTTGTGTAAGAAAAACCCGCATGACAATGAGATTCAGAGGTGGTTTCCTGGAAAAGACCTACAGTATATCAAGTGTAGAAAAAGCAGACACAGACACGGACCATTTATGAAGAATAAAACATAATAAATATTGGTTTTAAATGGATGAAGAAAGTACAACACCTATGATATGAAATGTTCGCAGGACAATTTTAAAATCACAGTGCCAATGTAACAAACACCAGCAGAAGGCATTTGTCGGTAAATACAATGTTGGAAACCACTCAAACCCCTGTTACGGAGAGGACGACACCAGTTAGCAATGACTGATGTCAGAGGCTCCTAAAACTGCAAACCTTTTCTTAAACCTGTGACATGGTTCACAGTTCTTACAACAAAGGTCAACAAACACAGCTGCACGCTGCCTTCCAGCAACATCCATCCCCGGCTTCCTTTGGGCTTTACACTGGCAAAGGCTCTGAAGCTGTGTGTGTATGTAAGTGTGCGTGTGTGTGTGTGTGTGTTTGTTAAGTGTGTGTGTTTGTTAAGTGTGCGCCCAGAACTGGCCTCTTCCCAGCCTCACTGATCCCAAAGCAGGCGAGTTAACAAAGCAGCCCCAGGGCTCTGCACACATAATAGCCATCCCATCATTCCACGAAGTGGTCAAGGCAAAAGAATGAAGGCGGGAACAATGTATCACCACCACCACCACCACCACCACCACATACCCCTGTCATTCATTAGTCAGTTTACTAAACAATGATGGCTATTTTTGCTGGTGCTCAAGTTCTGGGAGGAAGGAAAGCGCAGATGTCCGTGTTCATTATGAGACTGCTGAAGTGCGGGTGTGGTATAATGGCATTACAGCAGCTGCCTGGTATGTCTCTACTCTCCATCCATCAACAGAGCGACGTATCTCACCAAAGACTCCCGCACTCAGTGACACTCACTGATAAGAAGAAAGGCTACTGCTTTCAGAAGAGCAGTGATTTTATTCATTCACTTGGCAAAAAATGTTTATCTACTGCCCCTGTTGTTTTAACTGTTGTTTCAGTGCCAACATATTAATCATTGTTGCGTATTGACGCACTGCATGTTTACTTCTGAAGGCATTCATGTAAATGTATCTCTATCATCTTCTTTTTGAAAGCTGTTTTCAAGAAGGCTATTGTCCTGTCTGGCAATTAACTTTCCTCTCACTTTCCTGATGCCATATTTGGACCAGGAGGAGCATCTGTTCACCAAAAACAGTTTAAACAGCAGAGAGCTCCACCTCTTTGTGCAGTCCTGTCTCCTGATTAGATAAATAACAAAATAATAACAATAAATTAAATAATAAGTCACATTATCTCTCACTCCATCTTAATCTAATTTCACGATACCAGTGTCCGAAGTATATGAGAGGAAGAGGAGGATGATGAGAGAGCAGATTATCTTATTGGGAATAAATCGGCCTCTTGTGAAAAGTCTTGAGTGACCTCTCTCTCTCTCAGGCTGAACTGTGATTGGTCAACATTTTCCTTCACGGGCCAGATTTCTCCCTGAGATCATATGATTTACATTTCAGAAAATGGTTGTTATAGAATTATTAATACATTTTGAATTATAGGGTACTGTTGAACACAATCATTTTAATATATTAAAACATGAAAATGTATGGAAATATTTGTGAGTGAATATGGCCTTCACACAGTTCTCACAAATACAAAGAAACTGCTCATGTGTGAGTACATTTTTCTAAAGGTTAAAGTTCGTCTTGAGCTAATGTAGTTGTATTGTATAAAGTGCATGATCATCAGGGAGACCAGGCGTTTTTTTTTTATGTATGTCAGTGTTTGTGTGGTTGAAGTTATTTTGGCACGCTGCTGGAATCTGCAGACGCTTGGCTCAGAGCGTCCTGGAGGTTGGATTTATCTTTTCGCTGCGGCATGAATCCGTTTATGCTTGCTGGCATCTTGATGCAGGAAAACCCTGCGACCGAAGGTCAGAGCAGCTGACAACCACACGCGTTCGCTGCTCGCCAAGTTTCACTAACAAGCTCCCTGGTTACCACCAAACTTGGCCGAGCTGCTAATCAAGATGCAGTGACATATTGACGGGTGTTTGAATGTTCACCTGCTTCTTTTTCACTGGTATTTTCTTGAGGTTTTAATTGTTCTGATGTTGGATTTTCTTACAAACCGACGCATCCTAACGTCTGGGCACCAACATTATGTAGAAGGGACATATTTTCTCCCAGAATATGTTTGTTTTTGACTTTTTAAAGACACTGCTGACTTAATTCATAATTGTTTTACGTTTTTATTTATACAGGTTATCCCATTGAGACATGGGGTCTCATTTTCAAGACAGACCTGTCAAGGACAACAACAATACAACACAGAATTACAGATAAGATAAGATAAGATAAGATAAGATAAGATAAGATAAGATAAGATAAGATAAGATAAGATAAGATAAGATTTTCCTTTATTGTCCCACAGTGGGGAAATTCACATTGTTGCAAAGTGGGTAGTGAAAAAAAAGAAGTAGGCATCCATAATAAAATAATTTACATAAGTGTAGGAATCGCAAAAAGAGCTAGAGATATAGATATAATAGTAAAAGTAAAGAACAGTGATGAAATATAAACACTATGTATAAGAGAAAACAGCAAAAACCCACATCAACATAAAAGACACAATAGCAGCAGTTGCACATGGGCTGATAAATTGCACAGTCAAATTTGAATATAAAGGAAATGTGCAAAATATCATGTGACTAAGCAAATTAAAATACTTGGAGCGGGAGCAAGGTCCCAAACATGCCCTCTCCACTGACTCTAAATGGCAAATATGTAAAATATGTACAGTATTTGATGGGGAAATCTTAAGCAGCAAACCACAGTTCGGCACTAGGTCAAGAACAAATGTTGCACTTGTGTCCAATAGACATCAAATGTGTTTTAACCCTGTGACACAGTGTTTTTCCCTCTTCCTAGTCTTGAGCAGATGCTTTTTTTTTGAGTGGACATGTGGCCACATTTTACTCACCGTAAACCTAATCGCATTTATAACCAGGAAATGGTTATCATCTCCACCTCATTTCCTCATTTCAGCCAAATGGGCCGCACAATTACTTTGTTGTGCATGTCTGATATCATGTAAAGGAGTAACACATTCCTTAAGAAACACAACTTTGGAAACAGCATTGAATGTCGCGGTCAGCAATCCATCACTACATGGGGAGGCGTGAGTTCAGTCCATTAGGGGAGAAGTAAACCTCTATCAGCTCTTTGTGGTGGAGTCTGTGCACATACGTGACCTGCCATCAGTCATCCTGTCTCCATTGATTCACTGTGTAAATGATGGAGGAGGAGACTTGCCTGTCCATTGGCCATTACGTCACATGTGTCTACATGTGAGCCTCAGCAGAACAAGCAAACACACATGAGCTATGAACTGATATCACAGCTGGAGGCTGAATTCACCCAATTAACACAACACATTGGGCAGGATATATATGATAACTGTTACACTGATGATATACAAACTTTACTTACTACACAAATTCATCTTAAATGTTGAAGTGGATGCAAGATGTTTCTTTTCCGCATGTGATTGTGCACAGAATACCTACTTTTTATTTTACGTGACTAAAACCTTGTTTATTGACTCAGTGCAGGCATCAATCAAACAATCAATAGAGTATATCAATATGTTTGATGAGTAGTGCAAGGTCTCTTGTTCGCCAATGTATTTTTTATGAAGTGAACATCAGTGAGGAACATCTGAGCCGAGTATGGACTGGAGGTTCTGCTGCGGTGGTTAAGTACGACAGGGCTGAAATATTATGGCACTTCCAGACCCAGACAGACAAACTAGTGGAGGACAATCCACCGGACACACTGGCTGTGGATAAGCAGCAGAAGAGAGCAGCGGTGATAGATGTGGCAAGCGACAGCAACATCGACAAGAGGGAACACGAGAGGCTTGAGAAATGCCAAGGGCTGAGAACAACTGTGGTCCCAGCAGTGACAGGAACACTAGGAGCTGTAAACTGGGAGAGTGACTCCAACAGAGTCCAGGAACAACATCAACATCTCTGTCCAGAAAAGCCCAGTCCTAGGAACAGCCACGATACTGTGCAGAACCCTCGAGCTGACGGAGCTGAGCTTGACGGAGAGACAAGACCGCCGAGTGAAAGGAGAAAGTGAATGTTTTTATTGTTTTCAGTTACTGTGAAGTGTGAGTTTATTATACATTTTTTGTCACTGAATCAGCTAAAACTATTTCATATGTTCATTTTCCCTGGAGGTTATGATTAAATAAGCCGAGTTTATTAATAAAGTGCAAAAATGATATAGTGTGTATACAAAAAGAACCTAAAAATATCCAAAAGCCTTTAAAAGCTTTAAATCAATTTAATCCGTTCTTAAAATCCCTGCCATCTGTTCCCTCAAGTTAAAGTTGGCAACATGCATTTTTGATAATTGATCATTATATGCATAATCATCTTCAGGTGATCTGAGGGAGAATGGAAATTCTGTTTCCAGTCTTGGGAGAAATCTGGCTTGTGTTGGGCGATTTTTAACCAATCACAGGGCAGTTCAGACAGAGAGAAGGTGCGCCTCCTAGTGGCAGTTCTACTAAGCAGCAGGATTTTCTTCATGTCGCTGTTGCAGCATTTTGGTAGCAAATGATTATTCTGCAAAGCAACCTAAGAAAAGGACAAATGTCTCGGACAATAACCGCAATAAAACACATGTTAATGTAGGCGGAGCCTTTCAGAGATGTAAAAATGACCGTAGACCCATCTGGCCACGCCCAAACAATGATGTCACTGTGTAATGACACACCCCTCGTCATGACATCACTGTGACACGTCAGTGATGTCAGAGTTTCTCTTTTTCTTTTAGACCCTCGATGTTTTCTCAGTTAGTTTGCTCCTTGTGGGTCATTAGCATGTTGCTGTCTGCATGTTGTCGCTCCAGTGTTGCATTTTGTCCATGTATGTCACAGTCCGACACATGACTCGTGAAGACACGCCTCTGATGGGCTTGTGTGTCTGTGTGTGAGGGTCTCCGTGGCTACAGCACCACAAACAGCAGAGGTTGCACTGCGGACTGAAATCTGCCACCAACAGCTGCGGGCGACTCGGGGACACAGAGTAATCCCTCATGAGGACAGTATTAGAAAAGGCCGTGACCTGGATGTGTGAGTCCACAGTCATGTGCTTCGTCACGGACGATGGCTGTTGCCGAGTCACCGCTATCACCATGACTCAGATCTCCACTTCTTCTAAAGATAAAATGATCATTTGGCTCCATATTTGACCTTTTGTCTTGTGTGTGTATTTATATCTTTGTGAGGTCCAAACCTCTCTTTGAGGGGACAGTTTGACCTTGTGGGAACAGTTAGTCTGGGTCCAACATCTTTTTAAGGGTTCAGACCTGGTTAAAGGGATTAATTATATAATTGGGTTTATTTTATGCATTTAAGACTAAGACTAAGATTAAAGTAAGGTTCTAGGGAATGCATTTTTTCAATGGTGTGTCCTCACTAAGGTATAAAAAGTGTGTGTGTACATGTTTTTATATCTTCATGGGGACCAAAAAAACATACAAACCTGACTTTTTGGGTATATTTTGTCAGGTCCTAATGATGTTAAAGGGCATTTTTATGGTTAAGACTTGGTTTTAGGGATGAGTTAGAATTGGGTTTAGGTTAGGGTTAGGTACTTAGTTGTGATGGTTAAGGTTAGGATAAGGGGTTAGGAAATGCATTATGTCTATGGTGCGTCCTCACCAAAATATAAAAACAAATGTGTGTGTGTGTGAGACAGAGAGCGAGAGCTGTCTTTGTCTCTGTGTGTCTGCAGCAGAAATCTAATTAGTCTGTGCAAATGAAGTTAGCTATGCATCAAGAAGCCACACCCATAAACACACAAGGGCGTGCTGAGGGCAACACTCATTTTCAACTTTATAGATCAAGATTATAGATCTAAATATAAATATATACATATATATATATATATATGGATAATATATAGATTCCATTGCAAACGTGAGACTGTATTGGTTTTCACTCGTATCTGGGTCATAGTGAGGCACGAGAGATCAGATCTCCCTCAGGAAACACAGCAAATGTTTGACAAACAATGCCTGAACTGGATGTCTGACTGAGCTGCATGTGTGTGCGTGTGTGTTTATTATTAGAAGCCTGTCGAGGCAGAAGTGTGTGTCTGTCTGAGACAAGAGATCAACGGCTGCTGTGGACAAAACCAGCTGCTCCTGCCAGCTGACTGCTGCACAGTCACCACCGTGTCGCCCCCTCCAGCACCAGCTCCAGCACCAGCACCAGCTCCAGCACCAGCTCCAGCACCAGCTCCAGCACCAGCACCAGCACCAGCTCCAGCACCAGCTCCAGCACCAGCACCAGCACCAGCTCCAGCACCAGCACCAGCACCAGCACCAGCACCAGCTCCAGCACCAGCACCAGCACCAGCACCAGCTCCAGCACCAGCACCAGCACCAGCTCCAGCACCAGCACCAGCTCTCCAACATGTCTTCCTTCTTAAATGGTCTGTGTTTACCAGTCTAAATACACGTCAGCATGTAGATTAGTGGAGATGGGAATCAAACCCACAACCCACAACCTGGAAGATTACTCGCTCTCCACTGAGCCATGATCACTACTAATGGAACTTAAATTAAAAAGACAGTGATGACTCTCTTTACCACATCTAACATTACCGGTATTTACTGACTCACAATACTAACTTTTATTCCATATTCTATATTTTGTCTTTATAACATTTATTTAAAAATATACATTCATGCAAAACAGCAGATTTCTATTTCATTATGCCTATTAAAAACTTAAATCCCGGATTTGTCTCTGATTTAAACATTATTAACACAAAGTCCAGTTTTAATCATTTAAGGATTACTGATATTTCATTTAATATGAAGAAAATACTATAAAAAACATGGTATAGAACCTGAACCTGTGTTTGATTAAAGAGATTCTTTTAAAGAGAACTGTTTCACATGTGAACATGTCAATCATGTGCATAGTCAAAATTACCTTCATTTAATCACTTTACAGATTTGAACTCCTTTGGCAGCTTCACTGCATCACTGCAGCCCCTGACCTGTAAAACACAACAGCAAACGTTAGAGTGACCTCTTGTGGCAGAAGCGCGACATCTCACCATGAAGGAAACAGACTCAGATGTATCTGAAGGTCAACTTGTCTATTTAATATATAAAATACGGTAAAACATACGCAAAAAGGGGGCGGAGGGGAGGGGACCAATGATACTTTGGTACAATAACAAACACTTGTTTTGTAAAAGCAGTATAGAATTTGTAATAACATATCAGTGCATACTTTATTTATGAAAATATACACAAATTGTATATCATTCTCCAAAAAAAAAAAACAACAACAAAAGAAAATTATCTTTACAACAAAAGAGCAGACTAGCCGAAAACACAATATATTAGCTATAATTTATTTTAAACTTTTTTTTCTTTGTTTTTATTTTTTTCTGTGTGATGTATATTTGTGTCGATATTACATTTTTATTTCCTAAAGCATGACTCACTCGTCTCTTGCCCATGCAATGACATCATTGTGTCTGGTCAGAAATAAGTTAGACGTGTCACACTGTCGACCTGAGCCCGCCCACTCCCTCCGCCCGCCCCGCCCTCCACTTCCTGTGACCAGATATGGACTAAAAGGTTTGTACATCGAACTTATAAAAGTTGCAGCATTGAAGCGATTTTGTTGGTGGTCGACTCGTTCAGCGCCTCCGTCTGTGACACACTCACGTCGTTACAAGTCGTGCAACATTAGTAACACACCCTTTTTCGAAGAAAAACAGGAAGCAAGTCCCTAAAAGAGAAAAACAAAATATATATATATTTATAGAATATTTTATATAATAAAATAAAGTAAAAATCCAAATGAAACAAGATGCCTAACCTACACAACAAAACAAACAAAAAAAGCTGAGTTCTATATCACCTTGCAGCTCAGTGAAAGCTGCCATAATGATGATAATAATAATAATATCAAATGTCAACAATGAAAACAAACTGTCACCAGCACAAAATAACACTGGAAAATGAGTGAGACTCCTGCTATTTCTTTTTTTTTTTCCTGGGAGGATTTAGGTTTTTTAAACTTTGTCTCAGCGCGATTGTCTTTCCGTTTCGGAGATCACAGCGACCCCTAGTGTTGTCGGTGCTTTGTCACCTGCAGCTCCCAGTGTAAAGGATGCCATTTTGGTTGGTATTTCGACAAACAGTCTTCAAACATACAGGAAGTGTCGCTTTAACACTTAACGCCTGGTAGAGAGCAGCATCTATCATGGCTGACACTGTAGCAAGAATAGCTGCGGATGCTAAAGCGACAGCGGTGTGGCGTCTGCCGTTGTCTGGTGCATTCGTTCTGTCCAAAAACAGAAGCAACAAGGACGACGAGCTTGTCCAAAAGCTGCATTTGGACGGTGTACTGTGTGATTTTATTCGTACAAACATGAGATTGATTGGTGAGTGCTAGCGCTGGAATATTTGCATAGCACGATTTGTTTGGCTGGTGTTTTGCACAAGTGTTGCCCTGTTGAAAGTGAATGAGCTGCGTTAATGTTGGAGCCAAATAAGACATAAAGTCTTCTCCCACGTGGCACCTCCATATTTGTGATTTTACAGGCACCATGTCAGTGTCGGAAACTGGACATTCACCGGAATTACCTGGTGCCAGGCTGCTATTGGCTGATACCAGCTGTCAATCGCACTGGTGTCCACTCACACGTGCTGTGGGAACATTATTTGTAAAACTGACATCACGTTCTATTGAATAAGACCGGAAGCTAGTGATGGAGCCCATTAGCTCCTCAGGAAACATCTTGACTGACGTTAAACAACTGAGAAGTGGGCTCATTTTCTTTCTGCAACCAGTGGAGTCGCCCCCTGGAGGCACACTAGAACCGCACAGTCTATGTATTAAACCTCCTCAGAATGTGTGTGGGTGCTCTGTAAATGTATGGTGATGGTCATTTTGGTTTTTGTTTTAATTTTTGTTCAGCGCTCAGGGCACAACAGTCGTAACAGTCAAAGCGTTTCCATTTCGAGGCGGTTCATGTGAGCGACACATGCATGGAAGCAAAACTGAAGTCATGATGAGAGCAGAGGACGACGGGGCGAGTGTGTTCTCAGTTTGGGCGGGATCACTGTACTTGCTGAAATGAGCCACCGATTACACGCGGTCATTTCATTGCTGATGTCTGGACAGTTGGGTTTAAATGTAGGTTTAAGTGCATGCGTGTGATGCCATTTTCAGACTATGCTTCAAAAAAATGGGAGGGAAGTCAAGTTAAGAGGGGATGACGGGCCCGACGATGAGGAACTGCCAGTCAGAAGGACGTGGTATTTGGGAGGCAGTCATTAAAAGATCAGGACTCGTTCTGAAACCTCCCGCCTAACAAATTAAAAACCTCCGCCTCCACAGCTTTTAACAAGCAGCCAGGCGAAGCTCGGAGAGCTCTCAGGAAAAATAAATACATCCATTTTCACTCTTGACCACCATGTGTTTAGAAATCTACCCACTAAAGCCCCTGAATCTGCGCCTCGCCACATCTCTAGATTACAAAAATGGCATCCTTCACAGCTCAACCAGTGACAGGCGAAGGAGAGAGCCTTTAAATACAGACATGTGGCTTTTAAGAAGAGGAAAATAAACATTAAATAAACAGGGTGAGGATATCCTTGGTTCTCATTCTTGTATACTAACTTCTGGACTTTCGCTGATGTTTTTTGGTTTGACGAGGACACTGCATTTTTCTTCGGATGCTGCAAAAACTGAACTCGTAACTACGTATCAATAAGTAGTGATTGTAGAAAAGAAAGAGGGTTTTCCTGGCCTAGAGTGGAAATGGCTGCTGATGGTGTGAAACAACCACATTATGATAAATTATTAAATTCTTATTATTCAATTTGCGAAAGTGAAACTGTACTTTTTTGGCTCTTCATGTCACATTTTACCTCATAATTACTTCATATCCTTTCACACCACTATTTAGTGCGGTTTACAAATGTTGATGTGCAAAGGCCCTTATGATTAATTCTGATTTAACTAAATTAAATTAAATCAGTTCATTTAAATAGGCAGCCATGTTTAAGCTCTCTGTGCGTCAGGCAGACAGGAGGCCAGAACAGAAGCCATGTTAGAGAGTTACAATTATTTAAATTATTTTAAATAAACTATTTGGAAGATTGAGTAAAAAAAAAAAAAAAAAAAAAAGTGCACAAATTTATCTTTTGTTGATTTCCACACGTTTGCAGGCAGCTGAGTGTATCAGTCTAACTCTAGTGTGCATGTGCAGTGTGTGTGTGAGTGTGTGTGTTGGGGGGAGAGGGTCTCAGGTAAAGTGCGCTCAATCAGTGACACAAGTCTGAACCAATGCTGAGTCAAAACAGTCCAAGTCACCACAGCTACGACTTCCCTTTCCACCTCTATAGCGCCCTCTCGTGGACATAAAACACTCTATATACACACATACATAAATAATCAGAAAACAGAGAGAGCAATCCACCGAAAATCCACTTGTTTTGAGTTTTTTTTGTTTTTCGTTGAGGGACATCCTGCCAAATATTTTTATATACAATCCCTGTCGTCTGTTGTTGTCTCCTGCCCCGGGGGCAGAGCTGCCTTTTCTACTGCCTCAAGCTATTTAAATATATATATACACAGTGTATACATATATAATGTGTATATATATATATATATATATATATATGTATATACTGACATATACATGATTTATTTTTTTTAAACCTTCAAAACACCTTTTCCCCGTCACACAAAAGCCACAAAGGTTACAGATTGCTTATATACACCACCATTCCTGTTCAAAACACGAGTCGCTTCACAAAAATAACTTCTGCTATGGATCGCATGTGTGCCTGATGATGAAACTGAAAAAAATTTGTCCAAATGGCTTTGCTTAAAAAAAAAAAAAAAAAAAAAGTGAGGTAACAATCCCATTTACACACACACACACACACACACACTTATACAATGCAACACACACACACACAATGTTCTCAACATGTGTAGTTGACACGATGTGGGCAGAAGGAGGAGTGTGTGTCATGTGTCGCTGAGCTGTCGCAGCTCGTCCCTGATTCAAAGCAAAGTCTGTACCTCAGAAACAAATCACGTTCCTCGTTTTTTTACAGCAAATCTTCACAGTTCAGGTTTTAAAAAGAAAACCTGGGGGTGGGGGTGAGTGGGGCGGGGGTCGGCATCCGTCCTCTGCAGGGCCAAAAGTGGGTCAAAGTGAGTTTTTCCTTTTAGTGTCTCCATATTCAAAACCAAAATCCAAACTCTAAAGGTCAACAGTCGAGACAGAAGAACAAAACTCCACACTTTAAAAAAAGAAAAGAAAAGAGAAAAAGAGCTGAGCAGCTGAAGCTCTTCAAAAGAAGCAACAATCGAGAGCGACAGCAGCACGACCTCGTCATGGCCAACGAGTGCAAAGATGTGGACGGGTTTCTTGGCGCTGATCCGATGACAGCGCTGTCGCATTCGGCCAAACCTAGTGGATTAATGGACAGTGAGGACGTGAGGACGCCACCAGCTGCTGAAGTGTTTGCTGAAAAAAAAGTCCAAGTGGCCAAATTTAGACTTTTCATTTCCACAGATGGGAAGAAAAAGTGTGAACTGAACTAAAGTTCTCTGTAATTGGTTTGGTAGATTAACCCCTCAGGGTTTAACACGTGTGTTTCCGTTAGTGTTTGAGTGTGTGTGTGTGTGTGTGGGGGGGAGGGGTGGAGTTAAAGTTTATTCATTCAAACATGTATGCACACTGTCACACAAGTGCGTGTCCTGAAATATAACACGATTTTGTGTTAGCATGCCTGTTTTGTTTGTGTGGACAGTTGTTTATAGGGTCGATGAAAAGTGACTGTGTGTGTGTCTGTGTGTGTGTGTGTGTGTGTGTGTGTGAGAGAGCAGGAAGTGAGACCGAGGGTCACTGGGGCTGGTAAGAGCATGTACACAAGCCACAAGTACACATCCTCCATCTGTCCATCCATCTATCCATCCCTCTGCCGGTGTCTCTTTATGTCACCCAGGTGTCCAGTCTCATTCTCTTGACGTTGGTCCCGTCCTGCTCCTGCGGGTCGGCCGATGAGGGTCGCAGGAGGACCATGGTGGGCTGCTGGACCCCAGTGCCGGCCTGGTGGAAGTCCGGGCCCCCGGCTCGTCCCTGGGTGCCGTCGTCCCGGTCACTGCCCTCATACGAGCTGCCGTTGCTACTAAGACTGTCGACAGGCGAGCGACCTTGACCTCCCGTTTCCAGACGCAGGGTGCCGGGATAAGCAATCGACACCAGACCTTGACCCTGCCCTCCTCCACCTCCTCCTCCTCCCCCGACAATGCCGGTGGAGCTGGGGGTGCTGCGGTCGCGGTTTGGTGAAACAGGTTCAGACTTGATGTTGATGTTGGGGTTCGTGTTGACTGTGAGTGCGGCGCCCTGAGATATGTTGCCCACCGGCCTGGAGAGACGGAGACAGAGAAGGAGGAAAAGGAAATGAGTCAGAATCCAAACTGTGTCTGTAAGGACAGTTAACTCAGCAGTTCACTAAGCCATGGAACAAAAGAGTCTAGACCCGCGGTTCTCAAACTGTGGTATGTGTACCACCAGTGGTATGTGAACTTCCTCTGTGGGTACTTGAAGGAAAATCCGAAATATTGTGTGTTGGAAATGAAACATGAAATAATAATTTAAATGAATGAAACTATAATAATTAGAGTCACCTCATCTCTCACTCCATCTTAATCTGATTTTACTATACCAGTGTATGAAGTATATGTGAGGAAGAGGAGGATGATGAGAGAGCAAATTATCTTATTGGGAATAAATCTGCCTCCTGTGAAAAGTCTGTAGCTGACTTTGCGCCGCCTGTTTACACCGCTGCATTTTAACGTTGGCACTAATGGTGTTACTTTGAGAGCTCAATGTTTTCTCAGGTGGTGGTGCTTAGTATAAAAAGTTTGAGAACCAGCGATCTAGACAATAGTTGCAGTAAAATCGACACATGAATCCATCATGAAAGGGGCTTTTAATTTGATTCGACACACACCAGGAAAATGTCGTCTCTGGTCAACAAAAGACACACGAATATCCCAAATATTCCAGGTCACATACGTGCACAAACCAGAAGCCATGCAGCCCAAACAGTCAAACTACACAGCAGGGATGGAACGGTTAAAGGGGTGGGGGGTTCTGAATCTTCCCAGAGCTATAGATGACATAAGGAAGGTTTCCATTTTGTTCAAACAAAGAAAGGAGGAGAGTGGTGATCCACAGCGAGGATGACAGTAGTAAACTGTGGAACATTACAACCTCTGACCACTAGGTGGAGTGGTTTGTCCAGTTTAATGGAGTCAGACTGAGGGGACACTCAGCAACCACATTTCTTTTATTATTTCATTATATTTATATGTAAGACTAAGGTCATTGATTGTCAGCTAAAACATACAAATCCAGCCCTCTAGTCATCTAGTCACTTTAATTTCTACATAAAAAGACTTATCATTTTCTTATCTTTTGATGCTAATTTAACCACCGGTCAAGTTATTTGCCACCGGTCAAGTTAGAAGTTTTTTTTTTTAAACTCAAAATGGGTCAAGAACATGATGTGGGGTTATTCCCATGATTTATTATAATCTTATTTAAAATTCTTGTACAAAAAGTACATGAAAAAAAATATATATGTGATGAAAAAAATGACACAAAACCAAAATATAATTCCTTTCTTACCAAAATTTAAGCTAAAGTTTTTTTTAGCAGATTTTTACAGTTATTCCAACATAACACTTACGCTGGATCTGGATAATTTTGATGTTAAAATCTTCAAATTGTACCACTCCTACTTTACATTCACAAGCGAATCACATCTTCTAAAATCACCTGCTTTGGTCAAATTTCAATCTGTAAAATGTTTGTTTTGATCACATTTCACAAACAAACTGCATAATGTCTCTACTGGAACAGAATCACAACAGGGATTATTCCGTATCTGCGGCAATAATTTCTGACTATTTTTTCTGTTAACATACAGACTATAAACGGCAACAGATGTGAAGAGACAGAACTTTTCTCATGGTCAAAACAAGTAAGTTGAGATTTGCTGTTCTGGAAAAAACATTAATGCTAAAACAAACAACTTTTCATTTTAACCTTGTCATATTAGTGTTGAAACTGACTGCACAAGAGTAATGGTGATAGAAAAACAACAACACCTTCCTTGTTTATATTGATCGCCCTATAATTCTTGCTTTCACTTTATTGTCTTTGCCACAGTTTTCATGTCAAAATTATGGCTCAATTTGCAGCGCAAAAAGAATGCTTTACCCCATTTGCAATTCCCATAATTCTTTTCACGAGGTCAGAGAAAAAAAATATACCCTTACATAAGTTATGTTACTACAATCCAATAATTTTGGCTGATTTGGTGTGTGAGTGTTTTCCTTCATGTGTCACATCCATCTGCCGCCCGCAAATAAAAACAATACAGAGACACGATTAAAACAACACTGCAGCCAAGGAACACAACACTGTGTAGTTCCATCAGTACAGGTGAACATGTGAGAAGTGAGTGATGTGCAAAATAAAACAAAATGTGTTTTTTTGATGCTGTATTACTCCTCCTCCTCCTCCCTCTTCTCTATGATGGACCAGTGCTTTGTTCCTGTTTGTATTTCCATCAAACATCTTCCCCTGCTCCTTGTCTCGGACAGAAATGAGTTGTCGCAAACTGAAAATCTGATTCTCTAACTGTGTGTCACAAGAGTTTCCACATCTTTACTGGAGACTTCTGATAATACACTGACTGGTGCAGAAAATAGTGTGTGAACTCAATTTAAAGCAGAACTATGTAGGAATTTTTTACCCTTATTTAACACCTTCAGAGTCATTAAGATCGTTAAATGGCTTGTTGTGGGGAGATTGGGGGCTGTCTCCACTGCCGCCTACTGTGTGTTAGCGGAAAACCAGCCTTTCAAGGTCAGGTCCACCAGCCCGGACTTCTCAGAATCAGACGGTCTTGCAAAGTCTCGGGCCTCGCGAGAAACACAAATTGTTTCATGGCACTACACACACACCTACCCAGCTACCAGCTACAAGATCAAGGCAGTGATGGCGTTATTTTAAATGGAAGCGAATTCGAGGACACGACCACACACACAAGCAAATATCGGACCGGCTGTTTTCAAATGGAAAGAATTGAAAAACACAAAAACATGCAAAATGGATGGCGACTGGCATGGACATGGCTCCGCTGGCCTTACAACAGTGAGTATAAAGTGGTAGACAGTGGATGGATGGATGTTTACGAAGGTGTCATAAAAATATGTACTCCAAAACAGAAGGGGGAGCTCAGAGGAGAAAAAGGAGAAAAAGGCGAAAAAGCGACCAGACTTGCAAAGTTCCGCTTTAACAACAAAGAGATGCTAGGAAACACTCACTCACTCACTCACTCACTCACTCACTCACTCACTCACTCACTCACTCACTCACTCACTCACTCACTCACTCACTCACTCACTCACTCACTCACTCACTCACTCACTCACTCACTCACTCACTCACTCACTCACTCACTCACTCACTCACTCACTCACTCACTCACTCACTCACTCACTCACTCACTCACTCACTCACTCACTCACTCACTCACTCACTCACTCACTCACTCACTCACTCACTCACTCACTCACTCACTCACTCACTCACTCACTCACTCACTCACTCACTCACTCACTCACTCACTCACTCACTCACTCACTCACTCACTCACTCACTCACTCACTCACTCACTCACTCACTCACTCACTCACTCACTCACTCACTCACTCACTCACTCACTCACTCACTCACTCACTCACTCACTCACTCACTCACTCACTCACTCACTCACTCACTCACTCACTCACTCACTCACTCACTCACTCACTCACTCACTCACTCACTCACTCACTCACTCACTCACTCACTCACTCACTCACTCACTCACTCACTCACTCACTCACTCACTCACTCACTCACTCACTCACTCACTCACTCACTCACTCACTCACTCACTCACTCACTCACTCACTCACTCACTCACTCACTCACTCACTCACTCACTCACTCACTCACTCACTCACTCACTCACTCACTCACTCACTCACTCACTCACTCACTCACTCACTCACTCACTCACTCACTCACTCACTCACTCACTCACTCACTCACTCACTTCTACCGCTTCATCCACTGAGGGTCGCGGGGGGCGCTGGTGCCTAACTCCAGCTGACATAGGGCGAGAGGCAGGGTACACCCTGGACAGGTCACCAGTCCATCACAGGGCCACATAGAGACAGACAACCATTCACTCTCACATTCACACCTACGGGCAATTTAGAGTGTCCAATTAGCCTAATCCCCAAATCTGCATGTTTTTGGAGGAAGCCGGTGAAAACCCACGCACACACGGGGAGAACATGCAAACTCCTTGCAGAAGGCCCCTTGTTCCAACCGGGTCGCGAACCCGGGACCTCTTGCTGCAAAGGCAAGAGCAGTTTGTAGAAATTAAAAAATAATAATAATAAAATTATGAGAAATGATACAGGATTTTAGAAGCTTGAGACACAGATGATGCGCCATAAAGTCATGTCTGTGTCACGGTCTGTGTCTCTACCTGCCAGCACTCTTTGATCAAACCCTCTCGCTTCTCAGTCACTCTCCTCCTCTACAATCTCCTCCTCTTCTGGCTCCAGGCTGAGTCAAACCTGTCACTGATCCAAACCTGCCTGTTGACGCTGCACTATGGCTCACTCCTCTGACGGTGTTGGCAGGATTTTTCAGCATGTGCTCCTCTTTCTCCCTCTCTGTGTGTGTGTGTGTGTGTGTTTCCAGCGTGACTTGGTCGATCTGAATGTGAAGCCCCCCAATTACTGTGTTTTTCCCCCTCGGGTGTGTTCTAATATGTCATATCATGAGCCATCTGCAGCACTGTATCTCTAATACTCCCTCAATTACTGGCAGACTGAGAGGAGTTAAGATAAGTTTCCTTCAGGCGATCTGGGTCTGTGACACACACACACACACACCCACACACACATCTTCCCACCGTGCCCACTTCATCAAACCTGCGAGTCATGGCTTGAGCCATTGCAGGTAGATGGATGAAGGTGCCAAGGGGGCGCCGTCGTTATGGCGAGTGAAAATGGCAGAGTCAGCGGGCCGGTGACAGTGATAAAGGCGAAAGAGAGAGAGAGGCAGTCTCAACACCCCCGCCTCTTCCCGCCTCTCTCCCTGAGCGCTAACAAAACAGCGAGCACAGCCAGAAGCACACACTGAGTTACAGAGCAGTGTGCTGAGATACGGCCCTGTTTCCCAAAATGCTTTGCTTCTCTGAGGAACAACAAGCTGTAATTAAAAAAAGAAAAAATCAATTTAATTAAAATCCAACAGATTTATTGACACATTAGTGAAGACTGACTTGTTACTCGTCAGTTAATAAAAGCTCCCACTCACCAGATGTGTTCATGTTGTAATGTAGTGCAGAGGGAGGAAAATACTAAGAGCAGCAACGTACAAAAAGTTAGTCAAAAGACCGTACTGATGAACTGGATGTTACTTTTATTTTATTGTTTTTATCCTTAATACACATACACAGTACATACAATTCTTGCCTCTCTTTGATTTTCATTTATTGCTATTGTTATTTTAATTGATTTTGACTGAACTTGCTTAATTTTAATTCCGAACTATTGACAATATTACTCTCAGATGCAACTGTGCATTTATTTATTTTAATTTCTAGTTATAATACAGCATTCTAAGTATTCCTGTTGTAATCTACACTTTTACTGACACATTACTGATGATTTTGTGGATCATCAGTGAAGCACATTTCAATGAACTAACCTGCATGAGAGGTGCTTCACAAATAGAGTTTGATTCACGTTGCTCATTAGAAAAGACAAAATAAAAAAGTGCAAAAAAGCTCCATCTCAGGCACTACAGAAACAGTCAAATTAAATAAAAATACCAATTTTGTAATCAGTGCTTTTTTGTATTACAATCCAGTGTTGTCTGCTTGTGTGTTTTAACTATTTAGTGGCAATTTTAATGTTGTCATATGGACATACAATGACTGTCTTTGATTACTGATTATTGATAATTAGAGCTACATACAATTTTTTGCAACATACTTTTTCTTAATAGTAAGCTACCATTTTGAATTACTGTTATTGTTTACTGTGGTTCATAAATTAGTTTATAACTACAATTAATTTGTTTCTCAGACTTTCTTTTGTTGTTTTTGTTAGTTTGTTTCCTCAAACCTTTTTTGTTTTCAAAGTTTGCAGTTTAACTTTTGGACCCTGCGCTGAAGTTCCTCGGAGAAGCAGATATTTTGGGAAGGCGGCGTTGCTGCAGCTGCTGAACGACCGAAGTGCAGAGGGTTCAGTACCAACAGAGGCCGTCCTCTCTGCCAAACAGCAGGTTGGACTGCGAGACAGGCAGAGATCTTTTGAAAAGGCAGAACAGCAGGGGAAACAGCAGGACGGAGCCGGTCACGGTCAGTCCACACACAGCTGCTTCAGTCACACTGAGATGCTGCTGTCAGGAGCCGTGCATAGCAGGAAGTGTTTAAGCCTGTGCTGACACAAGTTTGACAGTTGTCCACACGAGATGTGTTTTTCACAGTCAGCACCAATATAGCTGAAATCTCTGGCTTCCACTGAAACTGGATCAGGCATGTTGGAATTCTCACTACAGACTCGGGCTGCGAGTAACGGCTATTTTTGTTATTGATTAATCTTTCAATTATTCTCTTGTTTAATTGAGCAATTATTCGGTCCATAAAATGTCAGGAAATTATTGTATTTGTTTTATGGAGCAAAGACACCGGCTGAAAAGTGATCAGGCTTGTTTTTAAACCACACAAAATGACTAATCAATTATCAAAATAGTTGATAATTAAATTAATAATTGATTATAATCGATTAATCCTTGCAGCCCTACCACAAACCACCATTAAAGGAATATCCTGGGGTTTCTCAGTGTATACAAGACGAGCTGTTAATTATTATAAAATTCTCTTGGTTTGTTCTGCCTACATTTTACTGGTTTAATCTGCTAAAATACAGACAATACTTGTGACAATGAATGTTCTGACTTCAAATTAATTTGGTCAAAAATTTGGTAATGGTCACATTTTACTATGAACATACATAGCTTTAAAATTATTACCAGGTGAGTCGCAGGGCTGAGTGGTTTGGGTTAAATATCGTACATCTAAAGCTTCAACCAGTAACAATTTAATTATACTAGGTTCAAGTTTTAAGAACAGTGGGTGATAACCAACTAACAGCATCAACTACTTTCACCCTAATGGAAGGAGAAGGAGAACTTCTTTATAACATGTTTTTATAAAACTTTTTTTAAATTGGAATAGTAGAATCAAAAAGAGAACGATGAAATTGCAGTTGTTGTCATTTGCCAAATGTTCCAGTAATAACAGTAACATGAGTTGAAAAACTGCTTTGTGTTTTGTGTGAACGCACTGTAAGAGTCATACTGGTCCATGTGCATGTAAGGAGAGGAGCTAATGGCCAATGATGACAGTGCAACTCAGTGAGAAAACAATGTCACCACCACATCAAAAACAAACAACAAACAGCATCCAGATAGAACTTTCATGTGCAGAGAGCAGTAAAAGCTGAAAGCATGGCTCAGCAGCAGCTCAGACATTGACGTTCAGATTGGGGCATGAAGGGCAAGGCAAGAGTCAACAGGTGAAAGCTGATTTTAGCAGACAAAAGAGCAGGAAACAAACAGAGTGGAGGATGTGGTGGGAGAAGTATAATTAAAAAGAGGATGAGAGGGGGAAGGATGACAGAAATCATTGCCTCGTGGAGCCTGCTGCGAGCAAAAGTGTGGACGACAGCGAAGGCGAGGCCTGCTGCCAAACTGTCAATCACCATTTGATTGGAAGGGCTTGCTTGCTCACTGTGAGGAAATCAAAAACAAGCCGGAGCAGCCCGGGCTGCACAAGCACCCACGTCTGCCCATGCTGTCCAAGGATGACACAGTTTTTCCGCTCTGCAGAGAGAACAGTTTGGTGTGGTGGGAAAGATTCCCGCTTTTCTGCGGCGCTTGCTAGTTTTAAGTGACAGTTATTCTGTCATTCCGTTCCCACACACAACACAGAGAACCTGCCTGGCGCTCCTTCCAGTGTCAGGCATGAAGGTGCCACAGGAATGTCAGGCTGCACCGTGACGGCTAAATTTAAAACACTGCTCCTTCGCTGAAATCACGACCATTGTTTCTGGAGTTTTGAGGAAAGCCAAAGCTGAACAGTGACATTTATTTATCCCAAGAAATGTTAAAAAAAAAAATCCCTGCTGCCTCTGCTGACCAATTTACCTTCAAGTCAACATAATTTTTAAGTCCAGAGCTTCTGGACTTAAACTTTAACATTGAAGATCTTTTGTGAGGACACTGTGACCTTGATCTTTGGCTACAGTTACTCTGTCAGTCTAAGTAGTGAATGGTCTGTATTTTACACACTACAGCAGCAACCTGTCTTTAGCATGTGAAAATCATTATATTTACCTTACTGAGCCACAGCTTTTTCCCATTTGTGCCAAAGTATAAGGATTATCTCTCAAGACATCCAAAGTAACCTTTACGTGGCATATTTTAAACTGGTCATCTATGAATCCAAGTAAATGTTTGTTCCGTATATAATTAAATTTCCTCTAGGCACTTTTAACATCATACTTGGAGTCACGTGACATTTGACTAGCAAACTATCACCTTTGTGTCACATTTACAAGGATTCCCTGAAGGTATTTGTGGGATAAAATGTCTTTTAATGTCACAGTGATGTTAAATGAGGCCTATAGCATCTGGGTTTTACCACAGAGACGCAAAGGTCCTGCTGTTGTGGTTTAAAGGGTTAAAATGTCATTTTTAAATATATGGGAACATAAAAACTGTTTGAAACATTATAAGTAAGTTGTTTATGTCTCCAAGTTACCAGTGATCTGATTAAAGACCTGCACTGATATGCTCCTCAAAAAATTCAGCAAAGTCACTCCAGACATTTCCCGCAACTCCAGCCAGCTATTTTGTCAAACGTCCGCAATATTGGTGAGTGTCTTGTCTCTCTTAGTCTGACTAAGCTCCACCCTTCACTTAAAATGTTTTGGACATTCTCTGACCCCAATTGTCTTAGACCCAGACAGCCTCCTCATATAATCATCATAAATGAATGACTGGTCCTGAACTTTGGGACATTTTCCAAACATTCATATCTGAAAATGTCTTCACACACTTGCTCTTGTGCTTTAACGCACCTGTGTGGATTTCAAAAGGCCCTTATGGTAATTTCTTCACATTTTTACGGTGATGAGTTGTGTTGTGTTTTCAGTCGTCTGAAGTCTCAGCTGCTGTTAACAACAACAAACAAAGCATTATCATATTTTTATATTTTCACATTGTGACACCGAGAAACAAATAAGTGTCTCTCCGCTGACAGACCAGTTATTTTGAATGTTCTTTAATGTGAAGGCGACGGTGAGCAGCTCTTTATTTATCTTAGTTCCGAGACAAACAAGCAGCTGTGACTGTTCTAAACTAAAAGATATCAGCATTAAATGGGCTTGTCAAATGTTTAATGCATATTTCAAATAACCATAAGAGCAGATTGGAGAGCATGACAAGTTAGTAACCGGTAATCAAATACTAAACTGGGTTTTATTTAAGGTTATCTGAATCTAAATAAGTGGCTCTGACAGCAAAGCTGCATCTAAATGATTCTTGTTAATGCTGTGTTTCTGGCCGACACGTGTCTGAGGAATTGAAGCTCATGTGCGACTGTCACCCAAGAGTGACGGCTAAATGGATGAAAGGTAAAAATTTAATGCAGTGAGCATGTTGTTGGTTCACAGCTGTGCAGTGGCACAGTGTCTGGGACTCTCTTTCATTTCAGACTTTAACGAGAAGCTGTCACTGCCGCGCTGATGCATCTTTGTTGGTTTTGATGCTTCTGAAGAGAATCAGATCTGTGGTGTGACAACTCTTACAACCACGTGAGTGAAAGAAGAAAAGAGAGGAAAGGAAAAAAAAAAAACTTTTGCTTCAAGTGAACTGAAAGAGCAATGAGGTACAGACACAGCAAAGCAACAACTAGCACAGAGATGGAAAGACACAACAGTTTGATATCATGTTTGTCATTTTCTCTTCTCTGTTTTGGCTCATGAATGAGGCTGAGAGCGATTCAGTGACTGCTCTCGTGGATGCTTATCGTGTCATTCACCTCAGGTTAGCAGCAAAATTGGAGATGCAGTTAACCATGTCTGCATTCTGTTTCTCTGCACCCCACATGCTGTGGAGAAAAGAAGGTGGGGGGGGGAGAGAGAGAGAAAGGGAGGGAGGGACAAAACGAGAGGCGGTTACAAGCGGCTCCCCCAACCACAGGTGAACCTAGCACGGCCAGACGTGTCACACAAAGATGATCATGCTAACTGAAGGGCCACTCACACCTATGTTGAGGTGTGAGAGTGAAGAGAGTAGAAAAACGAATGTTACAACCCTCACTGACACAAGAAACATCTGTTTTAATCAATAATCATCACAACTAATCAGAAACCAAAGACAAAAATCTACAAAAAAAAACTGATCACATCCATGCACACAACAAATTTCACCTTCAATTGCCACATTCTAGAGACATGGTAGCATAACAATAACACAGGAAACCCAGAGTACTTTGCTCCAGACATTCTTCGGAACTTCTCCTGCCAACTCTCATATCAAATCTTCAGATAATGTCCGAGTGAGCCGATGCGGGATAACAGCACAAGCTCCAGGTAAATCACACTCAGTACATGTACATGATGGACTTACACACCCAGGAAATACAGCTGGGAGTTGAAATGCTAATCCATATATATGTTCAATCAGACACAAACTAACCTAGGCGTTCTGCACATGTTCCACAGTTTCCGCCCCAGGGTTTTGGCCCGGAAATAAAAGAAGAAGCGGGTACACAGCGGAAGAAGACAATAGCTAGAACAAGAAACATGGCCAAGACCGAATTTATGCTCTGTCAGTGTTAAAAATGTAATACAGTATTTTAAAGCTCATAGATGGTTGGAAGACTCTGGAGGTGCTACCAAGTAGCTGCTGGCTAAACCAGAAAAAAAATCCAAGCTTATGAGGGCATATGGCCGCGTAGTTTAGTGGTGGACACACTTAATTCATTATAGAGTCCATGCTAGTGACAAGGACAGCAGTCCAATTAAATGGCACTGTCAACTGTAATTTAATATAAGTGTAAGGGGAGGGAAACGAAGGGTACCTCACAGTACTATATGTGATACATGGCCCACAATACCAATAATATCACGATACGACGATTCTGTGATAATCAATATATTGCAAGACAATCATTTAGTGATACATCACCATATCTGGCTGACTGAAGAAACCAAAACTTCCGTAAAAAGTTAAAAGTGCAGGATTTCTCTGTTCATTTACAACATAGAGAACAAAGTGCATAAAGTCTCTCTTAACATAGATTTCTCTGCCATTATCCCACTGTACATTCCCTCTTCTTCGGTCGGGTAACATCTGCCCAAGTTTCCTCTTTCTTTTAAACAGCGCCACTGCGAGGAGA
Source organism: Brachirus orientalis (assembly GCA_016785285.1). Lineage (NCBI taxonomy): Eukaryota > Metazoa > Chordata > Actinopteri > Pleuronectiformes > Soleidae > Brachirus > Brachirus orientalis. Next base: position 58,044 of record JAFBJR010000425.1, read on the forward strand.
CATGAAGTAGTTGCGTACGGCGAGTGAAACTGGCAGGAACTATTTACTTTAGAGCGCCTTCATTTGTTAATTAAAATATAGGTTTTTGCTCCGGTGTATTGATTATTATATTGCACGAGAAAGAACAACAATATATCACCAAATCGATATTTTGACCCACCCTTAATGAGTGTCCATGCAAATGTACTGAGTGAGCGAGCAGGTGAGTGTCTAGACTCCACCTCTCACCTGGATGTTCTGGACAAACTCTGACAGCCTCGTGCTGTCAGCAAACTCCAGTGGCAAAGTCCAGACATTGTCTTAAGTTCATGACTAAAAACAGTGTGCTCTTTACTTAGAAGGAGCAGAGGAGAACCTGTGCTGAGTGACTGGCAAACTGTCCCTTTTTCCCAAAAAAGTAAACATCACACCTTCCTTATTATTTAAAAGTTGGGCAAAAAAAAGAGGAGTATAGAAGATTCAAACAGTTTCAAATACTGTGCATCTGTCTGTATGACAGAAAGCACAGTTAGCAGGCTGGCTTCTCTTCCAGTAGGTAAATGAGAGAGGGACTCCAGTGGGATTCAGTGGGTGGGTGGGTGAATGGGTGGGGGGTAGGAGGGTGTAACTAGGTCACCGTGAAGATGAATCAACTGCAGCTGGGTGGATGCTACAGCTACAGCGTCATATATGAGAGGCTAGATGTGGCCTTTTATGTGTTTTGGCTGCTGCCCTGCACAAATAACTAGTCATCTGTTTAAGTGGAAAGGACAAAGGTCACGACGTTTATGATGTAAGAATTACTTACACCAAGTTACTGAGCGACGCCAGGTTCAGCTGCTGCTGCTGCTGCTGCTGCTGCTGCTGCTGGGAGACTGCCGGTTGCTGTTGCTGTTGCCAGGCAGCCATGTTGCCAGGCACCAGCCCTGGCGGTGTGAACGTCTGAAGCGCCGTGAGATCTGCACTCATCAGCTGGTACTCTGAGAATGAGGGAGGGGAGAGGATGGCACACGGGGGAGAGAGAGAGAAAGAGAAAGAAGGAGAGGGGGTTGTTTTACATCATACAACTTTCTGGGGCATCAATATTAATCAGAGCTAATCCATATTAATGGAGACCTTTGAAGTGGAATCATTCCAGAAGCTCTCACACAATGAACAAAGTGAATATTCATAGTGGTTCATGGCATCACATGGGGAGCTTTTCAAGCTTTTTCCACATGACACTTAACATTTTCCTGACGTACAGTAAAGCAGACTGTACCCTTCACTTTGCTTCATGTAATAACTTTTACAATTCTTTTTAAAATTTTTGTTAGTTCTTGCTGACCTTGCTGACAGATTTGAGCTCCTAAAATGTCTCATGTTGCTCCAGCAGTGCTGCCTTCACTGTCTTACCGGTATTGTAGGCTGTCTGCATTCCGGAGAAGGGCGCAAGGAGACTGGGTGTTGCCACGGAGACCACTGGTGTGGTGAGTGGCTGGGCTACCTGGGATAAACCTAGCCGCTGAGCATTCTGGGAGGACACAGAGATGGAAAGTGGATGTTGAACATTTGGAGAGTGAAAGTGAAAGAAATTCAGGGAGGGAAAGGGAAAGTGTTGCTGGGATCTACTCTCATATGAGGAACAGTGTGATTTCATCAGAGTCTAACTTTTATCTAACATTTATCTAATGTAAATACAATCTGCTCTCCTTGTGGTGGAATTAAGGCTATGTTTTGGAAACACCTCTTTTTTAATCTGAGCCACATCCACACTTTTCACATTCTGCTGAAAACATAGTCTGTGTCCAGACAAGCATTTCAGAAATAAAATGCTTCCGTACTAATGCATTCACACAGATTGGGCATGCACATGCTGGTGAAAACAGCAAACTGATTTTTCTCCTCTGCATTTGTTTGCTACATTTCAGAAAGTTTGATGAAACAACAATGAAAAACTAAGAGCAGGGATTTCTTTTATTTGAACCATGATGAGTTGAAACTGAAAGTAAGTTCACTTTTCCTTCACAGCTGTTTGTTCAGTCACAACTGATGAGAGAGAACATTAAGTTTCCAAAGTTGTCCATTTTCTGGGCTCTAAAATGTCAAGTGTGGATCGCAGGCGTAACCGCAGCAACAGCAGCTGTGATGCATTTTAAGTCACGGTGGAGTAGTACGGATGTAGCCTGGGAAAACGCAATGGATACACCCCATCTTATTGGCCCGCTTGTCAACATCAGATCCCATTTTTGTTTATAGTCTGTCCGTCTATTCTGATTGCAGAGAAATACCAGATGTTTGCAGGTATGAGCTAGTTTTTGAAAAGTGAAAGAGCCCAAAGTGTATCATAACATCCTAAAACTCTTTTTTTTTCCACTAACATGACTATATCTCATCTGTTTTCTTTTCTGTGCCAGTATGTTAAAGAAACATTTGTTTCCCATTTCTGCAGAAACATCCATGTGAGAGCTACAGTGCAACCCAAATCTTTCCAGGATCTCATGTGTTGTGAGAGGAAAAATTTGGTCTGGTTCGACAGCTGAATGTGTCTTTGCCTCCTTATAAGGGGCTCAGTGCAGGGAGTTCATGACTTCATCCTTTTTCAACAGAAGTAATGATAATAGTTAACATGTGCTTTCTACTGTGCAGCAGAATGGATGCAGGAACTTTGTACTGCGGTAGATGACAACTTAATTATACTTTTACTACTGAAATATTTTACTAAAAACAAAGGTTGCTTTGATTGTAGTTAAAATAAAAACAAAATTAATTATCCATGACTTCACTGTACCAGGCAAGTCAGTAGCGCATAACAGATGAACTTTTCCTGCCATATATGAAGTTTTTTGGGCCGCTTAACTGAAAACAAGACGCTAAATCAAATCCAAACTTAATAACTAACATCTGACATAATAAACATATTTTTATTCTGTCTGTATGTAGAGGAGAGGGTGAGTTTCTTTTAAAATATAAATATAGTGAATGCTTCACAGATAAAAAAGTGTTTCTGGACCCTGTGAGAACATTCGAGCGCCTGACTGAACTTTTCAGTGACACTCTCACATCATAAGGTGGCGTTGGCAAGGCAACGCTGTCGCCAGGACCGGGTGCTCATGTGATACAGCGTCGCAGTGGAAGGTGTTATGAGACACATCTCTGTGCTGGAGAATCATGCTGATAGGAACACATGCACGGACATGGGTGACGGAGGAGTGAGGATTGTGTCTGCGTGTGTGTGTAAGAATGTGTTTATATACAAAAGTATATGCATGAATGTGTGCAGAAAGGTATGTTAGGAATGAAACCAAAACATCAGGTGTGTGTTTGTTCTGAGGAATGTGTGTGCATTCACGCAAAATTGCATTAACACGTCAGTTTACATGCATAAGTGTTTGCACTGTGTGTGTGACTTCCAAGTCGGAAGCTTTGTGGTGTTTCTTCAGTTTGACTCTCAGAGCATCGACACTCAGATGAAACCCAACATGCACATGCTGAGCAGCTTTCACACAGCAGAGAGTCAGCTGGTCACTCTGGTTCTCTTCACACTGGACTCTAAATGGACTCTAAATATATGTTGTTTCTTTCTTTAACAATACAGATGTGGAGCAGAAAGTGTATGACGGCACCTAGAGTTCTGATATGAAGATGAATCGAAGATAAAAGCAAATGCAAGGCCTCTCTGTCTTTTTTTTCTTTATAGCTTGGACAGAACCAGACAAGTTCAGAAGAGATAGTTCAGGATTTTTTAATAATGATTTAATGAGGTGCTCCTACATATTTTACTGAGCCAACTGTGCTCTGTACACTCCCTGTGCTGAGAAGCAGCCAAGGGGTGGGCAGGAGTTCTGTAAATTGTGGCTGCCAGCAGGAAAAAAATACATTTTTGTAGCTTAACTAAAGACTCAGGTAGCAAATTCTATGCCAGGTTAAGTGTAGACTCTCTTAAGAATATGTCCACTGCTTTACTGTACTGTTTGACAGCCTTTTATAAAAAGAAATTTAAGTTTGTGTTCATTTGTAAACCGCCCACTTCCTCACACCAGAGTCCATTGACTAACACAGTGATTTTAGACACAGGAGGTGTTAGTCTTCTGCTGCCTCCCATTGGTAAGTTTGTATAACCTTAGTACAATTTTACAAATCTTTTCAAACACTGAAGTCAAGAAATAACGCATGTGCACTTGCTGACTGAGACAGCAGTACTAGATCAAAAACTGTGTTGTTGTGAGCTAGAATCTGAGTTTTTGTTAATGGACTCTGGTGTGGAAAAGTGAAAAGTACATTTCCTTTTAAAAGAAGAAGGCTGTCTGAGAGCAAGGTATAGGAGTGAACATATTCTTAAGACAGTGCACACTTGAACTGATGTAGATTTTACTAGGCAAAGTCCTAAAACACTCTGGTATCCTGGGACTCCTGGTAAATCCATAGTTGACCTTTAGCACACCCTGGAATCTCGCAGTAACCAGAATGCCCAGCTGATTTATCCACATTAGGAGAGTTGCTCATACTCTGATGTTTTCACGGCTTCTCTTCTACAGATGTCGCAGCACTGGCACAACTGAGTCAACCCTTATGGGATGCACTTTGCTGTAGGTGTCACACTCATGCTCAGTGAGACCACACAAAGATCAACAGCACTTTGTTGAGGCTACAAGTCTAGAAGTCTATTCACCTCACTCACCAACTCCAGCTCTTCCTCTGTCTGCCACCGGCCGGAAGAAGGGAAGGAAGGGGAAAAGCAAGAGGACGGTTATGTTTCTATAACAACTGAACTAACTGAAGTAAAACATCAACATGTGTTGTAATACTCCTAATGGAAAGAGTCGACTCTGAAGACCATGTTAGATGGCTGACTGACAAAGAAGCACTGGATCCAGATGTTGAAATATTCACAACTCTACAACAAAAGAAATGATTTAAAAAAAAAAAATGTTTGCCAACTCAAATTCAAAAAATAAACTAGAAAAAAGAGACTCCTGAGCCAATTATATTCTGTATAATGACAATCTTAAACATCTTACACCTGGTTCACGCCGGACACATCTGAAGTGTGAACACCACAGCTCAGGCATGTGACATTACATTTGAGTTTCAGCGTCGCTTCACACATGACGTGGGCAGTTTCCAGGAAAAATAGACAATAGAGAAAAGATTTGTTGATAATGTTATTAGAGTTTTATCAGCATGATTTAAAAAAATGGAAAACATAAATATTGCATCTTTCAAACTATTTTAGCAGCTGTAGAGATTCACTCTCTCTCTCTCTCTCGATATTTTTTTGAGAAAATGAGATAATTTTCATATATGTGGTGTGGTGAGACAAACAAGAGCGTGAGGAAAATGCAGCAGACACGTAGCCAGGATGAACACACATGAGAGTGTCTGACGCAAATGAGAATCATCACATCTAGTGTGAACCAGGCGTAAGTCTTAGGGTTTAGACTTGAGATGTTTAGATATTTATCCATCAGACAGACATTTGCCTGGTTCTACAGTAAAGACTTCTGTCAATGTTCTGTATAATATGGCGACAAAGAGGAAATGGGGTTGTTTATGTACTGGTTGTTATTTGTTTGCAGACACGTATGCCTGTACTTTGCTCCTTGACGGAGTATTTTTTGAGGTGAATTGAAATGTAATGTGGATTGACTTGATGCAGAGTGTCTTTTTTTTCCCTGTTCTACGCTGAATTCATGAATTTCTCCACCTGCTCAAACTATTGTTTAAATAGAGGTTGTGTGTTTATGTGGCTTGTGATACAAAGTAAAGAAAACTGAGCAAATTTTCACAAATCTGATCTAAATCAAAAAAACAGTATGACTGTGGTAGAATAGACAAGATAGTGGCCCCTAATTCAAAATGGATGTTTAAGGTGAGGTCAGACTTGTGGAAAAGCTGTATGTGATATTAGACTACCAATAGAGTGTCATTGGAAAATATCACAGTATTTAATTAACCTGATTTTCGACATGAAGACTAGAAAATCTGAAAAAAATATATTTTCTGCAATTTCCAGCAGGAGATCATCTGAGTCAGATACATTTACAATGGTGAGAAAATTTCCAGTAAATCCACAGCGAATCGAGTGGGCCACTTAGATGCCACCCCTCACTTTAATGATCTCAAAGTTTTCCTGCTGACGGGAATGCTTTTCTTTTTTGGAAAGCTGACTTGAAGCCTGACAGGAAAGGATCCAGGAAAGGCCTGGAGTGACATTTATGGACTTTTGCATTTTGATGTACAGCCCCCCTGGGCAATCTGAGGAAAAATGTCCATGTCAGATCACAGCGTGACCTGGAATTTTCCACAAAAAAATAGAGACAGACCAGCAGCAAATGTATGACCTGAGAATGAGTTAACAATCAAGATCTTTAAACCATCAGAGCATCTGAGAGTAGCTCCATAATGAGAGCTGCCTGATATTGAGTTCTATCTATACTACATTTTCCTCTGCGGGTCTAGACCACACAGAATCGTATTGTTTGTTGTTTTTGTTTGCGTTGTTGCTCTCACTCTGCTCACCGGCTGCATGAGGCTCTTGCTGCTCTGCGAGGTGATGACCCTCAGGTCCGGCTTGCGGCTGTTAACCATTTGTGGGTTGGGTGGCGGTGGAGACTTAGCTGGGACAACTTTGCCCAGGCTGTTGCCGTTGGACACAGAGAGGAGGCCCGGGGAGGCTCTCGCACTGATGTAGCCGTTCGCTGGAGAGACACAGAGAAACAGTGAGACAAACATAAAGGAACAGCGGAAGTTTTTTTTGGTGACTGTGTTTACCTGCAAACACAGTGTATAACTACGTGCCTGGGTGTGTATGTTCAGCTCTTTGTGTGCATGTGTGTGTTCTCATTAGCGAGTTGAGTTGCTCCAATACACCACACGCTCCTCCACATTTTCTACAGCTCAAACAGTGTTTGCTGGCGGCGCTCTGATTTTCTGTAGCTCCTCTACATCAAAAACCACTGCATGCTTTCTGCAAAACTACCTTATTCACACTCTCTCTCTGCAGTTTCCCTCTTTTGTTTCAGTCGTCTCGCCGCTTCATGGAAACAAACACAAACAGAAAAGTGTCCCTGGACACCTTCCATTGACAACAACAAAAACATCTGAATAGATGAAAACAGTTTCTCTAAACATGTTTTAATGCACATGCAGTGGAAAAGGCTTTGTCCTGAGCCACTTCCACCAGTATGAATAGACCCACATGTTTCGTATGTGATAGATTACCAAGGCAATCTCTCGATTACTGATGTTTTTATTGAGCTTATTGTTCATATCACCTTTAGTCTGTTTTTTAGGTTACTTTACAGCAAACTCAGTTTTTACCTTTCCACTGAAGGGTGGTGAACATGCAGCTGCTTAGTAGAACAACAAATACAGTAACTGCTCTGTGATTCGTCTGAGTCTCCTGTTTTGGGCATAGACTGTATATAAAAAAGGACATAGTCTTCTGGTTTGAAAAGTGAAGCCAAAGCAGTAAGAAAGAAGTCACAGTTACTCACCACGGGGCAACTCTGTTGGTGGCAAAAAGGTTTCAATGGAAGTCTATGTGAAAAACAGTCAACTTTTCTGTTGATTTATAATGTCAGTCAACATTTTCCTGATGAGTTAATGTCTCAGGTCCTATTTAATAGAACATGTCAGTTATGTATATTATGTTCTAATTTAGAGGGAAAATAGACAATAAAGCATGGCATATATAGTGATGTCCAATCACTTCCTGACTGCAGATGACGTCTAGAGTATGTTTTGTTCTATGGTTATGGGCCAGATTTCACTGTTATTCATATTTATGTTGTTGGTATTTGTTTTTTTAAATATATATATATATATATATATATATATATATATATATTGTTTACTTCTGTTTATATAAAGATTCCTGGACAGTAAAGCTTAGTGACTGGTCGGGACGCAGTGATGTTGGTGTCATGACAACAAGGCTCCAGGAGACAGCAGCCTGCTTAGAGGTTAAAATAAGACCTCGATTCAAACTGTGACTCAGGGGGGGACAACAGGGACTTTCCCAGCCACACACACACACACAGACACACAGACACAGGAGGGGGAGGGTGGGTGTGATAGCAGATACCAGTTCTGCATGATGCTACCTCCAGACGACAGTGGCATGTGACTCTGCTTCATCTCAGTCACACACACACACACACGCACACACACACACCTGATGACAACAACAAGCAAACTCTACCGCCGCTATCAGCAAAGTTAGAAGGAGAGCGGGAAGAGTGACGGGAAGGAGAAAGTGAGAAGGGGCTGATGGAGGAGGCAGTGGTGGGTGAGGGTGGGGGTGGTTGAAGGCTGGGAAGGGGTTGGATTGAGGATGTAGCAATGGAGGGAGAACATGACGACATTTAAGAAGTGTTTGTTTGAAGGCACTAGTTAATTAACTTATTTATCTTTTAAAGTAAATAGACAACAAAAACACAAAATATATGAACAAAAACCTATAACTAAGACAGCTGAGAGAGAACAAAAAAGGAGGCAGTAAGGATGACAGAAGGAGGAAAGGATGGAGATAAAGAGGAAGGGGGAAAAATGTAGAAAATGAGTGAGAGTTCAGAGGAAAGGCAGAGAAAGCAAGGCAGGAGGTATCAGAGTAAAGAAACAGCGATGTAAGGAAGGACGAGAGAAAACAAAGCAGATGCTGAACAGAGAGGTGAGGAAAGAGGTTCATAACGAACGGAGACAGAGAGTAGGAGATGAGTGAACAGAGAAGGGAGTTATCAGAGGACAAATGAAGTGTAGGACGCAGGGAAGGAGACGAGAAATAAGGCACAGAACAAGGAGTTAAACAAAGAGAACACTGTAGAGAGAAGGTATAGCAACTGAGTGAGTACATCGGGATTAAAGTGTTGAAACACATCATTAACTCAATCTGATGAGAAATGAGCTGGTGCAGTTTAAAGGGCCAATTCATCCAAATTAAAAAAAAAACACATCTATGCTTCCTCACTGCTATCAAAGCACTTAAAATCCAACAGAATGGAGGTGAATGGTACGTTGTTTTTTCGTGCTCAGAGCAGTGGAGGTACTGTGGACAATTTAAACTTGCATCCACTTCTTGTGCATGCAAGAAAAATGTTATTTTAAAATTGTTTTAAATGTCATTCTCAAACACTGAGCACAAAAAACATCCATTACACAAAAAAGAATTCTTAAGAAAAATAGACAAATAAAAGCAATGAAGAGACTGGATGAAGAACTGAAAGTCTCAGGGACTAGTCAGTCAAATTCTGTCATCACTGGCATTTTGATTAGAATGGTCAAGTCTTGAACAGACCTGGTGTAATACTGTAGACCCTTTTCACAGCAGATATTTTTCAACATGTAATTGTAGAACAAACAGCTTTCACCAGTAATATTAATTAGGGTTACACTCCAAGTTTAAGAGAGCCAGGGTCAATTTTCCCTGAAAGAATATGTGTTTTTAAACTGTTTACTTGTTTCCTGTATTTTCTGGATGTGTTCAAATAAAGTAGTTGGGAAATAATTATACTGTATGATCATTATAGCATTTGTTAAAACAATAACTTAAATGGTGGCGTTATACTTTTTCAAAGGACTGTAAGTCAAATTGAAATGTCCCTCTCCAAAATTGTGGTGGTATGATGAAGTTACTCCTATTAAGATCAGATGTTAGGGTCTGCAATGTCACAAAAGTTAAATCCGCACAAAGACTGGCACACATATCCTCTTTTCTGGTAGAGAGAATGTACAAATAGCTGTGACCTGCGTTTTGAATATAAACACAAATGAGCCGCAATGTGAAAATACAAGTTGCCTTTGGTGTGAACGCACCATTAGTTTTGAATCTGTTATATTTTCTTACTTAAGAACTTGGAGTTTTTGTATATTGGAAAGACTATTAAAAAAGTTATCAGACTTAACTGCTAGTGGAAATAAGTGGCAATCTTAAAATCCTTAATGTGAATGTCTTTGTAAACATTTCCAGAACTAAACACAAAAGAAATCTGTTTTCCGTGTTGGTGACTCAAAAACTATTAGTATCAACATAGCCTGAGTAACATCAATGTGTTTATTTGTATATGTTAGTTGTTTACATCTCTCTCTCTCTCTCTCTCTCTCTCTCTTGCTTGTCTCTCTCTCTCTGTGTGTGTGTGTGTGTGAAAGTGTGTGCGTGATGTTTCTTATTACATCGGGCTGGGCGTGGGAATGTGTGGAATGCTGAGTGACGTCAATTGTGACATTCCCAGAGCCCCGGCTCCCTGGACAACAGCTGAGAATGACAGATCCAAGAGAGGAGGAGGGCATCGAGAGAGAACGAGGGGAATGAGGAGGAGGTGAGGAAGAGAACAGGGGAGGGCAGCAGAGGAGAAAAGATGGGAGACATGATGACTGGGATAATAGAGGGACGGGGCGAGGAAGAGGGTAAGGAATGGAACCAAGAGAAGATATGGAAAGGAAAGAGGTATGAGAAGAAAGTATGATAAAAGTAAGCAGAGAGACTGGGGTGAGTAAAGCGAAAATTATGAGAATGAAAAGAATAAGAGGAAGGGGGACTTGTAGAAGAAGAAATGAAGAAGGAAATGAATGATGAAATGCAAGGCAGAAAGAGAGAGAAAGAGGACGGAGGGATTAAGGACAAAGTAAGGGGAACAGAAGGCTGAGTGGATCCAGTCATCTGAGCTGTGTTTTTGGTGCTGAGGAAATATCATGTTTCAACGTGCGACAGAGTCGTGACTCTGCCATGAGCAAACTGCAGGAACCCTAAATTTGACATTCAGAATGAAACTCAAGAGTCACTCTCCTTTATGAAAACATTCACAGCTACACACACATAACCATGCCACTGGTGTTGTCACTTTTATAAATAGGCAACATTTTTAAAAGATGATGGAAAATATTATGCTGCATGCAACTGTCAGCTTGACTAAATGTTATACCTACATATGACACATTCTCTTTCCTCACGTCTTCTTTTCCCCACTCACTTTCTCCAAGTGAAACCACAAAAGCATCTGTGTTACAGAGGAAATGTAGTGTACTCTGTTTTGTGTTAGTCCACTTTAAGAAGAAAACTGAATTCAGTTAATTTAAAGAAATCTCTTTGAATTTCTGGATCCAGGATTATCTCAAGATGTTCTTAAGATAAGGCATATATCCTAAGCAAATGTTTGTGCCAGATTTAATGACATTTCTTCCAGATGTTCCAGACGTAAGTATTCCTCACAACTTTCACTTGGCCTCATCCTTGAGAACAGCATTTGTGCCAAATTTTAAAGGATTCCTTCAAGTAATTTGTAAGTACTGGGTATGCATGCATGGCTCTGTGGTGGTGGCAAACTTGTTCTTGAATAAGCTCTGAAGCACCAATGGCACCAGGTCCACTTTTGTGTACAAGAGCAGCGTCACACTGAGACAAACAGCTACACTGACAGAAGCAAACTTGCGTCGAGAGCAAATTAGCCACGTCATTATGAGGTTGGGACTTTGTGTATGTTTGAAATGCCAAACAAGCAAAAACCCACATGTCTAAATCACATTAGAGGAAGTTGGACTTTTTCCAGCTGAAGATGTTTCTCACAGACTGTCATCTCAGGCGTGAGCTGCAGAATCAACACAGAGAGAAATGGAAAACTGCCAAGGAACTGTCTTAAACAAATAAACCTACTTTATATGCACTCTTCTATTCATTCTCAACACAGATTGATGCACTGGTCTTTCAGCAACACTGGTGTCTTTGAAACTAATATCATTACTGAAACTTGGCTTTTTTCCCTGATACTAAGCAAGAAACTTAATACAAATATACTAATTGAAAAGAGGACATATTCACAAGAGTGAATATGGAAAGAAAAATAAAACTTATTACTACAGGCAGGCTGGCACTATCAGTCTGAGCTAATGGTATTTAAAGAGAGAGCTCTGGCCAGTGTCAAAGTCACCTCTGAGGAAAAACCCGTGCCAAGACAAGGGGCAGTTGGACGGGGGTTGGGGTGGGGCCTTAGATTATTTCTTAGAGGAGACGAGGGGGAACAGCTGATGGAGACAGGATGAAAAGGGGGAGGTGGTGGTGGTGGGTAGGGGCTTAGTGGGTGGAGCCATGGAGAGTGAAAGTGACTGTTGTCAGGAGGGTTTAAAACCTTTTAAATCCGGGATCTAGTCTAGCATGTTAGAATTTTTTTCTATTTTCCTGCCTGTCTGACATGTACTACGACATGCTCCTGGACGTTGACCAATAGGATAACAGAGTGCTCTGACACAGCATAACACACAGACATAAAGGTAGCAAAGAGGAAGAGGGACACTACTGCTTCTGCTGTTAGGTGGAATATTGACACAGGCAAACCTAAAAAACAAAAATGATTGCAAAGAATAGCGGAGGCACTTCAGCAACCCAGTGAGTAACAAATGACAACTCCTTGCCTGCCTGCTGATTGGTCGGGGCCATACTTGTAGTGTTGCCAGTCCCCCAAACAAGACACGGCAAGAATCCGTGCCACTGTCATATAAGACATGGTGACTCATATCGTCACAATGCCGGGTGAAGTGAATCCTGAAAAACTAAGTTCTTCACTTCAGTTGTCACTATAATTAGCGATTATTCAGATCGTCTGGAGACTCTTTTTCAAAAAGCGACTAGCAACAAATCTAGTGACTTTTTCCCGAGACTTTGGGAGACTCTGACGAGAAAGCACGTATTGTTATAAAGGCCTTTGCATACCGCTGGGACGAAAGTGCAAATAATTCGGATGCAAATTATGACCAACCCTCCCATGCACATGATGCATGATGTGAAAAAACGAATAAATCGGGTGGAAAAAATCTCACATCACGGTCAGAGGCCAGAGTAAACCTAGGGGAAACACTGCACTCGTGTAACATCCAAATGTCTCTTTATACTTTTTTAAATGTTCTAAACACACATGAATCCGCTTTACTGTGGATATTTAATATCATAGAGAAAAAGTGGGATTGGAAACCATTTAGGACATTCAAATGCTCACTGTCTTATCACTTGTGTCTAAATCTGATGAATATTAAGCCATACAGACAAAAACATTATTCAATAAAAACTTTCAAGTAGGTTAAAATGAAGTATTTCATGATAAAAATGTGACACAATAGCACTGATTTTTGCTCACCGGCAAAAGTAATAGCCATTTTTGCCTGTGTGCATGCTTGTTCAGTCTGCTTCTCTTTACCAACTGACTCTCCTATTTCTCTCACAACTTGAAACCCATTCTGTTCTTTGGACTGTTTACAAGCAGCTTGTACCATGACCGGCAGCTGTTGTCAGCCAACAGGTGTTTTTGTGCTTGTGTGCCATTCTTTGAGTGAGTGAGTGTGTGTGTTGTGTACACGAGCCTGTTGCGAAACACAAAATATCCTGCAAACCTCCTTCACTGTCCCAAAGTAACAAGTAATTTCTTCCTCAAAGTTCAGTGGATGTACAAAAAAAAACACAGAGGAGCGGATGAGTTGATGTAACACTGGGTGTTTGTGTTTGTACCATCACACACCCATTTAACGAAGCATGTGAAAAGAAAATGAGGTTTACTTACGGACTGGACTTGGACACGCTCCATTTGAATTCCCCAGATCTCCTAACAGAGCACCTGAGACGAGAGAGCACCATGATCATGAAATAAAACTAAATTGATTTCACATCAAACAGTTCAGCTGAGCACAATTTAACTAAAACGGAGCATATTCCATTTGAGTGAATAAAATATCATTTAATCAAGTACACAATTTAAAAAGCTCCACTGCAAACGAGACTCACTTCACTGGGAAAATAATCATAATTGGTTTTAGTTGTGCATTACCAGCTAATTTTTAAGAGCCTCTTTCACCACTTCCCAAAGGTACTTGTCTCACATTTGAAAAGGGGAGGAAAAAATTCACCACACTCATTTAAAACCGTGCAATAAAAACTTTAAACACGAGGAAGAAGTATTAAAATCAAACAGGATTGTTTTAACTACATGGTTTTTAACAGATGTAAGAGTCAAAACAGCCAGTCAATTACTTGTATTTGTATTTAAGACATTCAAGACAAACCTTTTTTATTTTACATTCACCAAATAACCTACACACCACTGTCACTCAGCATCACAATTTAGGACTCGTGACAAAGGTCTTAAGGGGCTGAAAAGACTGATTTTTGAAGGAATAAAATGTAATTCTGAGCAGCGTGAAGGATATTTGGTTCCTGAAAACCTGAGACAGATGTTCCTGAGACAGATGTTTTATTTCTGCACTCACACCATCTGACGTTGTGATTTGCTAATTCCCAGTTCAACATCTTAGCCAGTGCCATTTTATTTTTTGAAAAGCAGAGGTAACCATATATGCAATGGCCGGTTAGCCCGACTGAGGCTTACCATATATACCATAGCCACACCTCAATACATTCACAGCTTTATGATGTTTTATTTGGCTTTAAATTCAGAACAAAATGAATGAAAGAATGAAGGAATGACTCTAATGGGACCAACTGGTGACCGAAACCATCAACTCTCCAGGAAAATATTTAATGGCATTAATATTCAAGTGAGAGGTAGGTTCATTTTCTCATGTAATGACATAAAAACCAGTAAAAATCCAGACAAGCACAGATTATAAATCAGACGATGCTTTTTGGAAACGGCTGTGGTGTGTTTGACAGAAAATGTCCAGACAGGAATTCTATCACTAGCTACACTCTTCAAAATGGCTGTGAATTAGCTTTTGAGCTAAACATGCTACGTTTTCAAAGGCAGACTTTTACGCTCATGCTGATTATTGATATTACATTAACACTGGATTGTGTGTGATCTCAGCGAACTTTCCTACAACTCTGCAGTTGGTTTTAGGAGACATGTTAGCATCTTTTAGCTAATTGTTTTGGTTTTTGAAGCTAGCAATAGCATTCTACACTTTGACATCCCATTGCCTCCCATCGTCAAAGCACCAAAATTTCGATATGGTGATATACAGTCATCCTACAGCCATCGATATGCCAGGGCAGATGTTGATATTTTAATTAACAAATAAAGCCCCTCTAAAGTAAACAGTGCCTGCTAGTTTCACTCACCCTGTGCTACTCAAATGAATGAGGGAAACTTGGGTGGAACTTACCTGACTGAAGAAGAGGGAGTTTACAGTGGGAAAAATGGTGGAGAAATCTACATTAAGAGATTCCCCCATCCACATTCAATTCTCTATGTTGTGAATAAATAAATAAATCCCGCACTTCTAACTTTTCACAGATATTTTGTTTTCTTCAGTTAGACAGATATTGTGATGTATCGCTAGATGAGTGTCTTGCAACATAGTGATTATCACAGAATCACTGTATCATGACATTAATGCTATTGTGGACCATGTATTTCGCATTGTATTGTGAGGCAGCCTGTGAGTCCCACCCCAATAAAAACAATTCTAACTAACAAGGAAAACATAAATGGAGTCAATCTCCCTGGCTTGTCATCAGCATGTGACAGAGGGACAGACAAGAAAATCTTTCCATGTGAAGAAAATGATTGGTCGTTTATTAGATCGCTGTGAAAAAAACAGCCATCTGCTTTTTTTTTTTTAACTTAAACAAGTTATTTATTGATGGCTTTTAGGAGCTAAGGAGCATTTAAACAAATAAGGTAAAAAGTGTTTAAATTATGAACCAAAGCATGGCGAGTAAATATTAGTTTTATATTTTTTA
Organism: Brachirus orientalis; assembly: GCA_016785285.1. Classification (NCBI taxonomy): domain Eukaryota; kingdom Metazoa; phylum Chordata; class Actinopteri; order Pleuronectiformes; family Soleidae; genus Brachirus; species Brachirus orientalis. The sequence goes on from JAFBJR010000425.1 coordinate 73,684, forward strand.
TATAAGTATATGCACTAATTTGTGATGTTTATGTAGGCCACTATAAAATATTTTTCCTTACGAACCTTAATAAAAATCAAGATGCGTTCACAACTTGTAAACAAATAAAAATCACTCACTACTGCTTGAAAATGTCACTGCAGATTAAATTGCTCTGTCTTGACACAACACTATCTGATATGCATTTTTATGTTCATTCAAACCAGATTCTAACATTTGGCAGGCTACATTCTTAACTGCTAACACTTATTTTCTCTCTTGTGGTACAGACTTGGTTTTTGGCCCAAATGCTCCTTTTGGGGACTTTAAGGGCAAATATCTGGCTGGACCGAAACAATGGAAAAACAATTAAGCAAACACGATAAACCTAATACATTTCCAGTAATGTGGGACCCATTACCATCTAGCATTGTAGAATGGCATGTTATGAAAGATATTGTCATGCATTTGTTGCATGTTACATCACCTAATTCTGATTTACAATGAGATTATACTGGTCAGAACATAGCTTGATAAGTAACCTTGTCTGAGACACAGAAATGGGACACAAATCCTTTTAGTTGAGGGTGAAGGATTGGTTTGTCACACAGGCAGCAGGTGCACACAGGAGAGTAGAATACCCGCCTCGGCCAGAGACGAAATGAGATTTCTGTCATTATTAGTCAGTGCAGTCTGACTGCAGTGACCCGGACTGACAGGTGGACAGAACATCAATACACCAACCCACCCTTGGTCACTTTGCTGCTTGCAAACCCAGAATTCTCTACAAACCATAAACAGAGCTTTGACATATAAAAATGACAGAAAAATAAAGAAAACAAATTGCCATATCACCTTGACAACAGTGTCTTTAAAGCAACACTATGCTACATTTTTTAGCCTAACAATAATACCTACAAAATAATCATTGATGAGTCACTGTCTGCACCCTGAACCTCTGTCTTTCTACTCAGTAAGCCTCATGAGTGACGACTATGTAACTAGAAAAATAGTTTTGATTATGAGCACAGGCAGATGGATGCACTTCATATGTGACAGATGACCTGGGAAAATCTCCAAATCATGACAGGTGATTTATTGACTTCACTGTCCAACTTGTGGTCTCATTTTTTATGTTTCTTTGCAGCATAGGCAGCTATAGTTGGACTGGCAAGTTTTCACCAAAGGAACTTTTATGCAATATAATTGTAGTGGAACAGCCAATAGCATCACCTTTTCTCTCTCTTAACTAGAAGTTTGCATTATGCTGAAATGTGATTATGGTATGGTATCAGATCTGCATTGAAGTCCTAACAATTTCTGGTGTGGTTGTATGTGTTTTTGATCGAGTTTTGAATCAGGTTATTGAGTGAATTTGGTTGGAATATCCAGCATTGTATGGATATGGCTCCATCTCTTAACACTTGGTAGTATTTACTTCAATAGCTATAGCTACAGAAACTGGCTTTCATCACAGTTGGATCAGTAACTGGTTTCAGTCTTGCAATGAAGTTCAGACATTTTTCTAACACTGTCCACTACCTTTACAAAAATTAATGGATTTTGCTCTGTATCAGTTCAGTGCAGTCGTAGCTATGGTCAAGAAATTTTTTGACTGGTCTGACTCAAAGCTCAACACATTAAAAAATGAATAGCTGTATGCAGAGGTCAGTCACTCAGCAAATTACATAATGCTACTTCATCCTCTTAAGACTCCTCTTAAGTCACGTGTTTTTTAGTTGTATTTTCTGGCTTTTATGTCGATAGTTTCCATAATTCTTTTGCTTTTGTTTATTTCAAATGGCTGTTAATGCTCAGAAATCACTATCTGCACATATATAAACTATTATTCAGGGTGGATCTATAAGGGGAATGAAACTAGTTATATTTGTGTGAAAGAACAAGATTTCATCAATTACACTACAATTATACAACTGTGAACCTTGGAATCACATGAAAACAGTTTTAAGCAAAGCAGCCTCTTACCTGCACTGGCAGGTCGCTGTGGTAACCCTGGTGACACGGTGGTCCTCTGCAGAGCTGGTTGCTGTGGTGACAGGAGGCGAGGGTCTGTGAGGGTGGAGGTGACAAAAGACGTGGTGGTGACCAGGGCGCTGCCGGGGTTATTACTGAACTGGAGGGCTGCTGCATTCTGATTGGATACTGGCACGGTCACTGGCATGGAGAAGGTCGGCTGTGGGACTGCAGACTGGTGGAGAGCAAGGAAGAGGGGATGGGGCTTAGATTGAGATTCCACTCAAACACACACACACATTAATGGACAGACGATCAGCAGCCCAAACCAATCACACATGAAGAGTATTTCCAGAACCACGTTTACCTTTAAAACTCTGACTCTATACATCTTAACTACAAATTTAGATATGATTAAGATTAAATACAAGCTTATTTATATGAAACTAACTTGTATTAAATAAAATCAGTTTCAGATTTATGTCTTTCATGATTTGGTTGCATTGTCCAGCTTGTATTTGTTATTTTTATTTTAAGGCAGTCCTTTTCTTTCTCACGCCCGTTTCCTTTTTTGAGGAACCCATGGAGTCACCGGATGTACAAAAAAGTTGCAATGTTTTCAAATATTTGCTCTTAACTGACTTTGTAAAGATATTCTTCTAATGTCAGTGTCAACTCTAAAGGTTCTGCATGTAACATAATAGAACGTAAATAAATAATGAAACCATCTACACACTGGACTGAGACATTTCAGTTCATCATTTGTTGAACGCTGTCAGTCATCACAGTGTTTTCAGATTGATGTACACATTCCTAGACAGAGTTGCTGTTTCACTTCATTAAAGCTGAACCTAAATGGGTTTAGATTGGCCGGTGGTCAATCAGAGTCAATTTGTCTCCCTGGTGAAGTTTATAATTAACAGCAGGAAATCAATCTTGAGATACCAAGATGACAAGTCGTCACGTCTTTGTAATTTGTATCCAGTGGGATCAACAGGTACTTACCAAAAAAAATATTTGTGAAAGGATTTTGTTGAGAATGTGAACAGAGGGTTTCAGAAATAAACTCTTCAAATGCCTGAACACACACACACATACATAACAAACATCACGCACGCACACACCCACTCAGCTTTGGCATGCAAGGTGACTTGGTGGAAAGCTGTGTCGCCTTTCACACCACATGCCGGGTTAAAACTCTTGTTGCAGCAACAGCAGCAGGTTATTGCTGACATTTTGAAGCGTGCATGTCACATTCCAGCTGCATCCCAACACCCCCACTGACGTGTGCTCTTCACCAGGAACGTTCGAGATTGTCCAGCAGACTGTGACAGATCAACCTCCATGTTCAAAGAAAATGGTCCTCAACAGCTTGGGCTCATGTTAAAGGTCCAATGTGTAAAATGGCAGTGAAATTTGCCGACATTGGAGATAAAATGTTTATATTAAATTATCATCTCATTCTATTAATTATTTTTTTTCATTACCCCAGAATGAGTTTTTTTATTTATATCACGAGTTGGTCAGCTCTACTGTACAAAGGCTGCCATTTTGGACCACTGTGTTTGTACAGTGGCCCACAATGGGCAAACTAAACATCTTTTGAGTTTTGCTGCTAACTGAAGGCTATGTAGTTTCTCCAACAGACTAGGAAGGAAAGAATGAGGTGAGGAATATTCAAAGAAATGTTAAATTTTACACACTGTACCTTTACGGTCCTAAAACCTAATTAGACTTATTAAAATATCTGAAGCTATGCCATTTTTCTCTTTTTATTCTTTTAAAATGTTAAATGTGTGACCGTTTTAATTCCAGACTGCATAGAGTGATGACAAAAACAATTTTGGGTTGTTCTGCCATTTGACCTATTTCACCCTGTTCCATCTCAATCTGAAAGAAGGACTTCTAAACATAGAATATGGGCCAGTGCTGTATGCAAAGTGCCTGGGACCCAGTTTAACACAGAGGAGGATGAGGGCACCTTCCTCCCTGCCCTTCATCTACACTCCTTTTAGAGGAAATAATGGGTGAAAAGGGAAGAGAACAAAATATATGAAAATTAAAATGAGTTTGAAAAATATCAACGTGCATTTTAAAAATAAATAAAGAACTATTTTATTTCTTTAAAGACCAAAAGATTTTTTGCATATTACTTATTAAATATTGGGACATTTTCCCTCGTATATGTTCAATTTATAACTAGTGGACAAATTATGTTTTTGATCATATTACAGATCTACAGATGCATTTCAAACTGACATCAGTGTGGTGAGGACGTTCAGCAAAGTGCACACACTGAGCTGTATGTGGTGAAGTTAGCGGCTAAAAACACTGCACCACTGCACACTGGCCAAGCAGAGGGTGGAGGGAAGGGTGGATAAATGAAGGGGTGAGGGGTTAGTGCAAAGGGTATGGACTGTAGGTGTGTGAACACGGAACAAACAGTATTTGAAAGGATTTATCCTCACAGAGGCTGGGGGGGGGGGTTTAGACACTATTGGTCTATTTAACTTTTATTGAGAGATGATAAAAGAAAGGAAACGGCTTCACGACTGAAGGACATTTTGATATAAGAGAGTAAACAATAATATAACGAAAAACTACTGTCCTGCTTATCATCTTTATTTGTATTCAAGGTAACTGACAATTTCTTTACGTCATTAGCTGTAACTTCATATAAAACAACAAAGTGAGGAAGGAAATATTCTGTTTAGTCAGTGTGTTGCCTTTTGTTTTTTCATTTAATTTTGTGTACTTGTCACTAATTAATCAATTGCTATGTTCTGCCTCCAGATCTCTCCCTGTAAAATGCAAATGCCCCAAATTTTAGTTACTGTTTTGATTTATATATAAGTATATTACATGTAAAGTTAAGGATATCAGAGTTACATAGAAAAGACCTGACAATAGAAACAGTAATGCCATTAAAGCCTTGAAAAATTTGAACATCAACTTTTCAGAAAAGTTGCTGTTGAAATTCCTCTATTTTCTCCTTGAAAGAAAATCAACATCTGCAGTTGAGAATCACGTAACATGATCAAAGGGTGAGATTGTTTTCTCTGCTGTTGCTATGACTACATGGTGTCTAATGATGTAACTACGTCTTAAGTGGTAAATCTGTTTTCTAGTTCTAAAACTAACTGAAGGCAACATGGCCACTTCTTAATTAACTTTTTTTAATTTACTTATTTTTCTAAAATGTATTTTACTGCAACAGTTTTCCTTTCCAGTTTTCCAGCTTGTCAGGTTTTCTAACTTGTCAAGTTTTCTAACTTGACAAGCTCTTGTTTAATTCTAACCGTTGTTAAATAAAGACATATTGAATCAAATCAAATGTCTAATTTGGCGGTGCCTGCCCGTGGTTGCTAGGTGATTGGTGACATAAATACAAGGCCTCTTCGGCTCTGAATAAGAATTTGAAATGTCTCCACGACCTGCTCTGAACTCTGCTCCACTGAGCATCAATCCGTGTCTCTGACAAATTACACTCCAACTCTGTTGATCAGCAATGGTACTAATCACAGACAGGAGGGTTAATTTGATATCGGTCATCTTTAAGGAAAGGAACCATTGAAAGTAAATCAATAACCAGAGCCCACTGGGTAAATAACTGGCTCGGCACTTTGCTGGAGGATTGTGCGAAGAAGCTCAAGGACTCTTCTGCGTGAAGATGGGAGTGAACGCTAACCCATCTGCCCTCAGTGGAACCACTTGACAAGGTTGTTCTTCCTGAATGCTAAGGTAATGGAGACAATATAAAATTCATTTCCTGGTTCTCTCTACAGTATATCTCTGTCTCAGCCTGGAAACCTTTCAAAGTTTTGTTTTCAACTTTGCTGCATTGCATCTGCAGGCCATGGTAAATGGGAACACAATGTCAGGTGTTGGCTGTAGGCAATTACCACATGACCATTTGATTTTGTTATTACTTGTTCTCACTGCAAGAGTGGTTTTTGCCCACACTTCATAAAAACAGTTGAATAAAGCAGAAATGTCATATTTACCCCATGGTTTGTTGGACTGACAGTTGCAATAAATCCATCTGCTTTTGCTTCTTCTTTTATAATTTAACAGAATATAGATGGAGCTTAAGCCCCACAGATATATACAGAAATTTGAGATAAATTCCAAGGTCCTTTATTTTCAATATACAGTAAGTTGCAAAGTCCAAACTGTGGGAACATGTTGAGTCCAAATTATCAATAATTTGGAGGAGATGCTTTATTTTTAATGGTCAAAATGACAATACCTTAACTTAAAATAAATAAATAAATAAAAAATGAGACCACAACACCAAATCCACTAGGTCTGTCCAAATACAATGCAACTGAAGCTCAAAGTTTAATGAATATAAAGTAATTTTTTCTTAATAAAGGGATAAGTATTAATATATAAAATTTTGATTACAGTGGAAAAAATGGTTTAGACACTTAAATTATGTAAATTAATTAAATTACTACTTAGTGACACCTAAGTAAGTTTAGCACATTATATAAGGTTAGTTTCGTATAACTTACTAAGTGCAGTTTATATGAACGTAGATTGTTACCAGTTGAAGTAATTATTTTTAGTTAAAGCATAAGCACAGCACTGCCGTCACTGTTGACCGTCACAGCTTTCTTCACATTCTGTGAAATAGCTCTTCAGTTGCCTCTTTTCTAAAATCTGAATCAAATTCACCTTCAAACACACATTATTAACAGGAAGGTTCATATTTCCAACACTTCCCATGGTGAGAAAATAAAACATGTGTTTCTGAACACACTGCATGGGTGCCAGGGTCACCCAGCACTTAAACGCAACACCTGAGAGAAGCAGCACCACAAATTATCACATCGCACTCGAGGTTGTTAATGTTTACTGATGAAAACACATTCATATGCTGCTGTTTCGGTCTCCTCACAGAAGACATTCAATGCTGAGAGTTTATTCAAGCAGTTGTCAGTGACGCTGTCTTTGCAGCAACTTCTAAGAATTTCAAAGACAGCTTTAATGTAACTGCCTTATTAGATGTGGTATAAATAAACATACAATTTAATTTGTTCAATCTATGACTTTGTGCTGTTGGTGTGAGGTGAAATGTTGGCCTTCAGCTATTCCAACTATTTTTCCAACTATTATTTTCAAAATCATTTAATCTGCTGATTATTTTCTCGATTAATTGAGTAATTGTTTGGTTCGTAAAATGCTGAAAATATTTGATTACTACTTACAAAATCTGGAAAAGATGATATTCTCAAATACCTTGTTTTGTCCACAAACCAAAATTATTCATTTATTTCTTTGTTACATGGAGCAAAGACACCAGAAAATATTCATATTTAAGAACCTGAAAAATCTGAAAGCTTGTTTTAATTATTGAATAATATTTTTTTAGTCATTGGTAAAGGCCCTTTATAAATAAAATAATGTATTAATAATATATGATTCATGTATTATTTATTAATTAATGTATATATTTTAATCAGACATAATGTAGTGCATAGACATATAAGATTTTAAAATTATAGTGCAAAAGTCAGAAAGTCAAAAATTGAAAAAAAAAAAAAAAAAAACTATCTATATTTGACGTGCAGCTCAAGCAAGGTTATTAGCAACGCTGTGTTTTATTTGGTCCACAGTCAGACAGAGCCTCTGCAAGAGATGCTCAGCACGTTTGTCTCTTTACTGGAGGGTGATGTAAACTCATTGTTAATAGAGGAAATCTAGTTCTCATCCAGTTTCCCAAAGCAAAAATCTCAGCCCTGTAACAAAATCAAACCAAAACCCCTCCAGTACAGAAAAACAAAAATCTTTTTCTTTGACCCAGGGTAACAGGAACAGATCCATTAGCCTGGGGCTCTTCTGGCGTCCTGCTGCCACTCTCTCCCTACCTCAGGAGGTATTTTAGTACAAGTAGGATTAAGCTTGTATATCCCGGCCCCTAGATGTCATGCTGGGGATTATGATGCCGTTGGGAGGAGCAGTGTGTGGTGCTGTACGCTTCAGTTTGCTGCTTCCCTGTGAAACGTACACTGCATGAACCAGGAAGTCTGCTGGCCCCAGGGACTGAGGGGCTGAGGGACAGTCGTGGTAATGGGGGGGGAGGGGGGGATGGTCAGGGAACGCCACCCTCTAAAGATGCTGAGCTAGCATGAGCGCCAAGAGCCGCGGCTCTCCAGGGAAGGGAGATGGAACTCTATTCTTCTTGAGCAGTTGCTTCTCTTTCTGAGCTGAGCCTTTTTCATTTCAACTCGGAGCTCACAGCAACGAGAGACTGAAAGGCACAGTGCTGATTACACTGAAAGGACGGTGCAATGAGAGTTTCAAGTCCACTTTTTTCCATGCATCATCTATTTATGACTTGGGAATGCTGAGTCAGCATTTCCAACGACCATTTTCCTGTATTTTCATTAGCTGATTTTATCTACTTTTTCCTCTTGATATTTATACTTATACTTAAGCTGTACTGTTGTATTTTGTTGGTTAAAAATCAAGGGATGAGTTTTGTTCAACGGTTTTGTTCTCTTCTCCCTTGGATGGCTGATGTTTGTTTTCAATGTTATCTCTTTTTAAACTGTTACTAAGTGTGCTGTCTTGTCCAGGTCTCTCATTGTAGAACAGATTTCTACAAATGTGCATTTTCCATAAATGACGGCTAAACAGGCCAATTATCAATACTGTATTCGTGTAACAGCTAATAAATGACAGAAACAATGATAAGTCTACATTTTAAAATCATGTTATGTGCTTAACGACTTACTAACAAAATGGAAAGCCTAATAAAGCAATGTTCTGAAAAGCTGATCAGCTGGTGGTGCAGTAGTAACTGCCACATCTAGTATATAGAAGTAAGGCATGCAATTATGGTACGTTCAAGCTTCAGTTGGAGCTCAACTATGTTGTTTAGTTAAACAACTGTCTGTGTCTCAGTATAGAAGCATCAGCAGGGAATTGAGTTATTAAATAATGTGTGTCCACCTCCACTACACTACACTCCACAATACGCCCTATTTCAGCTTAGTATGAGGATGTTTCCAGTTTTGGCTAATTGTTAGTGCCATTCATGGACTTAGAAAATATCATATCCAGTTCTCCTAGCTGACAGAGACAGAGCATTTTTGGCTTTGTTTGTTATTTTGTGGTCTAAGGTAGTCTAAGGTAGGAACTGTGGCGCAAGTGCAAAGTGCCAGGCCAGTCTGACTCCGGTCTGACTCCGGTCTGACCCTGGTCTGACCCTGGTCTGACCCTAGGTATACATGCAGTAGTTCGACAACCAATTCTATTATCTGGATGATTTTTTCCAAATTTGAGAAATCGGAATTGCAGTCAGACAAACAGAATTTATTTTAAAAGTCCAGTTATAATTGAACTTACACAATAATTAGTTTTTTTCCTCATGTCATGTAGACATACTGACAAGAGGAGGGAGTTTGGTGCTGAGAAGGGTTTTTAGTTCTATACTGTTACAACTGTAACATATTGTGAAAGTTCTCCTTTTTATTGTACTTGCAGTTTGTTATAAAGTTCTACATTGAGCTTGTGTCCCGTGGGCAAAGCAGTTGCTGGTGAAAGGCCAAAAACAGGCCTGTGTTCTCTGACTGTGTCCCCTAATGAATGTCATAAACTGACATATGACTAACTATTAAAATATGAAAAACACCATAAACAGAGGGGGAAAAAAAGCCTGACTTTTCCTTTAAGGTATAACAACACGTGTTAAAATGCAGGAGTCTGACTCTCCTGCAGCGCCTCAATGTGACTGTCCCATCCCTGGTGACCAATCCGAAAAGGCGGCAGGCAGTAAATCGAGTGCTGCTCATTAAAGTGACATTAATGGCATTATTGAGCATGGAGGGAAAAAATGAATCATGAAGAAATTGGCACAGGAGTGCAGCGATAAAAGGGCTCTGGCTGAGCGCCAGTCAGGAGGCAGAACCAGGATAATGTGAGAAGAGGCAGCACTGACCTCGGTCATGCCGTTAGCTGCTGCCTTACCTGTACTGGAGGTTAGCAGCAGGACTGGTGCACACAGCTCTAATTCAATTGCACTCCTGTTTCTTCAGTGTTGCTCAGTGTTACACAACTTGTGCTTTCAGCTGAGTTATCTGACTGCTTGAAGGCATCCTCTATATGTGTTGATTATTACCATAAAGCATAATTTCTCTTTGCAACGGCAGTTGCTATGCCAACTTTTGTGAAAACTAAAGACCTACTTAACAATCCTCTGCCTCTTGTTTATAAATGAACTTGCAACGGCATCAGAAACAAAGTATTAAAGCTATAATACTCCTGAGGATGTACTTCATTGTGATGACTAAAAGGTCTTAAACAGCCTTTTCTAACTACTTTTTTTTTACTCCCACAAAGTTGAATATCCGTAAAAAAGACATAATATTAATATTTTATGTGCTTTTCTAAAGACGATAAGTCTCCCTTTTTCAATAAGAACTAAATATGATATCTGCCAGACACAGGAGTATGTCACGCAGAATCTGTTGAACATGACTTTACCTCACAGTTGTTGGATTCATAGTTGAAAATGAACTAAAAGGTGAAACTGAGATTGAAGGATGACTTTAAAACACTAAATTTATGTTTCCTCTTTATGTGCAAAAATGAAAATCTCAGTCTCAGAGTTTTTGTAATTTTATCTGCTTAAATGTTAATATTTTCTGGTTTATCTTCCCTTCTATGACAGTACATAGAATATGTTTAGTTTGTGGATAAAATAAGACATTTGCGGATATTGTCATTTTAAGGTTTGGGAAACAACAACCAACATTTTCACAATTTCCTCATCATTTATGGACCAAACAGCTAACCTAGTAATTGAGAAAATAAGTGTTAGGTTAATTGACAATGAAAATAATGGTATGCTGCAGCCTTGTTTGTTTCAGTAATCAATGTTATTGGTGTTGCAATAGTTTTATTGGTGTTACCAATAAAATAACTTGCCACCCCCATGCCACCATTTCAAGAAAATGATTAACTTTGGTGTGTGGCATAAACATAAAGTGCAAGTGTGGGCTCTTGTATCTACAGCAGAACCAGCTGTAAATACAATGTTGACACATTGAGTTATTAGAAAACAGCTGCTTATTTACAAATATTAGCTACAGTTTTCATCATTTTATAGATAAAAAAACTACTTGGTTAATTGCAAATATTATGGATACTGCATAATTTGTAATGAGTCACAATTTTCTGGCATTTTGTGGACCAAATTTTTTTTGCCCTCTTGTCCTTCAGCACGGCTTCTTGGCCCTGGCGTCGCTACTCAGTCAAAACCGTCACAGGAGATAGTGGGTGTTGATATGGCAGGTGGGGGGGTGATGGGTAAGAGGTGAAGGAGTGAGGAAGAGTGAAGGCAAGTGCTCTGTGAGTAATCAGGCTGCCATCAGTTTGTCTGGTCGGTGGCAGCAGCAGGGAACCAACATGAGGAGGAGGAGGAGAAGGAAGGGCGGGGGGCGGTGTTACACAGGGAGGGTTGGGGGGGGGGGGGTACTCACTGACAGCCTATAGTTCTGCATCATTTTATCAAACTCCTCGTCAATTTTTTTGTATTTCTCCTCAGTGCGGGGGGTGAGGGAGAAGGGCTCCTCAGGGTCTGGGCTCTCAGAGTCCCGGTGCTCTTTCTTGTTCAGAGCCTTCGTTTCCCCAAACAACAGGAGAAGAAGAAGAAGAAGAAGAAGAAGAAGAGGTGGATAGAAAAGAGGAGAAGAAGAAGAAGAAGAAGAAGAGAAAGGGTGGGTTAGATAAAGTGACAAACATATAATGGTACTCACGCCGTAGCGTTTGAAGAGACTGTCCAGATCCTCAGTCTTGCGGTACTTGTCGTCGTTTAGTGGGCTTTGGTCGATGGAGTCGTCGCCGTCGGGCTCAGGGCTGTTGCAGCCGTTAAAGCCTTTCTTTCGCAACGTCTGAAGCGGTCAGAGAGGAGTAAAGGAGAAGGAGGAGGCACATTTACATTTCATTTTTCATGTACATTTAGGGATCAGACACATTCTGTGTAGACATTTCTTAAACACACACACACACACACACACGATGATATTGATTCCACTCCGTGAGTCGACTCCTACACTTAATCACTGCAGCTGTAAATGTTTCTCTAGCAGGATTTTCAAGGAGCAGAAAGAGGGTGTTAAAGAAAAAAACAACAACATTCTCAGTCTCTGATAATTCTCAATCGATCTGTGAGGTCAGTGTTCATACCTCCGCTGCCCACATTAAAGCAAGTTATTATCACTGAATGTGCACTTGCTCATGCGGCAGGTGCTTTCAAGAGGTCCATGGATTAAAAGGGTGCGAAAAAGTACTTCGGGCACCCTTTAACTTTTAAGTCAAACTTGAAATCAAAGGATGGGGCCTGAGAAAACACGCAGCTACGGCGTCACTTTTGACATGTCGGAAAACACACTGTGGTGTCAAGCCTCTGCACACACTGGCTCATCAACAGGGTTTGTAATTGGTGTGAATCTTTGCACCAAATGACACAAAAGGGTAAAGGGTGATTCGGGAAGCACGTGGCAGTGTCAGTGCTGCGGCTAACACCCGTCAGGATGTATCAGTGTTAAAACAATCTGCAGAGTGTGAGAGAGAGGAGCAGTGCGAAGAGAGAGACTCTCATTTTTTGAGATGATTCTGCTAAACAAGATTTGCCCTTAAGTAGCTTTGCCTGGCGGGTCCTTGACCACACAGCCAAGCAGAGAGATCCTCTAAACTAAAGCTGGAGCTTTAGGCTGGAAGGAGGCAAAGAGAAGGAAATCCCTCGCCTTGAAATCTAACAACAAAGGGAAAATGAAAAATCATTTTCCTTAGAAAATGTGTCTTTCTTTCTGTATGCCTCCTTTTTGCTGAATAAGTATTCCCAAGTAATTCATTGTACAAAAGCTAACTTGTATTTTTTGGTCACTAAGTTCTGGCTACAGCTGATGCTGCAACAAGTAATTGATTAATAATCAACTACTACATTTTTGATAATCGATTTCATATTTTGATTTCTATGCTTCTTATATGTGAGTAAGCCGGCCCCGCATGAGGGTATTTTAAAACATAGGAGACAAAAGACACAGTGAACTTTGTAACCGATTTTCAACGATTTCATCCTGAAAAAGCACAGACTAGACAATCTAGTCAAGACACACGACCACACACTTTGGGATTTGGGATCTTACAGAATTTTGCGTGATTTAACGAGACTTCAGAATTCAAACAGATTTGGAGGTGGATTGTCGGTGTCATCAGTTAATGGCTGTTGTGTGCGCGTGCGATGTTTTGTGCTGAGAAAAGCAAAAAACTGTGGGTGAAGTCTTTTTACAATTTAAGGTTCTAAACAGTTTAACAGTCAACTCACTCTCATTGGTTATTGCAGGGTTCTGTTCACGTCCCAGTCGCTGTTCAGTGGTAAATATCAAACATGTTTAATACTCACGATTTGAAATCGGAAAAACTTCCATCCAGTGCTTCTTGAAATTGCGTTTGTTCATCCCTTTACACTACAGGATACTTTGGCCAGATAGTCTGTTCAAATAAGTCTAAAATCAGAAGGCACCCATAATTGTAGTAAAGGTCAGATTGGGATCAAAATCTGGCCAATTATCCTCCAGTGTGGGGGAAGCATAAGACAGTAAACGGAATATTTAAGTTGGTGGAGTAAACGTTAAAAAAGACCATGGTATTCTACACGTCTCAAAAATTGCTTCAGAAACTTGTGATTGCTCAACAGTGCGGTTGGATCAAAGCTTCTCACACCAAATGTCACCCTGTGGTAGCAGGAGATTTTTAATACTCTGCCCCATAAAAAGTTACAGGCTGTTCTTCAGGGAAAAGATTAAATATTGATGAATGTTTGGTCCCTTGTCCTTGATTATCTACCTGCAGACGAGAGAAACTCGTCTGCCTGATTAACCCTCTGAGTGGAAAATTCTGCCCCTTATACAGATCACACAGCACGACAAGGTTACATGGTCGAGAGTTATGAAGAATCTGCAAAAGTTTTGTATCATATTGGCTTTGTATCCAGACAGAACTGGTGTTTTGCATTTTGGAAAACTGGTCCCAGAGTGTCTTCTTCTCCATTTCAGATATATTTAATTGTGCAGCATTTAGAGATGTTGTGGGAGGGTTTCTAGTGCAGGAAGACATTTCTTAAGACATTATTGTGTTCACTAAAAACATTTTTAGAATGAAAATGGAAAAAAAAAAAAATCGTATAGGGAAGTTCTGTTTCCACACAAATATGGCCATAGGTGAATGGCTACTCTAAACCCAAGAACATATGGAGGACCAGGAGCAATGTATATTTTTATTTTTCCCCTTCTTTTTTTATGTATTGCTTCTATAATTGTTATTGTTAGGATTATTATTTCATAATCTCTATGTACTCTCCTCTGTTGAGCTGCTGGAGGGTTGTTTCTGTGTTGTCTTGTTTATTTAAATTCAATAAAAACTTAATAACAAAAAGAAAGTGCTAATGTGGCTTCTTGGGGGGGAAACAGAAGCAGCTGTAAATACAACTTTGACACATTATTGCTCACACTAATGCAATTTTACTGGCAAATAGCTGCCTGTTTACAAATCATGAACTATATTAGAATTAATTGAGAAACATATGTCAGACATCCTTGTGAATATAAAGCTGATATTTACTTCCTTTTCTTCCATTAAAAACCTGAATGAATATGAGCCTTCACTTCTCCTGCTGTTAAAGTAGCAGTCAGGGGGTAGGAAAACATATATTTATGATTATTAACCACGTTTTTCAAAATAACGTAAACCAACTAGTCACAGAGAGACCTAGACTAAAGCGCCTCCTGTAGACTCTGTTTCCAGCCTTCTTTTCTGTGGTTTTCAATTTTGACTGGTTTCTTCATCTTAGACAATTAATGTGTTAGACTAAATCATTATGTTCACCCAACAGATGAAAAACATTCCCACACTAGCATACACTCACCCTCATATCCACAACTCCCCTAAATGTCGTTATTCCGGAAAGACTACAGCCCACACTTTTAAGTAAGATCCTCAAGTCAAATGTCATATATCAAATGCTAGTGCTGTCATTTTTTCCCAAAATTAAGTTCAAATTAATAGCATGTGACATGCTTTTCCTCAGAAGATAACATCACAACATTATTTATTTCTACTCATGTCTTGTGAGATTGATAATTTGTTGCACTGCTAATCTGTGGTGGCGCTTCTGCCGCGTCACTCTGCAGCTACGTTATTTACTTCATCAACTGTGTGGCACCTGGAACGTGCCAATTTTAAGATGCTTTAGTCATAATCATCCTCTCGGGAGTTTATTGGACACGCAAAACTTTAGATTAAGACATTAAACCAGGTTCTGAGAACAAAAACATCACACTGTCTTATTTTCCCTGATGGATTCAAAGTGGATTTAAGGACAAGCTGCACTCACAGCGCCCACTGATGGACCATGAGGTATTTACTTCAGGCAGTTTGATGTTGATGATTGTTGAAGGGTTAAATGGTTGTACAAAATAAACTGTACATCTTAAAAATATATATGAATAAAAATAATGTGAGTCTATGCTTTACATTTTGAACTCAAACAGGTTTTATAGATTTGAATTTGAACTGCATTTCAGATTAAAATGGACAGTTGTATGTCTGTACGTGAAAGAAACTCAGAGAGGCTCCAACCCAAAATGTTAGCATTTCACCAGTTTAAGACGAAGACAGACTTCTATACCGTAAATCCTGAAGAGATTATCCATAAAGTAACAAACTACTTTCAGATAATTTTCAATATTTCACAAACCCTATTTCCCTTTAATTAACAACCACCTGGGGTGTAAAGTCTGACTACAGGCATGCTGGTCTGATTAAAACACGGGGACATTTTTCACGACTCCCACTGCGCACAATCACTGCTAAGTGAGGATGATTCAACTCGTGTGCAATTCAACCTCGGAAGTGGTGCCGGTGGTAAATCATACCTGCAAGAGCTCATGACTGAACCCTAAGGAGGTGAAGACATGCAGATTCTTTTAAGTTTTGGATGAACTGGCCTTAAAGCCTCAAAATCAGATGAGGGCAGGAGGGTGATGACGCCACGCGGATGTCACGGTAGAGAGACCATCAGTTTGAATCAATCTTATTAAATCTCAAAGCCATTATATTATTATTATTATTATTATTATTATTATTATTATTATTATTATTATGGTGGCGTAAAAACAGCGTTTTATCTATGGTCAGAAATGGGTTATTACACAGATTTGTTCCAATGTGCAAACAGCTGACTGAATCAGCTGAAGTCAGTATCACCAGAACAAGTCAACACTCTGATCCGCAGCTTAATGCAAATTTAACGCACGGGAGACTTTGTTGTCTGCATTTCCCAGAAAACACACATCCACTACAGAGAGTGTGTGCTCTGACCTAAAAAAAGGAACAAAAAAAAAACACAGTTTAAGTATACAGTATATCAAAATAAAACAATTTTCTAAATGTTGCTGACTGTGCACAGAGGACGTGACTGAGGCGTGGACACCCGGTCCCCTACTGTCAGGACACAAAGAGATAAAAATTCTGCAAACAAAAGTGGAACAAAGTTGGTGCATCGTTCACATGGACACGCTCACATAACACACACAAACATCTGTAATACTATACCTGGGAGGCCAAAGTCTGCTTTTTGATATTTTCTAACCCTCATATTCACGTACTACATACATACATACCAACCCTCTTTATATTATGCTTTAAGGCAGTGATTCCCGGAGCGTGGGCTGTAAACTGCTGTAAAATATACTGTATATAATATGTATAAGAAAGGAACAAAACAAATCCATTGTGTCTCAAATATTTATTTTTTCTTTTGTCTGACCTAGTATAGCAGGTAATATATAAACAACAATATTGTGACATTGTATGTGCAATTATGCAGTGTCAGCTGGTGAGCATACGGGCCTAACATTTCAGTATTTGCACTTAATGTTAATTTTTAATAAAGCTACAAATATTACAAATATTACAATGTTCAAATATTACAATGAGCCCAGTTGTGGACTGATTATTAATCTGTACTGAATTTTTGAATCCCATGTTCACATGAAAACAATCATATGTTTAGGAATTATTGATCCTAGTCTTGTGTGCTGATCAGTCATGAATGAAGGTTTGGGTGAATTTTCAGATTTCAAAGCGGGTCCTGGCGCTCTTATGTTTGGGAATGGCTGCTTTAAGGGATAATTCAGGCTTTTTAAAGCGTGGTTGTATGAGGCACTAACACAGACTGTGCTAAAGAGATCCACTTCACCAAGAATATGGCCTGTTCACTGTGAAATTGTTGCATCCATTGGGGACACAAGAGAAAAACAGATTCAGCCACTTTGTAAACAGCCCAGCTAATTAAAATCTACGCCATTTTGGTCTACAGTGTTTTAAGAATAGGTTTCCTGCTGTTTCTTGGCATTAGACAGTTTTTCAAGAGTGGAAACTGAAGCTTGCTTTGCTCTGTAAACCACTCGCTCCCCATGACAAAGTCCATAGAGAAAAACGGGAATTTTTACATCACAGGAGTTGTCGAACTATCCCGCATCTGTCAGTTAGTTCAATCTTGTTATTTTGTTGTTTTACATGTCTGAAATCCTTTCTACAGATTTACCTCAGTGACACAAACTAACCAACCCAAGCCACAGTAGAAGAGCATCATATTCAGGTTTTGACCTTATTATGTACAGTGCCTTGAGATAATGTATGTTGTGATTTGGCGCTATACAAATAAAATTGAATTGAATTGAATATTCACACAGATTCGACACATTCTCGAGTGCACATATGGACAGCTTTCCTCTCTCTCTCTCTCCCCCTCCTGCTGTTTCTCTGCTCTCATGTCACAGTGAGAATTTTGTGACACCACGCACACGCGCGCACACCCTCTGTAGTCCACTGATCAGCTTGTCCCTCAGTCAGTGAGCCATCTGTTCACCTGTCCACTGTCTCTCTCTCTCCCTCCCTCCCTCTCTCCCTCTCTCCCCCTCTCTCTCTCACTCTATTATGTTGCCAGGGTAAGATTCACCCTGCAGAGAATCACGCCACCCTCTGACTGGCTGCAGCTGCTGGCAAGCCCCGCCCCGCCTCAACCGCCCTCCCTCCTTTGCTTCCCCTCTGGCTCGCTTGCTCGCCCACCTGCTTGTCCGCCCAGCTCTCTGTGAAACGCTGCTCTCTCTGCCTCATCTCGCTGCCCACCACCTTTAACGCAGCTCTTGCTCTCTCACAGAAAAGTGCAAAGTCTCTCATTCATCCTCTGTTTTTCACCCTTTAACTTCTTCCTCCTTTTATTCTAAAGCTTCCATATTCAACTCTCCCTGGTCACCCATTTCCTCTCATCCTCCTCCTCCTCCTCTTCATCTGTCCTTTTTTTTTTATTCCCTCCCCCCCTCCCCCACTCCCTCTTTCTCCGCGTGTCCTCTTTTGCCCTGCCTATAACTTCACTCACCTCTTCCTCTCTCAAGCTCTTCACAGCTTCATCCCCATCCCACACAAAACACTGTCAACACTAAACGTCTGGACAAATTATTCATGTCTACAACTTATTCTGTAATCAGATAATTTAATCAAACCCCACAGTTTGATTTCGGCCGCGTTCCAATGCGACAGCTTATGCTGAGACAGCATTTATAATTTCATCACTCCAGCATCTGTGTGAGAACGATAAGTTTCAAACTTACAAAGCCCAGCGTCATCTTCCTTTTTTCTCTCGACTTCTCTTATCTTTGATTCTCTTTGTTAAATTGTGTTTCTGTGATGTTTTCCTCTGTGATTTGTGTTTAATTTGTGTCTTTTTCAGGCAAAAGCATTTTTTTAAACAACTTTGTAAGCCTCAGTAGCATCTCCTCTGTTTTCTTAAATGACGTGTTTGTTGCTGTTATCTTTGATTTAATTTTGCTGTTTTAAATACACCAAATTTTAGGTTACAAAGTCACTGCAAAGATGTGAGTGGGAGAATGTAAACTGCACGGATCATGCAAGGACATAAAATATGCTTTAGTCAAGTTTAGTGAAGTCAAGTTAATCCAGGAAAAATTATGACATGGTTGACACAAATTCAAGGATTTCTCAAGGACTTTCCAGGACCAATTCCCTCAAATTCAAGGACCAAATGTGCTGACACAGCTTAAGATGGGAGGGCAACTTGTAAGAGCCGCTTCACCCCTAGCGTCCACTTTTATTGATTTGCAGGACACTCTGAATATATCAACTCTAAATATTAGCTTAACTTCTTTTTTCGCACAAAATCCAAGCACTTTCAATGAACCATGTTTATTTATTTTCACAGACTTTAAAAGTATTTCAAGGACCCACGGGAAGCTTCTATACTAAATCAGAGATCAAGGAAGAGTTTTATGCTCTGTCAGCCCAAGAAATTAAATATTTTTAAGTAAATGGATGGTAGGAAGACTTGAAATGGCACCCATCATGTTAACTACTAGCTTCTCATTAAACAGGAAATCACTGAAAGGGGAAGCACATCACCACCGTGTAATGAAGGCAAACTTCACTCAATAAAATGATTTCCCTCTATTGTATCAAACAGCATATCCAAGCAACAACTGTGCTCTGAAATTGCGATGCACCCTATTATCGGCACGATATTGGTATCAGCATATATTGGCTTTAAAATGTATTACTGAACATCTGCAAACACACCAGTCTCTGGCCGATATGACTAATCACTAAAACAGAAGGCTAAATAGCCTGCTACCTCCTTGACTTCAATGCTGCCACCCTCTACAACTATTTATCTTTTTATGTTTATTTATTTTGCTCAATAAAGAAAATGTATAACAATAAAGAAAATGTATAACAACATCTGCTACATGGGTATGAAAAAATATTAATTTCACTACACAAGAGACTAAATGACCTCTGCAGTGGCCACAGGGTAAAAACATATATTGTATATCAGCATCGGCACTGGGCAAAAAAGTCCGATATCATACATCCCTACATTGAAACATGCATCAGGGTCACGTGACCTAAGCACAGTGACATCTGGTCCACATTATGACCTCTAGACTACCAGAGATTTTAGGAGGGACTAACAGAGGCATCACCTCCAGCATCAGAAAGTTGAACAGACCAAGTTCCACAAAACACCCTTTTGTGTGTTTTAATGCAGAAGCGTTTTAGTTTGAGGTGTGGGGGCTGTTACCGCAGCTAACGGATCAGTTACTTGAGGGGCGAATCCCAACAAGTGGTATTTTGTGATATATGAGGCTCCGCCTGGCCATGGCCCAAGCAGGATAGAGAATTGAGGTGGTGCCCGAAGTCCTTAAGCTCCTGCGGAGCAGCTCGCTAGAGAGGGCTGCCTTCCTCAAACCGCTTTAAGAGAAAAGGGCAACCCCATTCTCCGACCATGTCACTTTCCCTCCTTCGTTATTCATCGCCACTCTTTTAGCTTTCCACGCGCTTGTGTTCCCTCTTTCCCCTTGCTCGCTTCCTTCCTCTGCCCTGATTGGAATCTGCAGTCGAGCGGATTAACACATTCTGGCAGGAGAGGCAGGTCACACACACACACACACACTCTTTCCAGCAGCATGTGCATCTCAGAGAGATGCCGTGTGTTTGTGTGTGTGTATATGCAGTGACTCAAAGACTTAGAGTGAAGGAGTGAAGGAATGTCTAAATCTGTGATAGATGCTGAGCACACACACACACACACACACACACACACACACACACACACACACACACACACACACACGCACACTAGATTCCATGACTTCAGAGGACATTGCACTGAGTTACATTCATTTTCTGGTGACTTCCTAAAATCTAATTACTAGTGCACTAACCCTAATCTTAACCTAACCCTAACCTCAGCATAACTTTAAAACATGTCTTCACCTTAAAATTAGGTCATTTACATTATGAGGACTTGATTTTTGTCCCAATAAGACAAGACAAGCCTCCATCTGTGTCAACAGATTTAGGTCCCCACAACATAAGAAATACAAAATGCACACACACACACACACACACACACACACACACACACACACACCGAGAACTGCAAGGGACATTGACACACGCAAGAACAGTGCGTGTGTAGGCATGTGCACGCATACACACACATATGCATGCCTCTGTGTGTGTGTTTGTGTGTCTGTGTGACTAAATCCACACTTCATAATTTATACTGAGAAGCACTTGGCTTGGAGAGACTCACAGAGGCAGGAGCAGCAAATCGGCACATTTTGTGACTATCCAATTATGCCCCCCACCTCACCCCACCCCACCCCCCGCCTCAGCTCTGTACTCAACCAGTGATACAGCACCATGTGTGACAACAGATTATCTTAGGATTTTAATATTACTTCTTCCTTCCATACTGTCCAAACATGTCCTCTATTATGTGTAGCCATTCAACATTGAATGTGACATTGAGGCTCTTAAAAAAAGCTCCATATTATAAACTCGTGAGTGTCTAATCAAAGGTCACAAGAAACAAAGGTGAGTACATGCTGTACTAAAAGTAGTACAAATATTAAAACATTAAATCCACATCGGTAAACCACACGAATGCTTCACACACGCGTACACACAAACACATAAACAAACCTCTTTTTATGGCTTGATAAGAACATATAATTGTCATAATGCATTGCCTCGTCCCTTACCCTAACTTTAACCTTAACCATTACGACAAAGTGCCTAACCCAAACCTAAATACAATTTTAACCCTAACTCTAAAACCAGATCTTAAGACAGGGTTTTTAAATTTGTTTGGACCGAAAAAAAGATATAAATACAAGTATACACACAGTCCTGCTGCCCCACATTCCAGCACTCCAAAGTTGGATTAATCCACCACTGAAAATTGTTCCTAAAATGGGCACATTTCCATCTGTTAGGCTGATAATACCCATACCTGTGATCAGCAGATTCATACAACAACAATAATAATAAAAATAAAAGATGAAATGTATATAGCATTTTTAAAAATCAACTTGAACAGGGAATTACAAGTTTGAAACAGGAAAAAGCCAAACAATTATAATTATTAAAAAAAAATTATAATATATACAGACGCAAAAAAATGATTAAAAAAAGATAACATTTAATTTGTCAGCAGGACAATCAGAAGAGCATGACTGGTTCTCTGTAGATTGCGTCATTGAATGCCACTGTAGATACACAGTAATAATCATGAGAGAAAAACAGATGAAGTTGACACCTGCTCAACAAGGATGTGTGCACTGTAGCACATCTGGCAAAGGGACAGCTGAGGACAAACACTGGAGGAAGTTGCTTAATGCCTGGCAGCCTATAGGGAGAGCAGGTGAGGCAGTGTGTGTAAGAGTGTGTAAGAGTGTGTGAGAGCATGTGTGTGTGTGTGTGTGTGTGTGTGTGTGTGTGTGTGTGTGTGTGTGTGTGTGTGTGGGGTGGGCAGTATCGAGGCCGGTACACTAGAGAGTTTCCCATGCAAGACTCACACGTACAGAGGCTGACACACACCCGAGATGCTCACCAGGCCTGAATATTGTATGAGGTGTTCGCGCAAACACACACATGCACACGCTCACGTTCTTCTACAGCCATCTTAGTGAGGACACGCCTGGACATAATGCATAATCCCTGGCCCTGCAGACAAATGCCTCAACCTAATTCTAACCCTAACCCTAACACCAAGTTTTAACCCTAAAAAAGCCCTTTAAAGTTAAGAAGACCAGACAAAATGTCCTCATAAAGACTGGTTGTGTCCACACAGCCTACTACAGCACACACGCACGCATGAAGAGAAAGAAAGAGACAGAGTGACACACTTGGAAACACAAACACATATACGCACACAAACAGGGCCACTGAAGCTTGAGCTGATGCGGCCTGGAGCAGCCACACACACACACACTTTAGGGCCATCTGCAGCTGGAGATACAGCCCACAGAAAAGCTTTAGTGCTGACACTCTGAGACAGGCAGAAAGAGAAAGGAAAGTGGAAAAACTGTCGTGACTGTGCAAATCGTGAGATTTGGAGGAAGGAGAGGGTGTGATAAGGGTGAAAGGAAGACAACAGGAGACAGCAATGAAGACAGAGAGAGAGAGAGAGAGAGAGAAAGAGAGATTGGAAAGGTGGAAGGAAAAATATGGCACCAAACTCTGTTGCCCCACTAACACTTTAAATGAGAGTTCAGCAATTATCGGGCCTAAACCCTGATGGAGTGAAATCAATTTGGATGGATTGTTCTTTTGACTTCAAGTCCTTGTATTTGTGCCTAAACCCATAAATATTATACTTGAACAGCCAGGACCCTGACCCATGCAGAACTGAAAAACACTGGACCTGATAATACTGAGTGAATCCGAGTTCGAAAATGTTAGACAGAGTGAGGGTGTTTATTAGGGGCAATATGGTACTAACTCAGAGCTCAGTAACTGCATTTATTAGTTGGAGACAACCAGTCAAAATGAACTGGGATCTCAACTTTAATTAAAACATTCACACTCACAAACAGGTGTGTGTGTGTGTGTTGATGGCTTCATACGACCTGGAAAAAAAAAAAGAACAATGCCTTACAGCAGCAGTTAAAGGTCGGAGTAACCTCCCAGGAGTTCATCAGATGAATCAAACAGTCTCTGCCTCTGGGCATCTTCCTGGGTTATTGGTAGAAGATGGAAACTACACTCATCATTTGGAGACAAAGATCACCTCACCTGGGACACAGGTAGCAGTTATTGCCTTGTTCTTGGAAAGTGTGATTAAAGAAACCCCGGTAAAGAATGAAAGGTTAAAACTGATGTTTAACTCTGTTGGAATATTCTCACTGTTTCAGGGTGTGATCATACAGGAGTTTCCTCCTCCAGAACTGGTCTGATTTTACATGAGTGCAACATGAAATACGACCGTGAGCACTGGCATCACATAAGAAAATAATAGTTTTCCAAAGCAATAGGTCATAAAGTCACAAACACACAATTCTTCATGACATCATGTTGGCTCTTTGTGGCTGACTGATCATGAACTCTTGCAGCTGTACTGTACGTGTAAAAAACAGCTTTAAGTTGACGCTCCACATGAAGGCTGAGTGCTGTGCTGCAGGATGCACAGCTCGCTGAATCATACCTAACCATCTCGTGTTGAATTCATGAGAGGGCCATTATGTATAAAAGGGTCAGCAAGTCGTGTGAATGTGGTCCGCGTTTGCCTGACGAGCTCCAGTGAAGCCTTTTCCCACAGGGAGTAAAGACGCTAGGAAAAAATGTATTCATACTAGAGCAAAGTAAAAGCAGAACTAAATGATTGCCCTTACAGTTTCTCTTCTAACCTCACCAATGGCCTCTCTACTAGTCAATATGCAAAAGGAACAAACTTGAGTTTCCTTCCCAGCTGCTTGATGTTCTTTCTATTGGCAAATTTTATGCTGAGGTTAGATCTAGGCTTCATAATTCAGTGTATTCTTGTTGTTGTTGTTGTTGTAGAGGTTGCTGGGTAGCGACAAGACTGATGCCAGAGGGGTGAGGAGAGGTAAAGCCCAGCTGTCCTCACTTCTGCCCTTCTTTTAAGCTAGCAGGCACTTAGCCACAGGGCAGCATAAACACCACTGGGATGAACAGGATTCAAAAACTCCAAACTGGACTAATCTGGACTAAAGTAGACACAGAGACCGGGTATGAAAATGGAAGTAGTCTTCCATTTGCAAAACAAAGTCCTGTTATGAACTCAAGAATTATGAGCAGCATAATTTTTGGAATCAAAATGTCATGTGTCCCACTGTATCAACTACTTTTCTCTAAATGGAAACAGAAATCCCCAAATTGACATCATGATCTTTTGGGGAGGACCTGAAGGTAGCAAATGAGGCTATTAACTGCTCAGGAAAATGTCTATGAACATTATAAATCAAGGGAGAAGTAGGCCTCCTCGTGGCTAACTGCTACTTTTAGGATTTTCCAGGACCAGTCTTCTCAAATTCAAGGACTGAATGTGCTGACACAGCCTAAGATGGAACAGCAACTTGTAAGAGCCACTTCACCCATGGCGTCCACATTTATTGATTTACAGCATGCTCTACATCTAGCCAAGTGATTGTCCTTGGGATCTTTCAATTACCCATGTCTATGGGTGTGTCAATTGCACAGTTTGGAAAAGACTGGCCTGGATTTTATGTATTGCTCTACTGTAACCTAGGTAACCAACAATTAAGCTGGTTTATACTCAGAAAATTCAAGAAATCAAGTATTTTGGACAGAATTTGACATGGACAGTCAAATTTCTATCCAGGTGGACATTTCATCCTCAGCTGTCAAACTCAGACAAATACTGTCGTAATTAGTTCAGCTGACCACCTCAGTTCCTTGCACTCCTAAAAGTAAATTCAAAAATATCTTCCTCCTCAACTAAACCAAAAACTTGATCAACTTATTAGGTTTTGTTGCAAATTGGTGATCAAAGGTGTCGGGAGATGGAGGGCTAATTAAGTTGTAGGTTTCCTAGATTAACACTGAGCTAGAGTCAGTAGGAAGGTTAGCTAAGCTTAGCATACACACATGAAACACACGAGAAATGGCTAATGCTGCTCTGACCTACAGCGAAATCTACAAACTAGATATAATGTTTAAATGAGTGAATTTAAGATATGATGATAGGCAGATTTTTCTTACCCTGTTTCCGGCCATTATGCTAAGCTAAGCTAATTACCTCGCAATTACCATTCAGAGAAGGGAATGACGTTACTCAAGTGATCTAAAACTCTTACATTTCTCCTTGCAGCAGGAAACATGTAGGGACAAATGCTGAATTAAACCAAACCAGAAAGGGTTTAACAGCTCTTCACATCACCCAGGACCAATGACACTGAAGACCAGTCACTTAGACAAGACTGCAATGAACTGGACTTGACCTAATTACGTCTGTGAGAACTAGATTAGATTATTGCTGATTAAATCTTAATGGTCCCACTGGGAAAAATAAATAAAATTGTTGGAGACCCAAGTACTGGTGAGAAGCACAAAGAAAGACCAGGATGAACAGTAACTAAATTATTTTCAACAAATAGAAAATGGACAACAGAACATGGTGAGTTCACTAGAATCAAGTCTCACTGTAACAGACAGTTGTTTTACCCACTTCACGACCCCCCGCCGGCTTTACCTCGATGATGTCGGCATTGGTCCGGCTCTCGTGCGGCTCGTTGTACTCGGTGTACTTGAGCAGGACCTTGTCCATGTCGGTGCTGGCGTACTGGAACAGCTTGTTGGTGTGGTTGAAGATGATGAGGGCAATCTCGCAGTCGCACAGGACGCTCAGCTCGTACGCCTTCTTCATCAGACCAAACTTTCGCTTGGTGAACGTGACCTGGTGGACGGAGTGCAGGGAAGCAGGGGAAGAGGGTGGAGAGATTGAAATTAATAAATGAGTTTTGGTCAGTTAAACACTCATTTAGTCACAGAGAATGAGCTGAAATGTAAAAGTTGTCAGTGGGATAACAGCAGATGTTGATAAGAGTATAAAACCTCCAGATCTTTTTAAAGTGGTATTTTTTTATTATTCAGATACATCTTGTAATGTATCATTGTATGATAGTGTTACTATACATTGCTTACCAATATCAAGTACCACCTGAGAAAATATTGAACTCTCAAAGGAACATCAGTATCACCAACGCCTATTTACAGTGTAAATAGGCCGAACAATGTCAGCTACAAATTTTTCACAGGAAGCAGATTTATTCCCAATAAGATAATTTGCTCTCTCGTCATCCTCCTCTTCCTCACACACACTTCAGACACTGGTATTGCCAAATTAGTTAAAGGTGGAGCAAAAGATAAGGTGACTCAAATTGTTATTATTTAATTTGTTATTTGTTTAATTTTCTATGCACTCTGTTTAAAATTCTTCAGCTCCATCACATACCTACATACTTTAGAAGAGTATTTCTGATTTTCCTCCAAATACCACCAGTGGAAGATTATGTACCGTTGGTGGTACACGTACTTATTTCACAGATATCCCTGATTCCAGAAATACAACACCACAGCTCAAATATTATAGGGTCTAAGGATAGAGGGTGTCACATGCTGTACAGACTGTAAAGCCCTTCGAGGCAAATTGTGTTTGTGATGCTGGGCTATATAAATAAAATTGACTTGACTTGACTTGACTTGACCACAGTTTGAGAACCATGGGAGGTATTGTGTTGTGATTTAGCCGGCAATTCTCTCCTCTAATATGGACAATCAAGAAACACATGAATTCCAGGTGTTCGTGTCATCATGTAGAAATGTAATTAGAGCAGATTAGTTTTAATGTCTGGTAAGGGCAGAGCCTATGTGCTGGTAATTTTAATGTGTGGTGTGTGCTGGATTATTTGTATTCCAGGAGCAGTGGGAAGCTAAGGTCATGTCGGTGACCTCGGTGAATCTTGACGCACGGTGTCCAAACATTACAAGGATTCCATTAGGACTCAGCTTCAGCTCATCCTGTTCCAGAATCATTAAAGCCAATGAAACAGAAACGTTTTTCCTCATCAATCATCATCCATGTTTGTGCTTCAGTGAAGAGGAACAGACACAGAAGCGACTGAGTGAGAGAACAGTGTGTTAAACATACGCGATAGATACATTTTTAGGAAACAGACTTCTAGACAGTGTCCAAACACACACTACTGTGTACCGCACACACACTCACACTCGTCACATTCACTCTCCTCGTCTTTTTCACACTCTGTTCTGCTCTTTTCCATGCTTTCCATCTACGTCGATTACTCTCGCCCGCTCTTTTCCACACTCTCCTTCTGTCGCATGTTATTCCCATCTTTCTCTCTCTCTCTCTCTCTCTGTCACACACACACACACACACATACAGAGCACAGCAGGGAGAGATAATGCTAAAGTGCAGGGTCCCTTCGCTGTCTGATGGTTGGCTTCATGAGCAATTCCCTGTTATAACCCAAGTGGTATTTACAATCCACAGAGATTTGGCTTTGTTTGGATTAAATACACAGGACTGCACGTACACACAGCACAAAAATACACAAACACACACAAGGGAGGGAGGAGGGCAACAGAGAAGAAAAGGCTTCAGGTGCTCATATAATGTCTGGTGTCGGATACCGGAGTGACGGAGAGTAAATGTGTGCACAGACGAGACGAGTTAACTGAAGGTCTAAAACTCCACGAGTGGCACAAGCTATGTTTATATGGACACAAGTAATGAGTATAAAAGCCTGATCAGAATACAAATATGTCATGTAAACATGCCATTTCTAAAACCCTGATCAGAAAAAGCCCATTTGGAAACAAAATTTAGACATTCGGATCATCATTCAGATGAACAGTTGATCCGATCTTGACTTCCTGCTTTGGTGCTATCATGTCTGATCCACGTAAATGTGGCATATTTCCGTTTACTGCTGGATTTTCATTCCAAAAAAAAGAATAATGAATAGACACAAAAGTCAAAGATGCAGAAGAGAAGGAGCAGACACGTGCAGCATTTGTTTACTAAGTGGAAGGAAGAATAGGGCTACACAATATTAGGAAATTGTGCCATATGCCATAGCTATCATTGCTGAATATTGCGATACATAGCTACTGACACTTTTTCTATGTGACATAAAAGCCAAAAGACCACCTCTGACATCATTTTGGGAGGATCAGGGATTGTTTGTTTTATAAGAGAACCGCTCTCCAGCAATATTCGTTCAAACACCAAACAAGGGATTATCTACAGAAAATCAGTGCCAAGGCGCATTTAAGTTTTTCTTGTGGTGGTCCGACTCCTCACAAAGGTGGTTTTTCCCTCAGTTAATCACCCGTCTAAATTTTTAAATGTAGTGAAATATGGTTTTATTAAAAAAGAAAAATGAAAAAAACAAACATCTGAAATATAAATGCGTTAGTATCAAAAGGAAATACTGACTGAACTACCAGAACAGCAGTTAAGCTCTTAATCAAAAAATATTCTAAAGGTGCATTCACATGAAATGCAAAGCATTTTTTATGTTGCATTCCATCAATGTTGCTGGATCATTGTGTTTACTAGCATTACTCACACTCATTGCCCATAAGATTTGTGCTGCTCTTTCAGAGAATCAGACTCTAAAGTACTTTCTCTGTGTAGTGAAATAAGCTTCACAGCAAAATAATCATCAATAAAATGATCACTGTCCACAGTTTTAATGTGTTTACCTTTTAAATATGCCACAAACACAGCACTTTCTTTACCTGTTGTAAAGTTTTTCATATTAAAATATTTGCAGGACCAGAGTATGCAGTGCTTCTTAGCCTCCTGGCATTTAGTTTAATACTTGGGAATAATATCAGAAATGACATTAATCGGGTCCACGGTCAAAAGCAAGCCATGTAAAAGAAAGGAGCAGCTCCACAGCAGACGTGCTGCCTGTGTGCAAATGAATCCAGTGTCAACACCTGAAGTCACTGGACAGATCATCTACTTTAAAGTTGGTTGCTTAGTCACAGGAAAAACTCTGAACAAGGAACAGCTGTGGTGAAAAGTGAGAACAGAAATTAAGCAAATAAACATCAGAGTTTTAGAGACAAGTGGACGGAGACAGTGTGTTTCCTGGTCATAATAATTATACTGTCTGCAAATCAATGTACTGATGATACAACGATAGATACAATGAGAGATACAATGATATATTGACATTATCTCCAGGGTGTGAAGTGAATAAGACAGCGAGGAGGAGATGGAGGAATGGAGAAATGATAGAGAGACAGAGAATAAAAAAACAAATCATGTGACATCGTTCATATCTCTTGATCCTCTCTGCTCTGGCACCCGACATGTTTATGCCTCTCTTATCCCTCTTCTCTCTATCTTCCTCCATCGCCTCTTGTTTTCTCGCTCTCCTTTTCATTCTGGCTTTCTTGCTTTTTTTCCCACATCCTCCCTCCCTCCCTTCATTCGCACTCATTGCTTCCTGCTGCCACAAATCAAATTATATCAGGGTCGTATCCAGGGGCAACAGACTCCCCTCCTCCCCTCTGACCCCCCCCCATTTCCCACCTCATCACACACTGCTGCCATCATCTTACCTCCCGTCACCCCCTCCCCTCCATCTTTATCTCTCTGCTCATCTACATATCCTTCCCTTATCTCTCTCTCTCTCTCACACACACACATACACACACACAGAGAATGAGCAGATAAATTATGTGGCGACATTGGAAAGGGAGGAAATTACGGCCGTGCAGGATGACAAGAGGGGTGGGTGATGAAGAGACGAGACAGTGAAAACAACAACTGCTCTCCTGACAAATTATAAGGCCATTATTTAGTGTGGAAAACAAACAGAATCAGTCCAAATGTCCCGAACAAACATCTTCTCTTCTGAGAAAAAGTACTCATTGTAACTGTGACTTTGGGCCCGACTTTCGATCCTCCTGTCTGCCGCAAAGCATAAACAAGCTGAGGGTAATCGACATTAGGAGCGGAATTGCCAGGTAACCAATGGCAACTGAAGAATGAGACATCCATAAGGAGAGGAGGAAAGAAAGAAAGGGGGTGAATGGCTTTATTTATGTGTGCATGAGTGTGTGTCTTGGCAAGGTTGTGGTTGTGTGGCAGATGGGTGAGGAAACTTTGATTTGCTAGCTTTCAGCCTCACTCACACACGTCAGGTCTGAAGATCATCAGCACACAAGCTTTTGGGAGTCAAGGTCAACTTAAAGCTGCAAAACCAAAAAACAGAACATCAGACCAAACATGTGGAATTGTGACTGAAAATTAACACGAAACACTTTTTTTGCATCAAATTAATTTGAAGTCCAGGAAGAGCACAGACTTTCTTTGGAAGTAAAATCATAAGGTCACCTTTTGACATGTTAAATTAATTTCTGCCACTACTGAGCGGCTCGTTACTCACTGCGGTTACTGCTGCTTCCAAGTGAAGCGTTAAAATAGTGGTGTAAATAGGCCGAGGACAGTCAGTCATGGACTTAGATTAAGATGGAAGAGAGAGATAAGATGACTGTAATAATTATATAATTTATTGTTTTTTAATTATTTGTTTCATTTTCTACACACTCCAATAACATACCCTGGTATATACAGTAAAACATTATTTCTGGTTTTCCTCTAACACCACAGGAAGCTTATGCACCGCTGCTGGTACACGTACCACAGTTTGAGAACCATGGTCTTATACAATGTAGAAACTGATATTACAGTGTGTAGCTTGAATCTGTTCACATCCACACTGAACACTGCTGAGATTTTCCTTACTGATTATAGGAAATATCATAAACTCCTTGTCAAACTCCTTAAACAACTTGTTTTGTGTCTAAAAAGTTGAGGTAGGAGACATTTTTGTTGTTAGTGATCAATAGACACAATCAATAGATTTCTTCTGTCCACAAACCATAATTTTTTTTTATGATTTTATTTATTATAGAAAGCAAAGAAGCCAAACATATTTAAGAAGCTGAAAAATAAGGTAGTCAAACCAATTAACTGAGTATCAAAAGTTTAATTAAGTAATTGTTTAATCGCGGAATCTTTGCAGCCCTAAACTATTTATTGATCGTGACGACCAGAGATGTAGGTTTTTCAGTTTAATCTACAGTCTTGTACCTGGACATCCAGATATCTTCCTACACAGTCGCTAATCTTTCATTCTGAAACCTTGTGTATTCATGGCCATGATTCATGTTCCTCTCTCTTTTATATACTTAATTCAGTCTGCCTGATGTCAAACAGCTGTGATTTGGCATGGAATTAATTTTAGTTTTGTGGTTCATGGAGGCTCTTTCTGCTGAAAAGCATCAACAAGCTCTTTGATTTGAAAAACCATCTTACAAAAAAAGGTCCAACATTTTCAGTCCTGTTCTTTCTCTTGTGGTGTTGGTGATGCTGTCATGTTTCCAGCCGGGGCCCACACTCTGAACGCTGTTTGTTTTACTGAGCTTATGGCAGCATCTCCGAATCAACACGTAGGAGGGTGACGGGCTGTGTGTACTCCAAAAAATAAAGGAAGAAAAAAAATAATAATTTGATCCTCTTTCAGATGCCACAGTGTTCATTAGCTGCAGCAACACAGAGCAACTGTGTAAAAAAGACACTTATTTCTTTACAGACTCGAGACTCAGCTCCACTTCAAAAAAGGCAGCCTTCTTCTGATGAACGAACTGGATTCATTTTCTCAATGTTAAATTATTCTGCAGATAAGCAGAGAGAATATTTATTGTGCAGTCTTAGTTCAATATAGGCATCTAAATGTCAATGGCCCAATCACCGGCCTGCAGTAATTAAATCATTTCCTGTGTGTTGATTACCTGATCACAGTTAGAGTGTAATCTGTAATCTTTAATCTATGGCCATGTTTTACCACTGAGCATGTCACCTCATTGACAAAGAGTCTGACACTTGATGCAAACAGTGGCTTCATTAGAGCCAGCCTGATCAGAAATATCTGTGTCCGACCTCCAATTGTTTATTGTTCAATTGTGTACTGATGAATAACAAGCCATCATACTCTGACCACCTGCAGGCTGTGTTTCCTCCACTTTATGGAGAAGCAACCTGCTGCTAAGACTGATGAGGAGAAAACCCAGGATGATGCTCCAAACCCTGCAGCCACCTCTGGCTCTCGTTGCTCAGGTCTGATTCAGCTCATCACCTCGTTTGCAGTCCCAAGTCTTGTTTTTCATCTCTCTGTTTGTGAAGGTTGGAACGTCAAATCCATTACTCAATCTGCTCAATGGAGCGAAAACCATTTACCATTTGACTCATTTTGGATGGATCATTTACTCTTTCATCCTCTGTGACAAGGCAACTGATTGTAACTAAAGGGAAGTAAGGCCGGGAGGGGGTATCACACTTTTTTCACTGTAGACTGTATTTTTGTGGGGAGGTTGGCTGAGGATAAGCACAATGATAGCTCTGCAGAGTCATGAGCCTCATAAAACATGATGCTATTGTACTGTTCTCATGTGGCATTGCTCAGAGAGAATCTTATTTGTTGTGATATGTGAAAGTAGTAGCTGTGCAATATCAAATGTGGGAGTGTGTATCCTACAGTTGTGTATTAAAGTGAAAACCACTATGTGTTTGACAAAATCAGAAAACATCATAGAGAAGAGACAGACCACTTATATAATTTTAAAGAGAATT
Organism: Brachirus orientalis; assembly: GCA_016785285.1. Classification (NCBI taxonomy): domain Eukaryota; kingdom Metazoa; phylum Chordata; class Actinopteri; order Pleuronectiformes; family Soleidae; genus Brachirus; species Brachirus orientalis. The sequence goes on from JAFBJR010000425.1 coordinate 106,730, forward strand.
TTCCGTAATACCAATAATAGCAGGGAATGAAACATGCTCCGCCCCTTTCTCTCCAATCATCTACTTAATAACGAATAAAACACAAAATCTACCAACCGAGTTGAGGTTCATGACAATTTCAAGTGATTTGTGACCAACTGACGGACTTGGAACCACCATGGAAGAGGAGGATATCAAGCAGCTATACAGGATTACATCTATTGGTTCAAGTGCTGTGGTGATGGGAGCAACAAATGAGAGGCCAGAGTTGAAGTCATCACATGTCCAGAGTGAGACATAAAAGAGGATGGTGTCATGAATCCTTGTGCATGTGTGGTAGAAGAAAACATCTGGAAAAACGTTGATTGAAACTCTTTTTTGGGACAAAGCTATATTTTGTGTGTATGTGTGTGTTTTTAAAAATCAGATTTAAGTGATGATTTCCATAAATGTAGTTTTTATCGTCCACTTACCATTGAAAAGTCTAGTTAATGAGTCTCAAGATGGCTGCCACATGGGGAGAGGGATGGAGCCAAATCATCTCACCCCCTTCCACTGGCCCTCTTGTCAAAAGTCTGTCCCAAAACACTTGTAGTGACAGTTTGCTGTGGAACTGTGAATTTTGGCTGCTCTTTCTTTGTCATTTTTCTCTGACTCAGTCACTAATTACTAGCTATCATCTCTGCTTCAGCAGTGTGCGCCTCTCTGGATTGTTGTGAAGATTTCAGTTAAATCAGGGTTCTCAAACTCCATTGACCAGGGGCCACTGGTCACTGAGTCACTTCAGTCATTAAAAATGATATGACAATAACAATATTAGTGCAAATATTTCCACAGAATTTCAAAATAAAAGTTAATAAATATAACTCTTAAAAAAAATGAATACAGAAATAACTCATCAGAAGTTGATATTATGTGGGAGGCCAAATAAAATCCATCTGTGGGCAGCATGGGGCCCGCAGGCCGCAAATTTGAGACCTCTGAGTTAAGCACAGACAGGGTGCACAGAGATTGGCTTTATATATATATATATATATATATATATATATATATATATATATACATATCATATTGTTCCTTTGCATTGGACCATTAACACGATTAAACTGATAAGATTTTATCTGCTGTTGTGGATCTGACATTTACCTCATTATCTTGTTTCATTCCAGCCTGGACTAGTTGGAGTACAACAAGATAATAAAGGTGTGACACAAGCCCCGCCCCTTTCCCACTGTCATATAAACCTGCACAAATAAAACATTACCTGAAGTGACACCACTGACCTGTTTGTTGCGTTCGTCTGTGATCCTCTGAATCTGAATCTTTTTCCTCCCCATGTTTCCGGTGTGGTGGTGGGAGGAGCAGCGAGTGGCGGGGTCAGAGGTCACAGATGACTGTTGTTGAATGTTGTCCTCCTGATGAAGCCTCTGATGTTTCCTCAGGTAACTTTGCTGACCAAAGTGGCCGAGCAGGAAGGATGTCAGCGTATATAATAAAAAAGAAAAAGAAAAAGAGGGAGAAGGAGGAGAGGAAGAATGGGGTTCGGTGTGCAGCGCCCTCTTCAGATCATGGTCCTGTTTCTGGGAGCCAGGTCATCCAAACTCAGGCTGAACTGGGATGCTCTGCCCTCCCCTTCACCTAAGCTGGCCAGGTCCTGGAAAACAACACAAGAGGTCTGAGAAACTCTGAAAAGGAGGAAGAGGGGCTTTTATTTGTATTTACCGTGACCCACTTTTGCTACTACAAACCCTGCCTTTGCCTTGACCACTCATATACGAGAGAATAAATGATGCAGCAGAGCATCGGAGGCGCCATCAAATCACAAGCATTTTAGGCTGGAACATGGGGTGGGGGGGGGGGGGGGGGCGTTTGGGGGGTGTTTGTGGTGCTACATGCAGAGCAGGAGGCCCTCGGGCCCCATGAGGAGGGAGGCTGTGCTGTGTCAGCTTCATTAGAGGCATCACCGCCACATCACTGATCTGCTGGTCGCCCGCGGCAACCGGCTGCCCAGCCGGGGCTGCTTGACATGCCGAATGTGAATTTCCCCCAATCAAAGGCAGAGCATAGAGGAGTCACCGAGTCTGTGGTTTTTTCCATATTTTCCATTTCCACACACCGTCCCACTCTGTGTGCATTTCCACTTCTGACAAGACACAGATTTTCGTCTGTGTTTAATGGGATGCGGGGGACAGAAGCAGGACCACACGACACAAGATGGAAACTTATCCACATTCAAGTGCACAAAAAAAAAAAAAAATCCAAAGACCTGAATGATTTAAAGCGATTTTCCCCTCACATGCCATATTTGGATTTTCCAAACTATCAGCACAGACATATGAAATATCTGCAAAGCAGGTATGAGTGGGCAGATTTCCACAGATGAAGCATTAAAGACAGACTGGCCTCTGCTGTTCTGTGAGCAGTAATAATATTATGCCTTATTAACTAAACTGAACACTGGCCTAATTCCCCGTGACAGAGATATAGAGTGTAAAAATGTGTGTCTGATTCAGCCTTATGGCTAACTAACCACGAAATAACTGTGGTTTGCAAATCTATGCAATGATTAAAAATGTGACTATGGGATCATAGAAAATTTCAGATTTCAAAAGGAGAAACACAGAGTTAATGTTTCTGCAAATTTAAGGAAACTCATGAATGAATGCCACGGCTGCAGTCGTGGCTCAGGAATGGCAACAGAGGCTGACTGTTTTCATGCCTGTTGCTACTATTTGTGGTTCAGCTGTAAAAATAGCACTTTCTAAATATATATTGTATATATAGTGGGAGCCAAGTGGTGGAACTTAAGATCTGAAGCATCTGGAAAGCTGTGATTTACATTATTTACATTATTATTATGATTTTCTTTTCACAAATAATTTAATTTGCTAACCTGTAAAATCAAGTATATGTAATTTCTCAGATTTTTCAGCTTCTTAAATATGAAAAATTCTGGATTATTTGCTAACAAAGAAATAATTTTAGTTTGGAGACTAAAAAAGACATGCTGCTTTTCATGGTAAAAACAAGAAATTGATTATTTGATTCGTGAATTAATTAATAATCAGCCAGATTAATTGATTATGAAAACAACTGTTAGTCACAGCCCCAATCAACTATTGTAAAAACTGCTGAATTGTGATGTTCTCACTATTGTGGACCATGTTTGCAATATTATATCTAGGGTTTCCCCTGCGATTCCCACTCAGTGACACCGAAAATGAAGTTTGACCCTGCCACTGACAGTTCAATCATAAAGCCACTGTATCTCCTTTTCTCTGAGGTCCTGAAGGGTGTAGTAGATTTATACAAAAGCTGCTGTCAGGTGTAGGTATGCATAGTTGCAGAGCCCGACCCACACTGTTCCACAACAAACTTCAAACGTGTTGGCGAATGTCACTTCTGAATCTTAACATCCCCAGTTTGAGCCCATACAAAAACAGACTTCACACCAGCTCCTCAGCATTGTTTGCATTCCAGCTACCTGGGAGAGCAGCACAAGAAGAACGCCCTCTATTTACATCCATTCTAATGAAACAAAGAATGCAAAATAGTCTGTCATGGGACTGACGGGCCTTTTGTGCAGCTGTGGGCGCTGAACAACACACTGGCTAGGGAGTGGATGCATCCAACTTAGCTTTGGCACCAATTTTCTCATGAATTATGCACAGGATGATGACAAGACGGATGATGGAGGAGAGCAGAGGGGGGTTTTAAGAAAAGAGGGAGTTATGAGTGTCATAATCGCTTTGTTAAGAGGCTTGATGAACAACTGGAGGCTGCCTGAGCCTGGTTTCAGCAGCAAACTGCAGGAAATGATTGTACAAACTAGTGGCAACATCAATCTAATATTTGCTTCCAGCCCCTTTGGCACACTCATTTTCTGTAAAAATCTGTCTTTAACTCCTCTGCTTCTTTTCACCTCCCGCTTGACAGGCACAAATTTAAAAAGGCAGATCAGTAAAGGATAATGTATTCCACCTGCATCACCTCATTAGTGCATGTCAGAGAGAAAAGAACAGGTGTCTCCAGTATGTTGTACATTCATTAAGTTTCAAATTATACGTGTAAAGAGTTGTCAGTAATGTATTTTAACTAAATAATAATAACAAGGTGTGTGTGTGTCTTCATAGCCTTCATTAGCCACAGAGCGAGGCGAGGATTCGCTCCACTTGTGGTGAAGTTCAAAGGCAGAGCACTGTGGGATTTGTCTATAGGCTGTGTGCTGATCGCACATGAAAAGGCTGCTTTATCTGCCCGCGGTGGTCAAGTCTCAACCTTTTACCCTTCATGCTGTCGGAGCTCACTTCCCATGTCTGATGTCAGGCAGAATCTCTGCTCTCACATGGGAAGCGGAGGGCCTGGAGTGTGTCTGCTGCATTACCGAGCATGTGAGGGTGACAGAGAGGCTCTGGACAATGATGAGATAAACGCTGATAATTAGGATTCTACAGAAGACCGAGATTAGAACCCTGGGGAACGCCTAAACATTGAATTCACATGGGGCCAATAACAAACTCTTACATTTTACAGGAGGGAATACACTCATAAAAGCACAATTGGGGAAAGTGGAAGTCAGAACTTTAAAAGAAATGCCATAGACATCAAAAGTACAGCTACATATGCTATATTAAGCAAAGATGCAAAAATATTATTGCAAACAGTTGAAAAACAAATCATGCCTTTGGATAATACAGTCCTTAATTTGAAAGGGTTTATAAAGCTGGGGCTAAACAAGAAAGCTTCACATTGGCAAAAGGTCTAAAGACCCTAAAATAAACACCTTGACCATATATATGGTTTCACAAAGACATCATTTAAAAAGGAAAGGCACAAATGAATCAGCGTATCACAGAGCATTAGAAAATGATATAAAAAAGAAACATGAATGTCATTACTGTGTGTGTCTGTGCGCAAGTATCCACTAAGCTAAAGAGAGGGCAAATCAGGTCATAACCTCGGGGCAGCCTGCAACAAAGATTAGTCTGTAAAAGACCAGTTAGAAAATGTAGCATTGCATCGTTATCCCCGACATCTGTTGCAGTGGCCATTAAAATTTTTAAAGTTTCAATCTCCTATTCCAACTGTGTGGGTGGAAAGACGTGAGCTGCGAGGGATATATTCTGATTTTAACATTAATTCACAAGGAGAGAGTTAATGGGAGATTTCTTCCTTTTTTTCCCAGCTACAAAATGCTTTAGAGTTTGTTTCCTCTTTTCCCAGTGCAACTACAGTCATCTCCAGCTGGAAAATAAGAGGCTTCCCATGAGCATTCAGAGGTCAGCTGACATGGTAAAGAGCATGTCCACCAGATTTTTCCCAGACGGTTTGTGAACTGTTGACCTTCCACCAGACAAACCTGCCCTGCTGTCCTCCCAACACCGGTCTCCTTGATATTACTGATACATCGACCAGTGTTGCTGCTGTGGGCTGAATGTGTCACAACCTGCAGGAGGAAAGCAGCACACGGCTGCAACTGTGCTATGACTCACAAAACACAGTTAACTCATGCTCTCTTAAATCATAACACGTGCTATATATGGCCACAGGACTTCAAATGACAAACCCGACATCCACACTGGAAGAAAGAAAAATATGGCTGCCAACTCTATAATGTACGATAAAGAGGTTACAACTGTGTCTAAGATGTTCAGTCCTTAATGATCACCTCTGTTTGTGCTTCTCATTTCATGAAAAAAGGTATTGGTAGCAGGAGCTGCTACTAAAATCATTCTCTACTCCACCTTTCCTTTTCCAATTCTCTCCCCACCTTTTGTCCACTGTCTCTCCTTTGTCTCTCATTTTTCCTTTCACCCAAACCAGCTCAGGCAGATGGCTGCACCTCTTTGGCAATGTTTGGACTACAGTTCAAAATTGAAATTTCAAGCATATTCAGATTGTATCTAGCTCGATTTTATTTGGCAGTCTGGACAACTAGAGAATGCATTAGATCCGTTTTTCCAAAGCTGATTCAAACCATATATGGAGGTGGTTTTGCATGGCTGATTCTGATTCTGACCGGATTTTTACAGATCCATATCCATATCTGAATGTCTCGGTCACTCAGACAGGATTTGTCTTCTGCATCACTCGCAGCACGACTCAAACAACAACAACAACGACGTAGATCCAGAAAGATGGAAGTTAAATGGAGGCTTGTTAAATGATTGACACAGTGGAAGAAGAAAGTTTGGGTCGTGGATCGACATAACAAGCATTTGGGGGCACAGCAGAAACAGGCACAGATTTCTGTCATCCATTTTGTTTAGACTACTTGTTTTTTCTGGCCTCTAACTATAGAAATCCATGCGGAAGACTAGACTAAACTATGTCAAGATGGATTTGCAATTGATAATGTGAACAGTTGGTCAGGATGATCAGATTCTGATCGGATATGCATGTGGTTGCACAAATCGGTTTTGGTGTATATGTGAGAGGGTGAAAAAAGTCAGGAGGGGCCGACACATCCATACAGCACAAGCCAATACGTGCAGACGAAATTAGAAGAAACGCTGATTAAAACTTAACTGTGAAACACTCAGACTGAAACAAAAAACACTAATGACTCACCTCACATTCAAACCAATTAAAGGAAATAACGGAAGCAATTAATCTTATTTAGTCTTATTTGTGAGAAAACGGTGCCAATACACCTTGTTGAGAGAGAGAGAGAGAGAGAGAGAGAGAGAGAGAGAGAGAGAGAGAGAGAGAGAGAGAGAGAGAGAGAGAGAGAGAGAGAGTGAGTCATGACCCAAGAGTGAGGCACACAATTATCTGTGTGCTTCAATGTAAATGCCTCCTTCTTACATTTGCTCTATGAAACCCTGGACAATGATTATTGGCACTGATGTGACAGAAGACATTTTTGGGGTCACTCAGCTTTTGGGTAATTTTTAAATCACAAAAAATTAGGAAATATAGAGTCTCTTCATCTCAGAAATACAACTCAGAAAGACAATTCGCAAAATGATTTTTATCGCAACATCCAATGTGCAATGCCCACTGCACTGCAATTATTTGAAAAATTTTCACAAATGTTTCACTAAAATAACAGTTAAGGTGCAAAACATATGAGTTGTATAATTTGCAAATCATATCACAATAGCAATAGCTGTAAAAAAAAAAATTTGTAACCATTTTGTGCAGCTCTGGGGGCAAACAGTGTCATCATCAGTCACTTAAGAAGTAAAGCATGCAAACATATATGTCTTGAGATCTTACTAATTACATAAACATTTGATAAGAAATGTATGACAGTTGGTGTGTTGTACTGGCAGAGGAGTCACCAGAGATGACCCTGGAGGATTTGAAGGCATCGAGTTTCAGTAAGTGTGCAACCTGCCTGCATGTTGCTGTGAGAGTCATGACCTCTGCAGCAGCATATCAAAATGACTGATCGGTCCCACAGTTTGAAGCCCAGGTGGATCAATATTTCACCAATATCCATTTGTCACTCAAACCGGCCTGTCCTGGACACATGAAACATGAGATGACAAATGATGCTCTACAGAGCTGAGAATAAACGAGAAATCAGATCAGCAGGTGTCTGTGATTGTGGCAGCGTGAACTGTCACAGTCTAAGAGTTTTGGACGAAGAAGAAGTTCACATCAGCTTTAATAAACTTTGCTGACTAACAGGTTACACATGAAATGAAGCATCATACTGAGCAGACATAAAAATTATCTAGTTAAGTTTTATAATATTGGGCAATGTCAGTTTTGAAGAGGTGAGTGTGTCAAATTAAATGAGAGCTAACAATAACAACTGCTATATAACTATAGTAATCTAAATATATATCACACTTTCTCATGAATATACCATATTTGTCACTTCATCTTGCCACTTGATGGATGAAAATTTGACTTTACACCATCACAGCAGTCGCTGCCGAGTTCAATTTTTGTTTTGTGAGTTAAGTGTTTGAAATCCTTCTTGCAGATAAACCTGGGTACTGCATACAAAACAAATGAGGCAACAGTAGACCAGCATCTGTGTCCCCAAGAGTTGGAAACACAGATTTTCTCTATACATTTTCCTCTAATTTCCTATGAACCACCATGTTGGCAGCCTAAGATGCACCAAAAATGAATAGGACTGGTGCTGGACCTGCATGAACCTGTCACAGTTCACCGTCACTTTAAATCCATGAAAATCTACTGATATATCGCAAATGTTGACAGACTGAATATATTTACTCCTTACCCCTGGTGTACTTTTTACAAGTTGTGGCAAGAGATGACATTATTCTAGACCTGCAGTATCCTGACAACTTCAGCTTCCTGATTAACCTCCCTTCATCTTACTCCAGAGAGTCACTGAGAGTTTACAAGAATCTGGAGGGAAACAAATGGTCTACTGGCTAAAGATAGCCTTGTTGTCACTGGAGGAGGAAGTGTCGCATTAGTACACTATCGTCAGCATCAGGCACTGTAAAGTAAATAATTGCTAATGTTAACACTGCCATGCAGTTTTGTGTCAGTAAGACTGGGTCCATTATTTACCACGAAATCTGTTGCTTGTGTTTGTTCCCATCACTCTGTCTTCTTCTGCTCACTGTGAGCACGTTTCATACCAGTGATTCACTTCCATCTTCTCTCTGGATCTGTGGAGATCCGGTAAAATGTTCTCTCGTTACCTTGTCTCTGACTGTTTTGTCATCCCGGGGCAGAATAGCGATATACAATCTTTACTTCTATGATGAAAACAGCCAGCAAATAGATGAGTTGTCTGTCATATTGGTTTATTTATACGTTGCCTAACATATACAGTACATCTACAGAGGTGAACAGCATGGTATTCTGCCAGAGGGTGTTACCTTGGTGGTGTGACGTCACCTACTGGAGCTCTATGGACTTTGGAGTAGGAGTGTTTCTACTGTTCCCCTGCTGGCAGCCTGCCCCCAAGTGCTTTTCAGCACACGGGGTACGGTCACTTGTATGTAACACACTATGTACAAGTACCTGATACAACCCTACTTCAATAATCCAGAGCAACCAGAATAACTCCATTGATCAAACACACCTGCCAACAATGAGAATCATTATGATCATGACTTGAGTTATAGAAGGGAGGATGTGAGAGGAAGAATCTTAAAGGCTGGCTCCTCATCGGGACTCCAATGGGATGGTGGGAGTTTGGCGTCTAACTGGGCCGCTGAATTTCCTCATGTGATACCGCCAGCAAAGCTCAGTTTGCAGCCCAACCTTGAGGGTGTTCTGCCAGCACCAACTGTGTTATATTTACAGCCTGTTGCCTCATGTTCCTGGGAAACCATTGGACAGCGCTCCCACCACGCCCCAGCTTCAGTCCCCCAGCATATCAACAAAAACCCTAAGGTTCATATTGTGGTAGAGGTTTTAGCAGGTGGAGTGAAGAGTGAAGACAGGAGGAGGGGGATGGAGCTGCTGGCCTTGTAAGTGAAGTCTGGCAAGCAACTGTTATTGTGGCTGCGCGAGTGAGCTGCCAACCCTGGCAGTGGAATATGATCTCCCCCTCCCCCTCCTCCTCTTAACCAATCATGGGTGAGACTTTGGAGAGGTGGGAGTGAGAGAGGAGGGTTGATGCAGTGCAAGGGCAGCACTTCTATGGTGGTACTTCAGGGGATGGGTGGTGTTGGAGAGAGAAGCCTCATGGCTCATGAATCACGCCTCCACTGGCGTGATTGTCAATACCGCAATCTACCCAAGCACGCACAAATACATAAAAACAAGCACACTTACAAAGAAAACACACCCACGCACTTAACACAGCGCGCCCTGTCTGTCACTGATGCACTGTTTGCACTCATAGCCTCTGGCACAAATACAGCAAAAAACAGCCATAATACACCAATGTATGTACATCTCATCATATACACACACACATATATCGAAGCATGTGGAGCAGAGTGGACTTGTGGGCTCACAGAGAGTTGAGTGTAGCTTGATGTTGACTCTGAGACTTGTGGCTGTCACCGGATCACCGACATGTGGTTTGACCTGTTGGGTTACATCACTGCCAATAGTAGACGCAGTTAATTCAACTGACAGGACACACCCCTTCCTGTGAAAGGTACAAGGTGCTGGTGGAACAATGAGAGGGATGGATGTCACAGGGCTTTCATGTTCACTCGTCCGTTGGCAGCAAATGGGTTCACATGCCAATGATTCTACACTTTCCATTTCCACCAGTGCCAAAACCATGAGCACAGTCCTACTGCTCTAATAAAACGCAGGGAATAGGGTTGGCAGTTTCATGCATTTGCCTTAACTGCTAGTTGAATGAGTTGATAAATGAAAGCCGGTTAATTGTTAACAATAAATTAAAGAACCCATATTCTTTTTATTTTGAGTCAGAATTTTTAACATCATACATTAGCAGCACATGAATTATGAGTTATGAGTTCCTTGAAAAGATTCGTAATGTCACACTGCTGAGAATCTCTCTCTCTCTCTGATGACACAGATGTCCATTACATGTCTAATTTGGCACATTTGCTTTTCCATCAGTCAACGAGGTTCACAGGGACAGAGTTCCTCAAGAAGAAAGTTGGCTGTAGCCACATGAGTAGAACAAACTGGGTTACCAATATGGGTCATCCCTTTAAATGTCTTCAATCCTGGCATTATGACCACGTCTCCGGCTAATTACATTAGCGTTTTTATTGATGTGCACCATTAATGTGGTGTGATTCTTAACTAAACCATATGTAAGGTCCAGAGACATGACCCACGGATGAAAACAGATGTTATAAGTTAATTAAGCAATACATTCTTAGTCAGTTAAATTATTAATGGTAATAAATAGACTAATGGTTAATCATTAACATCCCGTACAGGAGAAATTAAATATTTTACTCATCAATGGTTTTATGAGGCAGTAACTTATGGCAAGTTTGGTGTTTTACTGTTGTGATCACCTGAACTGTTATTGATCAAATGATCTTTTCAGCCATAGAGCTAATGGAGCAGTGTAAGCATTAAACATTAAGCAGCAGCATGTCCAGAGGCAAGTGAGAAAACACACAGATGCTCCTAAAGGATCACTATTTCATCCCATTACATTAACCTGAAAAACTCAATGGGGAAGGTTTTATAGTTAATTGGAAAAACACAGTCAATCATTTAATTGTGTGTCGATCAACAGAAATTGAAATAATTAATTTACTAGCAGCTGAAAATGTATAACTGTTACAGTTGGTGTCTCGTTGGTGTAGTGGTAACAACAAGTCCCGGGTTTGCGAACCCCTACATGGAGTTTGCATGTTCTCCCCGTGTGAGCATGGGTTCTCACCGGATACTCCGGCTTCCTCTTACAGTCCAAAAACATGCAGAGGTGGGGATTAAAGAAAATTGCCCATAGGTGTGAATGTGAGAGTGAATGGTTGTTTGTCTCTATGTGGCCCTGTGATGGACTGGCGACCTGTCCAGGGAGTACCCTGCCTCTCGCCCCCCATGACCCTCAGTGGACAAACCGGTAGAAAATGAGTGAAAATGAGATGAATGTAATCAGAATATTATTAATTCTATGAGCCAAGTGACACTACTCATCATTTGGGCATTAACTAAATACTCTGTACAATAATCCATGTGTAATGGCTGTTCTGTGAATAATTTTCAGCAAAATTATATTTTAGACTGCTTTCTTGTTTCAGTTCACTTTAACTGTTTTTCCGTACATGCTTTACATTCACACATTCTATCTATTATTCATTTATATATGAAGTTGAAGGGCCACTGTAAAACCTAAACTCACTCACTCACTCATTTTCTACCGCTTTATCCACTAAGGGTCGCGGGGGGTGGTGGTGCCTAAACTAAACTTTCCTTTTAAATCTGAGGTTTCTCATCCATCTTTCCTTAGTGACATAATTTTGTAAACAACAACCATAGATAGCAAATTGCTAGTATAAATGATCATTAGCTGCAGCAATAAACAAATTAACTTCCTATTAGAGGTTTGACTATTAGTGTCAAATGCACCAATCTCATTATGCAAATAAAAGTCAAGTGTAAGCTCTTTATTTCAATGACAGTATTTCCTATAACTACTGTTTGCTTTGGTTTGTCTTGTTATGATAATCTTTATTATGTATTTTGTCAGTGTTTTAGTAATGTACCTTTTGAGATATAGTCAGGTTTTCTCCCACACACATATTTTCCCTTTGTCAACAACAAAAGATCCGTGGACAGGAAAAATGCCCTTGAGACAAAACACTGATGACATCAATGTGACTCTCGAGGACATGAGGTGTGTATGCGTGTGCGTATTTAAAAGTTTGCCATCACCAGTTGAACATGTTTTCATAGACGAGCAAGTCAAATACCACGCCGTTCATTACGCGTGCTGCACTATCTGGTTTATTTTCAAGAGCACAGGTGAGTGGGAGGAGGAATGCCGTTTTAAGAATAATAATACCTGCCTATATTTAGCGCACGCAACAAAATATTTTGTGAGATTTACTCGTCATTAACTATTCAATTTGGGCACCGCAAGTATGCCGACAGCGCTCAATAATAATAAACACTCAGCCGAGAGTCTGGGACACACACACTGCTGCAATCCTTTCAACAGATAATCCCTCCCTGAAGAAAACAGGTCTTTCTGCAGAGATGCTGAACAAACTAACTGTTTGTGCATGTGGTCATTTAGAAGCACGGGCTCAGAAAGGCATCCTTCAATCTGGCCTCAGGAGATTGAGCCAGGGTGGCTTTGTTGTCAAGATACCCTTCAAAACAAGTGGTGTGCAGCTGCTCGGAGACCTGCGAGTCCATCTCCTTGTCTTCTGAGGGACTTTAAACGAGCAATAAACTTGTAGAAACAGGCATGTGGAGCAATCGACGCTCCTCTTGATTGATTCATGTTTTGTCAACACCTTAATCATTTCAAAAGTAAATGCTGGCGTCTACTGAAGACTAATTTAATCACCTCTCACCTCTGTAGGAGAGGAATACAGTAGAAGATATAGAGGTAGACAAACTGTTTTCTTACTTACAGGAAATAAGATGAAGCAGCAACCGACTGAGCTCTGTAGAAATGCCCCCAGGCCACTGAACTCTTATTTTCCTTCTGTTTGACTGAGTTACCTTTGACAAACCAAGTTGTGAGCAGATAAAACACCAAAGTCATAGTAAAGTGACAGCTACACGGTTTCAACGTGTTTGATAGATGATTGGAAGTCCACTTCGTGGTTCTAACAGGTGTCAAAGGCACTCACTCGACACATTCATGGCCACATGAGCTCCCAATTGAAGAAAGAAAAAGAAAGAACAGGTGTGATGTCATTAGCTCCACAACAACACAAGCTAACCACCATAAATCTTAACAACCGTCTCCCCCCTCCCAGTCTCGGTCCTCTTTCAGACAGGTTTGGAGCTGGGGGGATGATGACGGAGAACAGGCCACACAGAAAGTTGCTTCGCACTCCTTACTATCTGACTTGGTAAGTCGTCAGAGGCGCCAGCTGGGTAACCCATTGATGGCTAACTGGACTGATTAGAAAGAGCTGATAGCATGTTAGAGACCACCTCTTTGTCTTAAACCAACCATTAAACATTTGGCGAAAAATGTGTTTTACCCAGGCAAAGCCGCCAAGTTTTCCCCTTAAGGAATTATCAGTATGAGCAAAGTTTAGCTCATATCAATTCATACCAACTGCAGCAAGAGAGAAAGACACAGACAGATTCGTCGCTCTTACCGTCAAAGGTTAAAGATACCAAAAGGTGTTGTAGAAGTGCTCTGAATCTGGATGAAGGCCAGTTAATTCTGAAACAAGGTCCAAGTACAAGATAGTCCAAGTCCCTGATCGCAGAGGGAAAGAGTCCCGAAGAGACAGAGTGTCCAACTCAGAGCAGGACATGTGCCACTCGACCATCGGCTGCTCAAGTGACAACTGCTGCTGGAACGCCTCACTCTGGACGCCCCAAATTACCCTCCTCACTGGACACCCCCTCCCCACTGCTGCTGCTGCTGCTTCTCGTCACCCCCCACCACCCTTTGCCAAACACTCACACAGTACACTCACCACCAGCAAACCCCTCCCAGGTCACCCTTTGCCCTAATATGCCTTCAACAACTGCCACCAATTCATCAGTGTCCCTGCTCTGGCAGTTGAGGTCCTTGTTGGTCTCTTGTTTAACAGGAACAGGGTTGGCTGTTGTACACGTGTATTACCATCACAGTGAATCACTTTGATATACTGTGATATCGAAAATCTACCAGGTTAAGTTCTTATATGAAGCAAATCACAAATCATAAAATGTCAGAATTAAATACTCACTTAAGCAAGTGTGCCAAACTTTTTGTGGTTTCAGCCTCTCAAAACATGAATATTTGCTGATGTTTTTAAATATATATATTTTTTAATCGCAATGCAATTTAGGTTAGTGGAAAAAAAAACTAGTGAATCTACACTGGCACCTTGAATTAAGTATTGTAACACTTGTTTGTTCTGTAATGTACATTTTTTGTCATCAGAAACACCCACACATAGACATACAGGAAAGAGGTAGGTGCAACGGTTAAGAGCTGTTAATTCACACCCTTCCGTGCTTTAATCTGTCCTTTATAAAGATGGGTTTATATAAAGACAGTCACTGTTTTTGGTTCGGCAGACGGGTTGGTTCACTTGCAGCACCTGATGGCACAGTGTGTGCGAAGTGCGGCTTCTGTCAGATCAGCTGGTGAAGCCGAGACATCTGCAGTGATTCTTAACATTGTAGATTAATTTGTGCTTTACTTTGGCTGTTTAGTGTGTGTTTTCTGTCAGAGCCACACTCTGCTGTAGCTTACAGATCAGATCATGAGCCTGTGTTTTCACAAATAAAGCTGAAGCAGCTGCACTTCTCTCTCCCTCTCTAAAAGTCTAAAAGTTTATATTACTCTCTTCATTTAGCTGAGCCACCAGGTACTTAAAGGTGGCACTGATTGAAAGTGGCATGAATAGTCAGTACTACCAACATAATGGTCAGACCTGATTAAAAGTGCCAAATTCAGTACACATCCCTACTAAATTTGAGTACCTGAGGATACAACTAGAGATTTTCATTAATTATTTTTGAAAAATGTTTTACCTTAAATTGACAACATCCTCAGATGTCTTGTTTTGTGCATAAATAATTATAGAGAAATATACATTTTTAGGAAATTCAAAAAATAAGAAACACGTATACCGATTCATCAAAATACAAAACAGTTAGTGACTCATTACGCCCTACTAAGAAATCTACAGGTAAATAATCATTGAGTGTAGCCTTGACAAAATGTACTGAGATTTATTTTTGTGAGGAGATGAATGGAAACTAATTGAAACAGGAAAGGCAGTGAAATACATCCAAGATTGTGAAATTTTACTGGAACCTTTTGAAAATATTCAACAATGATGTGGTATGTGTGCATGTGTGTGTGTGTGTGTGTGCGTGTGTGTCACATCGTTGTTTGGATCCTGAGATGCCAGCAGAGGAACGGCAGCTGCCTACATACCTCCTGTTGCAGTGGACCCTTCAGGGCCCCCCTCCTCACCCCCAAAATGTACACACATACACACACACAACCCCACACATATACACTTGCATGCTCAGCTGTCGGAGAGTTCAACGCACCGTTAATGTCTCGTGCCACGCAGCCCAAAGTCCATGCACTTGATTATGTGGTCACTCCTCTGCTTTCTGACTTTGTCGACTGCACCTTCATCACATCTCCCATTAACACCTGCTCAGATGAAGACTCTCGCTGATGCTACAATACAAGCTTTAAAATCCAAAATGCTCGCAGATCTGAATTTGGTGAGTGCGACTACCGAGAGGCCTGTAAAAGGAGACATTCGCTGGCCATGACCAATTGCACTAGTCGCTCTGCTTCCCAAGGAATGATTCTCAGCCCGTGGCCTTTCGTGACCTTGAAATCTCAAAGGGGACCAGAGAGCGGAGGGGGTGTGTGTGTGGGAAACGGGAGGCCAGGAGTCTTGCTAAACAGTTGTGTCATTGAGTTTCCACATAACACAGTGACTGTACAGTACACTGTGGCATGTGTGGGTGCAAACGTGTCTCGGACTAGACCCTAACGGGTTAAACATGGGGCAAAAATTCCAAAGACCCACTTTGGTCCTGAAACAGCAACTTATATGGATAAATCTGTGAGGGGAGTGACAAAATACTGAACTCCCTTTGACTATCTGGAGCAGGAAATCTGCCCAAGAATGGGAAAAATATACAATACCACTAATCACAACAATCCTTATGTCAAAGCAGTGAAGACAAAATGACTTCCACAATAAACACAAGCCTTATCTCGCTGCCTCTTCTCCAGGTTTCCCCTCTGCTTGCTATAAACATTTGTCATCCTTGTGTGTGGCTGCTCGCGGGCCCTCCATGTTGAACACACAGCGTTGGCCCTTAGCCTAAAACGGGGATCTATGCGCCTACCTCCGTTTTTCCTGAGACAAATGGAAGCATTGGCCAAGACTGTGTGGTGCTGGCTACATGCAGTGGGGATCCGGCACTGAGGAGAGGTGGGGGAGGCACAAACACTGAGAGAGAAAGAGAGTATAATATATCGTCTTTTCTCTTCCAGTGAAGAGGAAGCAGCTACTTTGCCCCAAGGCAAGTGTATTTATGTTGAAAGAAATAAACACAAGCGCATCAACCCCAGCTCTTGCAAAGATAAGCCTTCATCCAAGTCAATGCAAATACTTGGGACTGGTTGTAGAAACTGCAAAGTACACGTGTTTTTGTTCCACGTGAAAGGTGTCTTACATGACTGATGTGACCTTACAAAAGGAAAACTAAGGAGGTTTTGTTAAAGACAAGCTTTTTTGGTGCTATGTATCAATGAAGGAATAGGTTTGTGAATAAACACGATATGCTTTCAAGGGTTTGACAGTGAATACCCTGCTTATGTAAATGTGCCTGCCTCCAGAGGACAGGGTAAATTAGAAAAGTGACAAAGCTTTTCTCTGGCGTGGCACCAGCGTAAGCATTTCGCTTGCATGTGACCTACATTACTGACGAATTCACCACATTTTTGTCACAGTTTTGACAAATCTCACAGCACAGTAACGCTCACAAGATGAACACTTTTCCAAGAGGAAATAAGCATTGACACAAGTCTGTGACAAGAGTCGTTTTAACCTGCTCAGGCTTCTCTTTAATCAACACACCCACAATACTGAAACTAGGGCTGTTGTGGTTTCAATACCACTACGCTAACAACCATAAAATATGAATAGGTCAATTCAAATGCCAGAAAATAATTACAAACATTTATTTAGTTTAAATTATAGTAGAGCCCAGCTAGTGTCTGAGAAAGTTCAAAGTAAAAGTGATCCAAAGCCAAACAGCTTTCCGTTTTTCTCAAAATCCAACCTGTTTCAGTTATGTATCAAGTACGTGTTGTACTTGCCCCAACATGCTGTGCCAAAACACAAATGTTTGCTCTGACTGAAAACATGGCTACCTGCTCCTTAAAAATGCAACAAGAATATTCTAGCTTTAACTCATTAAGGCTGCATTTTTCATCTGTAAACTTAAGTTTGTGTCACTTTGTAAAATCACTCATTCCCCGCACCAAAGTCCATAGAGAAAATGAACGATTTTACATCTCACAGGAGGCGTTGATCTACTGCTGCCTATATTGGTAAACTCAAATGTGTCATTCTGTGAAGAATTAACCAAAGAGACACAAACGTATCAAACAAAAGCAGCAATAGATCAGCAGCTCCCAAGTCTCAGCAAGCTGAAACTGATTCACAGTCTCTGACTTTCACTTCAGTCTGTATTTACAAAGACAACAATATCATACTAACAAGGTTCTTTTCGCAGGGTTTCAATGTGCGGTGATTCAACACTGCCTGAAATGAAAACCACCTACACTTAGTTTAAAGGATCTTGATGAAGAACACAGTTGTGTATAGCTTTCCATTCATCACATATATCCGGCAGTGACGTGTCCAAATCCAAAAAAGGAAACCTAATTAGGGAAATGAAGGTGAAGCCATGACTTCTTCAGCGCAGAGAACAGTATACCTGTAGGAACTGTAGAAAACCTTATGGGTTTTTCTATGGCTCATGATTTTTTGAAATCAGGGCACCCGATGGCCGATAACTGATGCCAATTATTTTGGCTCATATATTTAGAGACTTTCTTTTCTGCTCAATCTGTCAAAAACACAAGTGTGTAATTATAAATAATACAATAAGATAGCTGGTAACTGAAAATGCTTACTATATTACCTAGGCTTCATTTTATTTCACCACGTTTATGTAAATATGCAGAGAGAAATTCGTAAGACGAGTCTAACAACATTTGTTTTGTTTTAAGACGACATATGACACTACATAAGAACAAAGCAGCATTATATGACACCGAAATATTGGTATTGTTGGTTTCATATAATCACAGTAACCAGAACTGTGCTTCTCTGTCGCACATCCCCAATGCTGACTCTCCAAAACCAGGGACTCATCTAACAGCCCCCCAGAGGTGTCACAGCTAAAGGTTAAAGGCCAAGAGCAGCAAGACGAGCCATAGGAGCTGCAGCAGTCAGTGTGTGTCGCTCAGCTGTCACCAACCTGTGTAGCTCCCTGCCTCCTGTTTTTTTACGCAAACAAATTTCACAGAGCAATTAGCTGCGGTTTTACTCCTTCTTTCAAGTTGACTCCTCATCTTACACGTGCCTCCTCCCTCGCGATTTAACACACATTTACAGAAAATCTAGTAATTTCACGCTGATTTGTTTGATTCCTAACGAGGAAAGACAAAATTTGAAGGCAATACTCGCCTCCCAGTTCATAACATTCTATTTTAATGTGGCGTAAGCTCTTTCTGTGTCCCTGCCAAACCACTGAAGGTAAACAGCACATCAGCGTTGTATTCTAATTAATGCTCTGTGCTCGATACTTTATTATATTACAATCCATCAAATAAATTAAAGCCATAAATCACTCAACACCTGTGGCTCCCATGCCAGCATGACCAACCAGAGAGTGGAGAGACAGCAGATATTTAGCTTACGCTCAGAAAAATAACTAAGAGCAGATATTTTTTCAATGCAATTGTTTGAGTTGAGTCAGTTTGATATTTGAATTTTTGGGATGTTGATTGATTTATTTCATTTTGTTCATAGAACATATTGGAAAAGAGTACAAGGATAATATTTGTTACAAGTGTAACCCTTTGTTAGATTTATTTCACCACTGAATGTCACCTTAAGAAATAGCATTTAAGAGGCTTTGTTGCTATGGTTACCTGCTGTTTCATATAGTGTGACTTCCAATTTAGAAAAAAAAGAGGTTAAAATGCTGTGTTTAAAGTGTCTTGTTAGACAGGTGGTTTCTCACCTGGGAGCAAGGACACAAGCTCCAGCATTGAAGATTAGAGGATGAGGACAGAACGAGGTTTATTTCTGTGACAAAACGTAACATTTAAGAAATTTAAGCTGCTCATGCCTGACATGACTGGTCAAAACTTCAATTTACAAGACAAATTTACTTAACACCAGCACAGTTTTTGTGGCCTTTATATAAAAGACAAACTGTTTAGTTTGTCTTTTAATTTATACATTTTCTGTTTCCATATTTTGTACTTTACTTTGTCTTTTACAAGAGTTCATTTAACTTATGGACTAAACATAAAGATACTAATAGATGTAGGGTGATGATATGGCTAACATTTGGCTGACTTCCTGTCCTTGGCTCCATTGACAGTTGTCTCCCTTCTCCCTGTTACCTCATATTTGATGAGTGTGGGCATGACTTCACCGACTTCACCGTTAAACAGTGTGACATCACACGCAGAGAGGACCAGCTCGATGTGGACTTTGGGGAGCTCTGGCTCCTTCTAAATTAGATTAGAAGTGATATTGGATACTGGAAAAGTCTCTCCCAGATTTACTCTCAGAGCCCTGACACCGAGAGACCCATCCCGCCTACTGCAGCTTTAAATGTACTTTTGTATATGTATATTTTGACAGAATGATTTTAATCAATAATGATGCAGCTTGAGTATAAAATACTTTGTAGAACAGGAAAAAAGACTGGAGTTCAGCCGATACTGAGCGTTTGTCTCAAGGTCAGAAGAAACACTTCTAAACACTCAAAAAATAAAACCCACATCAAATCTTCAAACTGAATCTCAGGCCACTGAACCTTTCGACAGAAGCTGTGCCACGGCGAGTCAAACTT
This sequence comes from Brachirus orientalis, assembly GCA_016785285.1. NCBI lineage: Eukaryota > Metazoa > Chordata > Actinopteri > Pleuronectiformes > Soleidae > Brachirus > Brachirus orientalis. Next base: position 126,866 of record JAFBJR010000425.1, read on the forward strand.
TCCTCACCAGATCTGCAAATGTTGCTGCCAAACTGTCCAGCTGTCTGTTCTCATTCCCAGAAACAAGAAACCAAAGTTTCCATTGAACCAAACTGTCCACCGCTGACAGCTGCTCTTGTTTACTTCATCAGATAGTTTCTGATTTAAATTGACTTTGATTTGTTAAATGATTTTTTTTGATTCCATTCTACTTTATTTATTGGTTTTTATTGGTTTGGTTGATTCTGCAAAGTTCTGTCTGGCATAGCCACTTTTGGGTTATAAAAGAACTGTGCCTTTTTTTGTTCCATAAAGGAATAGAAAGACTTTCCGATTCAGATTTTGATTCCTGTCAGAATCAAAATGTGAATCAGAAATACTTAATTGATCAGGGGGGTAATTAGCACATAACCACAGTAGATACTAAACTTGAAGGTATAACAAATAAGATAAACAGGTTCTTTTTTCAGATATTATAAAGCTCTAGATCCACGACTGAGCTTAGTTTGACATGGGCTACATGAGAAGGAAAGAGGCCGAAAATGACCAGGCTGAGATGGTGTTGGCTGAATGAATGAAAGAAAGATATTTACTATTTCATATTCCGCAGACAAAAAAAAAAAATACATAAACAAAGGTGAAAAATATTACAAGTAATTCAAATGAAATAGAAGAACTGAGAGGGGGGTAGTCTGAAGCTCAAGCTTATTAACACTTCTACGTACAAACCCAAATCATCACAGAAACCACGTTATATCAGCAACAGAGGATAATTTATGTTGTCATTAATGTCAGTCCTGGTTATAACAGACGTCCAGTAACTCAACTGTAGTCTACAAGATTAAATTGTTCTTGTAAAGTTTTGCGAGCCTGTTCATTGTGCTGCATGTTTTAACATTTGCAGGCATGAAGTGCTCAGTTGTGCACCAACAAATCCCAAAAGGCGACGAGGCGTTTGATGTGATATGGGGCGTTGAGGGCCACGCGGAGACGGCCCCTCCCCACCCACCCGTAAACCCTTCACAAGCTCCCTGACATTGACTAACACACACACACACACACACTTCTCCTCAGAAACAGCTGACGTTTTAACAGGCTTACAACAGCTGACAGGCTACAGGTGGGGCAGAGGGGACCCTTCATAAGCCCTCCAACCCCCACCACCACCTCCTCCTTTTAGTGCCCGGCTCATAATTCTCCACACCACACACACACACACCTGTTGTGACTCCAGAGGAATTGTCCTCTGTGAAAAGCCTTCCTTCATACTGCATTACCCACCTCCTCCCCATCAGTGCATTAAAACTGGGCTTTAGGACCCTCCAGCATGTGTTTGAGAGGCTCACGAGTGAGTTCCCTGTGTCCGACTGCAACAACAGATGCAGAGCAGGAGTAAGGGCTAAAAGCACTAAGCTCCTTTGCTTTGCTTCATTGAAGCGGGTGGCGGCATTACGGTGAGGAGAAAAGCATGCTGTCATGTTAATCCATAATCATTTGAACCCACAATAGCAACGTTTTTACTTCCATCAAGGCTACGTACAATCAGAGTGACAGTGTGAGCATATGATGTGGATGTTATAATCCAGGGGTCACACTCGAGCGAGAGAATAATTGACCTCTTAGTCAACTTGTTTTATCGTCACAGGTTTTTAGTTACTTGGTACGTAGTGAGCAAAACTTTTTTGGCATTAAATGTGTGCAGCAGCCTCTGATGGAGCCTAAAAGCCTCTGTCACTGACATATTACTACACTAACGGGATTTTTTGCAGCGCCCACCCCTTATGAACATTACCCCCAATGTTTTTGTTTGACAAAGTTTCCTGCAACGTGAACTGTGGCAGAGTGTAGGCGGGATATTAAAGACAACTATCAGTTTGGGGGGGAAAAAAGCTGGTAAGAAGAGAGAGGATTTAAAAGCACAGCATTTCTTGGAGAAAACCATAAAGAGGAAAAAAAAAAAACACACATCTTCGGATTATAAAATCTTGCTGTGTACAAATGGAGAAAAAAGTACAGATTTTAACCACCAAAATGTGTTTTCTTCTACTTTCTCGTCATTCACAGGATACATAAAACATTTTACCTCAACAGATGCACAACACTGAAAAGCAAAATAATCAGACTTATAAAACTTTGTCCTAACTTAACAGTACAAAAGAAAGGAATTATTGATCAATAATTCCATAATACCATGTAAAGATACTGTAAATCTCTAGGCTCTGTTTACAGGGTGTTTCTGTGGCAGAGGTGTGTCCTCCTGGGGGACAGGGGGCAGTACCGAGTGTTTAGCGCTCCACTGACAGTAGTATGGTTAGCACTGGGCAGAGTCAGTCATGATTTGTTCAGCTTTCCAGATACACCTGTTGTGATATTTATGTTGGTGTAAATTTCACTTATTGTGAGAAATGTCTATGCTATCCAATTCCCCACAGGCATTCTGTTTTGTTTTTTTTGTGTCGACCAATATGGGGTTTTCTAGGGCCAGCGCCAAAGTCAAGGCAGCCAATGGCCAGTCAGTGAAGCCAATTTTTGGCCCATATATTTTTGATGATTCTCTATATTACCTCCATCTGACAAAATATAACTAATGATGACAAATAATAACACAACATTGATTAATTTCAGTAACACTGAAGTACTGTATGTCTTTCCAATGCACTGCAGGGCAACTGTAAACAATATTTTCAATAAAATAATAAATAAAACACCCTAAAAACATAAAACTTTTTCCAAAAATTGATTAAAAAGTAAAGTTTTAGTGACTAAACAACATTTAGTTGTTTCTGAAAGCAAAAATTTGACATTTTTAATAATCAATCGGTCACTCAATCTACTAGTTTGAACCCGAACTGCAGTCACATCCTCCATCTTAGTCATTCTAATGTTAACTAAGCAGTGCTGTCTGAACTATAACAAACAGCTTTAGAGTTGTGATCAAATATTATCATGTAAATAATAATAACCTGTTGAAAGCACTGGACAGGATGCTGCCAAAGATGACTCAGGAAGCAGTGGAGCTGCTGAGTTACATTTAGTTCAATTAAACATCAATATTTGGAACCAGTGTATCAGAGGATTATTTATGCACACATTCTTCATACTTACATTTGCTATATTTTGTATATTCTTGTATTTATGTATGTGTTTGGTGCTGTGTGGCTCATGTTTTGCTCCTGTATCACTAGAATTTCCTAGTTTGGGATCAATAAAGTCGATCCATTCATCATTTCATAGTAGGGAAAGCTCATTTGTTTCTTATAACATGGTCTGTTATGTTCAAAAGTACCTGTAATTATTAACATAAACATTCAAATTGGTGCTTTTTCCGTCATAGCATGCAACAATGACTGTTTGGAAAATAGCCTGTACACTTATTAGGATATACATGATGTCACTGCATTATCAAACTTTCTTTGACTATTTTTTAGAAAAAGCACAGTGAAGTCTGTTGTTAGTCAAAGCTGCTCCAGTACAGATGAAGCTATATGTGTGAAATGAATAAGTAAAGAAGCGTAATGATCCAGATCAATACAGTGCAAACACATTTCAGCTCGTTCTCTTCCTCCCTCTGCTCTCGCTTTTTCCCTGCACTCCCTCTGCCTTCACTTCCTTTCTTGAAAAAACAGGAGGACCGGTTCTCTCTGATCGTGATGCTGTTCCAGCTGTAATGTGATAAGCAGTTCAATAACATAAACAACTGCCAGAATCCTCCAGAGGAGGGATGCAGTGTGTGTGTGTGTGTGTGTGTGTGTGTGTGTGTGTGTGTGTGTGTGTGTGTGTGTGTGTGTGTGTTTGAATGTGCATACATGAGTCAGTGGGTGGATGTCTGTGCGTTTTGGTTTTTACATGGGAGTGTGTGTGGGCTGGAGAGCAGAAGAGGCCTGGGCGAGAGGTGAGGACGAGTCAGCCACTGAACACCATCAAATAAAACGTTATCTAATGCCTGCACTGACACGGCCCGCCACAGAAACAAGTACACTCTATATCGACTGAAAGCGCAGCTGTGCTTTTGTCCGCGAGAAAACATGTCTTACTGAGGGGTTTGTACATCAGAGCAGAGAGATATAGTTCAGCAGCACTTTACAGAGCCATCGGGGTATCTGCACACTCTCTGAGCGTAAATACGTCGACTTAAAAGACCTTCTTCAGAGCTCGGAAAGAAAGAAAAACACTGTTTTCACAAAAGGTCTGGAGCAGAGCGACTCTCTGCTCAGAGACGAGGTAAACCTGCGTCTGTGTGAAAGTGCCACTGCAGAGGCACAAGGCAGAACATGACATGACAAAAAGGTCATTCCATTCACCGACTAAATCCAATCCAGATTCGGGCTGCAACAAATGATGATTCTCATAATCAATAAATCTGTCAATTATTTTCTCCATGATTCAAGTAATTGTTTTCCCAAACCTGGAAATGATGTTCTCAAATGTCTTGTTTTGTCCACAAACCAAAATGATTCAATTTTAATGATTTTTTTGTGTGTTAGATGGAGCAAAGAAGCCAGGAAACAATCATATTTAACAAGCTAAAAAAATCATTTATGTTTATGGATTACCAAGTAATCCATAAACAAAACAGCTGGCGATTAAGTAATCAATTAATAATCCCCTAATCCAAAACAGTTTAGACACTGAAATTTTCATAGAAGATGCAGATGATTTCATCCATACTTAACGTCAAACTACTGATTCTAAGGTCAAATGTTTGGAAAAGCTATACCAGAGCAGCTACTTACCCACAGTTGTTCACTCTCCAAACGTAATAATGAATGACAAAATGATTAAATGCTAGGAAAAGAAAAAAAAACACTTGAGACAACACTGTGACTTTTCAAATATGGCTTGTAGGCTACACATCTCATTCCTTCACTTGAAAGCTCTGCCCAAAATGTCACATTACAATATTTTTTGGCACAGTAATTAACGCTTTTTTAAGTTTTGAGACTCTGTGCACAAATCCACACGCATGTAAAGAAAATAAAAGGACAAAAACTGAATTGATTCCTATAATAAATCTGGTTGAAAGTCATCTTGGTAATACTTGCACAGATAAACAGATTCACAGTGAGTGTGCCTACGTGTACACACACATGCACACACACACACACACACACACGCCTACAGTCATAGCAACGTCGTACACAACTACACAAGGATACGGAAGTGTGGAAAGGAAATTTTTCTGGCTGCTCCCACTTCTTTCTCTCTCTCTCTCTCTGGAACCACTCCCATTTATTAGCTACTCTTCAACTGAGGAAGAATAAAAATAAGTAAGCTACCTCCCTTCCATAACCCCCCCTCAACACACACACTTACACACACTCCATGTTAGCTCCTAGCTAACTTAATGAGCCCTGTGCAGATGGTCCCATAACACCGCCACAGCTGCGCGGCCATAAAACGATGCCACGCCCCAGCGAGGAGAAGGTTGATATACATTCAGATATTCAAATGAGGCCGTAACCTCTCCACTGTGCTTCGCTGGAGGTGTGGGAGGAATTAGATGGGAGACAGAGCTGGAGGGAGCAGAGGGATGGATGGAGGCTTGATGATGGATGATGAAGAGGAAGGGTGAGAAAACACCAGGACCTCAGTTCAAAGAGAGGTAGGGTGAGGGGGGGGGGGGGGGGAGAGAGGGGGTGAGATGGCAGGAGAGAGGGGATTGGGGAGACATGGTGGGGGGGGGAGTATGAGAAGAAGCCTGGGTGTAGTGTTTCAGCTCCTGGCTGTACTGCTTGCTATTTCAGCTGTGCTGAAGCACGGGCCAGCAGCCCCTGCTCTCACGGCATTGTAACCCCGTTAGTATGGTGGCACGGCACTTGGGCTGCAGCTGAACATTTCCCAAATTTGGACTCTGTCACTATATCACAGAGATCTGATTTTATTCTACACTGTGTTTTTCTGGCAAGAAAAAAGGAAAAAGGGTCAATATAGTCACAGTTTCACAAATACGAACCACGTTGATTAAAAGCACAGTCCCTATAACGAGACCTTTATGCGAAGGATCAACAAACTGTGATTCAGTTCATCTTGCGTCATTGGTGTGATGTTCGTCATACTCTCATACTTGGCACAGACGCAGGTTTCACGAGGCCAATATCAGCAAAATGGAAACTGTGGTGGGGATAGAAGCCAAGAAGCAAGTTGTTAGTATGTTCTGAGACAAATTAGAATGGAATGTGTTACAACACATTACAAAATCTATTGGAATTCAGGCTAGAAGACACAGACCCATTGATAACGCACATGCAAAGATACATGAGTGTCTCTGCGTCAGTGACACAAAAATCTAAAAAAAGAAAGAATGGAAGAAGATGGAAAAAATTTACAATTTTAGAAGCAACTTTGAGGCTGTCAGTGTGAAGTCAGACCAACAAATGTTTTTATAATAATCTAAAAAATACAGAAATCAATAATCAGTTGCTTTTGGGCACATTGTCTTTTCCGAAACCTTTGTGTCACTGCGCGGTTCACTTTTAATGGAATCATTGCTGTTACTCTGTCTCCGCCTCTCTCTCTCCCTCCCTCTCTTCATCAACTGCATCAGGAGGAATTCCACCCTCCGGCGAGCTGTCAAATCCTCCATTAAGTTTTTTAACTGTACTCACAGGCAGTCTTGTATTTAGCAGGCAGAGTGCACCCAACAACAGCAGACAACACAAAGCCATCGCCTTAGCAACAAAGACAGCAATGACAGACACTGCTCTGGTAACTTCTGAAAACCCCCTCATGCACCAGGGGTCAGACGCACACGTGTGAGTGCAGCGTGATAAGCCTTCCAAGGCAAAATGTATTAAATATCACGATGCTGAGCAGCTATTTCTTCATGATTTTTTGGCAAAGGTCATTCATTACGCTCATAAAATATTTCTCCAAAGCAGATTTCAGACCTGCAATTAAGTCAAGTCGTGTTTTTGAGACAGTCCAGGGGGAAAGTGTGTGAGAATGCTAATGTCTGCAAAAGTCAGTGCGGACATTCCAGAACTATTCTTACCAGCTCCCGAGAAAAATCTCTAAATGATGTCAGAGTGAGCCAATGTAAGAGGAAAGAGAAGTTCCGGATAATTCTCCTAATCTTGTGTTGTTTTCTTCATACATGAATAATAATGTCCCCACCCAACTTCCCAGACATTTTCTGGAGTTTATGTCTGAAAACATGTCACGAGAGTAAAGTTTTTTTTTTTTTTGCTCAATCTTTTTGCGTTTCTAAGCACCTCATGTTTTTTGCACCTTGTAATTTGAGGTTTTTATTTTTTGAATACCACCAGACCTGAAAAAAAAAACCCATGGGAAACTCAGATGAGCAATTTCTTCTTTCTTCTACCAAAAAAAGGTTTCCTGCCTTTTCAGAACTTCCCTACCCACAAGAGCAAAACAATATTCAGCAAAACCTGTGCACATATGTGCCAATATTCGAGTTCTACTGCAGGAAAGAGGAAAGTGCTTTGATTATGAAACACTTCTGCTTCTGGAGGCAGAATGATCCATGTTTTCTGGATCTGATGAAGAAACCCTTTTCTTTTTTTTCAATTCAGATATATGAGATTTTAAAGCGAGGGAAAACCGCTCTTGAAGCTTCTTCGTCTTGTGGTGCTCCTTGCTCTTCGTCTCAACTTTTTTTTTTTTTTTTGTAGCTACTTTCTTCCTTTGCAGTCTCTTTGTGAGGCATTGTTCTTTGAGCTCCCTGGCAACAATATCAGCTAGACCTCCGCTGAACCCTCAGTGTTCACAGCGGAGTCGGCAGCTTGACTCATTGGACAGAGAAGCCTTAATCCAAGCTGAGTATGAAGCGGCCGATTGCTGCCTGATGTTGAGTCGGATTCTCAATAATCCTCCTAGTTTGCGCTGCTCTTACTGGATCTCTGGTTGAATAAGTCACCTTCAGGTCCAGCTGATATACTGAGTTTAGAGAAATGAAATATTTCATATCCTGTGCATGTGATGCAATGATTAAAATGCCGCCGCTATGACAGTGATGTAATAGGCAGGGCAGCGTCTGTATTTCTATCAAACACCAGTCGCACATAGTTAAAAGAATAACAAATCATAAAGTCACAACTGCACAAACGTCTGTACTTCTTTGACCTCAAACAAGACACTAAAGTCTCTAATGCTGTCTCTCCAAAAGTAAGTTAGTACTGAGAGCAAGTGAGAATCACATTAGGTCAAGAATGCTACATTCAGCTTTACAAGATGCCAAGAAACAAATATGTAAAACTATGTCTTTTGTTTATGAGGAAAAGGTGCCTGCAAGTTTTAGAAATGCTAATTGACATACTCATTTTCTGGCACAACAAGATAGTGGAAAAAAATAATTTGCTGAATAACTTGCATTCTTAACTACAATGAAGTTTTTGAGGGTTCATAAAGTGAAAGTTCAAGACCAGTTTGAGAATAAAGGTCAGAATATTTTGTCCAAACCAGGTGTGTATTTCTTTTTTTTTTTTTTTTTTTTAATAACCCTCACTATGGATTTCTCAGTGTCCCTAAACCCAACCAGTAACCAGCACATTCCTAAAAAGGAAATATTCATCTTCAGTCTCATTTCCTCAAAACTACAAAAGCACCACAAGCTGTTGAAAGGGTCTCACACTGATATTCACATCTGTAGATGTTTAAATGCATAACATAATGTTGATTTAGGAAAAAAATAACAGAATTTTTTTAGGAGACATGGTTGATATGGGTAACCTTCAAGATTATTGCAGCTTAATTGAGGTGACCTTGATGTTTGACCTTCAAATCTTACAGATGGGGTATGAATTTGCATATGTACTAGTGGATTAAGATATTGTATATATATATTGGGAGTAATATTTAAAAAGACTAGCTTTTACAAATGTTTCTCCATTTACTTTTATTGCTGCTCATTTGGTTTATCACTTCTCTTCTTTTCACTATCTTAAAGCTCAGAGACTACTGAGAATTTAATGGAATTTTAAATAAAAGGCCATATTGCTGAGGGTTGCCAGAAGCTGAACTAAATGGATTCGAATTGAATATAAGTGGATTTTGACACAGCGGCCCATTCAGGGTCAAGCCATGCTGGGTTTTGTGCAGTGGTGCAGAATTCTGCTTCTCAACACTCAATCTTCTCTAATTTAAGGTTAATCCCACAAGTTGTGCTGGGTTTAACTTGCATTTAACCTACATAGATGCTGTATGTTGTGTCTTGATCCACGCATCCTGCAAGGCCATCAAGCTCTGATCCCACCAATCACTTGGAATAACGTCCATTTGTGACATAGTTCTTCGTTGTTTGATAAAGAGTATATTGAATAAAGGAAAACACGACTTCAGCTGGATAATGTGCTGATAGCAAAAGTGGGAGAGGAAGATGACAAAACAGAGCATTGAATATACACTACCAGTAAAAGTTTGGACACACTTTCTCATCATATTCGATGAGAAAGTGTGTCCAAACTTTTGACTGGTAGTATATATTATTATACTACCAGTTACCAGCCTTATTATAGGCACAATTTCCTTCAGATTCTATAACCTCATATCCCAGAATTGTGCATGTACTCATTGTTTTCATTTGCTCATCTGTGTCTACTTCATAGCAAAAATTAGGTCAGCACAGATTTCCACTTTGACTCCATAGCTGGTTATTTTAAGCAATTTATTCTGAGGCAGGCTGGATAAATTTAGCTGTCTGTGCAAGATATTTTTAGCAAAAATCAACAACCAAGTGGGGATTTACCTTTTTGTTCCTCATTCCTGTGTAACTTATAAAACAGATGTTCCTGGACTGATCACAATGAGAACACATCTGGTAAGATGTGTGGGGAAAGAAGTCAATTTTTCCATAACTACACCATCAGTGAAGTCATAGGTGGTGTACTTTTTAGTAGGAGTAAGCATGTAAGACCTTCAGCATCCAGCTCAAGGGCACTTTGGCAGAACATTCACATCGTGTGACCTTTCGCATTATAGCACAATCTCTTTATAAAGTCCAGGCAACTCTGCTGCCCTACTTTTCGTGACTCCATCATTCAAGGAATTCTCTGCTGCTCTCTGTGTATCTGAGAGATGAATGGAAAAGTCTGTGGTTGACCACAGAGAGTTGATCATAATTTAGGCCATGCTGACATTCACTGGTCACAGCAAACTCCACTAAACAGGAGTCTGGGACCTGACTTTGGCTGAAAGCTGCGAGTGCTGTTCAGGCTGAAAACTGAGACGAGCAGTCGCCATCCGTCCGAAAAGCCACAACATATTGGGTGTTTTTAAACAGCAAAACCACTTCCTAATGTTTCACATCATATTTCACAAATTTATCCGAACAACTAAGTATTGACTGATGGTGTATGAGCAGATGGGATAGAGTAACAGAGGTTACAGGGATAATGACCTTTGGCCTAAATTGTCTCAATATTCAGGAACTGAAATGTAATGTCACTATCTTCAGACTGAGCTGATTAGGAATGGGACCATATCCTATTTTGCTTTGTATAATATTGTGACTAACAGTTATTTCAGTAAGATAATCATTACTTGAGATTTTTATATCATCCACTGTTTAGGCAAATTTACCAATGTTATATTAAAAGCTTACTACCTTATAACTGTGAATTTAACATGGGCAGCAGATAAAAGAATGAAAAAAATAGGAGAATATATCCTCAAACTTTTTTATTAATTTTTCACCTTTGGAATGTGTAAGAACAATAAAATATGATGACTTATCAGGAAAATGACATAATGTTAAGTACAAATACTGTGTCAGAAAATAATCCTCAAGACTCCCAGAAAAGTTGAGAATCATCTCTGGAATCGTGGAAGCTAGGTGGTATAAAACTACCACTAAGATTGAAACCATCCATGAATAAGAATAATTAATGTTAATACATGCTGAATGTTGTGGTAAGAATAATATTAACATTTACTGTTTCCTCTGCTTTTAGGATTTTTGTGGAAATGTATAGTATACTGTATATATTATAATTATATTTAAAACAAAACACAACATTTGAACTGATTTAGTTTACTCTGCAGGAGTTTTTTTAGAGGCATGGGTAAAATGTTCTGCAGCCACAGAGGAAATAAACAAACAATTACACACTATTGTTGAGCAACAGAGTATAAATCAGCATGAAAGTCAACAGAATTCCTGGAAAGGTTCATGTTTAGCCCATAATCTGGATTCGCTGACACTTCTTGCTCTCAGAGTGGTAGCTTATAATTCACAACTTGTACACATTACCAAATATCTGTTCATTTAATTTAGGAGGGGAAAAATCCATCTCTAACTAACAAATTGTGGTCATTCTTTGATGAAGAGTAATAACAATTGCTGATTTGAGAGTGACGAGCTACATTTGATTGAATCATCTGCCTGTTAATTATTGAATGATGAATTTCATATCCACATGTTTCATATTTCTAGGGTCGCAACTATCGAATATTTTGGTGATCGAGTATTCTATTGAATATTCCAACGATTCATCGAGTAATCGAATAAAACATACTTTTATCCTATTCCCCCCTTTACTTTCGCTTTGCTGCATTTGCTCATTTTTGCTGTATTCACTGTTTTCGGTCCCGACGTCTGCCATTCTGTACAGCTAAAGTGTTTGCACACGTTACCCAAAGCCAGTTTCCTTCTTCTTCCGCTTTGTAGGGGACGCATAGCCTGTGACGTAAGCATGTTGTATCACACTAAAAAGAATCCGTGTGAAACGCGAGCTTTAAATTTAATTAAATGAGGCATCGAGGCAGAGGAAATTCCTCAATCATTTTTTGTAATCGAGTTACTCGAGGAATCGTTGCAGCCCTACATATTTCACTGACCCTTTAGAAACAGAAACAACGGCATCTCTAGATTCACAGAGATAAAACAAGCACAGAGACAAACTGCAGTGAGTTGCAGCATTGACACCCTGAGGAGTTTTTCTAATGATGATACAAAATAATTATGAAGTGATATTATTGAATGGTGGCTTCCGCCATCACAACAGAATCATACCGGGGGCTGTCTGACGAGTCCCTGACCGACCGTCACCATGTGTTAGTTAAATAAACTTAACACAGTAACACTCTCAGAGGACACATGACTTCCTTTAACTACACACAAATGAGATTTGTTTGCACAAATGGATTTTAAGACTTAATTATTCACATCTTCAAATGCTTACAGCAAAACCAGCCGTGGTGAAAAATTGAATAAGCAAAACATATCTTTAGTTTTTTCCTCCACCTGTGCTTATCATTGTGACCAATCTGTAAATCCAGAACAATCCAGAAACATAGAACATACCATAGTGCAGCAAATGCTATCATAATACTGGGAAATTATCATGTTTACACTGTTTTCATGTCATTGAGCTACATGGTGAAATGTAGTTCAATGACAAACATCAGTTTGTTGCCATGTCCAACAGACAAACTGAACTTGCAAAAAACATGAAAGAAAATGATCAAAAATGATCAAATTTGTTACATAACATACTGGGTCAGACATATGGTAAATATGACATTGAAGCTCATTTAGTTTTAGTTCAAGAAAAGAGAGTTAACACTAATTTTCTACCTTTTATAGTAATTATTATTCTTTTGTATGCAGACGATGCAGCACTCTTCACAATCATTCTAAAGCAGAGGCTGTTTTTCCTCAGCCAAGGACCACCTTGAGTTTTTACAATGGAATAATTTAACTATAATTGTTTTGATTAAAAAGTAGTCTAAATGTTTCAGATGCACAAATGAAAATAAATGTACTATTTGTTGCCTAAGGTGCAAAATAATTTTTGCAATATACTGTATATCGCTAACTACTCCTAAAAAAAAAAAAGATGAAAAAACAGTCACAAATCAGGTAAGTGAAATCAAGATAAGTGATAAATTTATATGACAATGTCATATAAATGTATGACATTGTCATATATGGCACAAGAACATGAGGGAATAAAACACTGCTACTGAATTCTCTTCAGTCTCAACATCAACTTAAAAATTTCAAACAAAAAAAAAATCAGGCCACTTTGTGTCTAGTATGAGCTGATGAGCTCACCACAGCTACAGCCAAAACATGCAACAAACTGCTGGAAGTACTGTGTCCTCCAATTCTGCATCACCATGATCAAAATGACATAACAGACAAGCACATGCTCAGTTTCCTCCTCAGGGTGGGGCTGTGTCACCTCCTTGCTCCATGGTCTGAGGGACAAAAGCCTCCCTCCCCCTCCCCCCCAGCCTCTATCTGCTCATTTGCTTAATTGATGTTTAACCCTTAGATCAGCGGCCGATGATGGCTCAATTAAGAGCTTGCTGGAGGACGGAGATTAGTCCTGTGTAAGTAAGGCGGTTTGTTGCCTTGCAGCCGCGGCCTCTTTGGAGTCAGAGCAGTGATGCTGGGGACAACCGTGACATTATGCATGTATTCATGATCATCAAGTCACACGAGAGATTGTTTTCAAAATTAATGTTTGACAAGAATTTATGTCTTTCCTGAAGGTGGTTGTATTAGGTAATAGGGCTACACCGATTATTATTATAGTTTATTAATAATTAAAACAAGCTCTCAGACTTTTCAGCTTCTTAAACATGAGTATTTTCTGGTTTCTTTGCTCCATGTAACATAGAAATCATTAAAACTTTATCATTTTAGTTTGTAAAAAACAACATTACATTTGAGAACATCATTATTTCCAGGATTTAAAATGATCACACACACAATGATCAACATTTTTCAAGATTTTCTGGACCAAATAAGTACTTGATTAATTGAGAAAATAATCATTATGTATTAATTGTTAGTTGCAGCCCTATAAGTTACTGACTGTTCTGTGCACCTCCTGTGCCTAGAACATGAGACAGGAGAGAACTCTCACACAAAAAAATCCAATTTCAGGCATTTAACAAAAGGCTCACCTGATAAAATTGAGGCCAGTTTAAGTTTACATTAACATAAGAATGTGTGCACTGCTGTAACTGACCATAAGACACCATTTTACTATCGGAAACTTAAGTTTGTCCATTGAAAAAAGAAGCAATTTTTCAATCATGACACACAGATGTTTTTGATCCACTGCTGTCTCCATCAGTAAAGTCAAATTTGTTGATTTGTGGCTCTGGCTTTAAAATCTTTTGATCAGACAAACATTGACTTTTTTCCTCCTACATGGGTTTTCTTGAAATTTAGTGAGATGAAGATCCAGTTCACCTTTGGAGTGGTTTTAATTTTTTTTTTTTTTTACACTTTCTTTAAGATTTTTGAGAAAAGGGCTCGTTATGAAAACAAATCCATCATATGCAGTATGCTAATATCTATGCAGAGGTAAATTTTGATGTGGATCTTAATTACTTTGAGTTTTGTTAGCTGATCAATTAAATTAGTTTCCTTTTGCTGGATCAGTGGAACTGATGAGTGTAAACCAAACTGAGATATCAGTCACTATGCTGTAGAGGCTTTAACTCAGCTTTCTAATCTGGGCATGGGAAAGTGAAAATAACTCAAATTCAAAACTGGAGCACGCTGAACATGTCCACTCCAGGTCAGGCCAAAGAAAACAAGCAGTAGGCAGCTTAAGGAGAGGCAAGGCTCACCCGGTCTGGTTCTCTCACCCTGCGTGGTGCTTCTCTGGCTGCAAGCACACAAGGGAGGCCATTTTGAAATCACAGTAGGGGAGAGTGGATTGTGAGGTGAGGCTGGCTGGTGCTGCTTCCCACATTAAGTAGCTGACGGTCTCCACTTTGTCCAAAAACACTTTTGACTTAAAAGTTCCATTAAAAGAGAAGGAGTGAGGACATTTCTCTCCCTCTTTCAGTGAGCCGAGGTGAAGCACTGCCCTGCGATAATTGAATCATAGCCATAATAGCAGAAGGCAGGGGCCTGCTGTGCAACTGAGTTCTTCCTGTTCTCCTCGCTCAGCGTGGGAACAGCCGTGGACAAAATCTGCCTTAGAACAAGCACACAAAAGAGGCCATGAAAGCAACACGACCAGAGCAGGTAGTAATTGCTTCTTTCTGCAGAAACGATCCATCTCTTTCAAAAGGAGCTCGGCCTGTGGTGCTGCACTTTCAGTGAGCAGGGCATGCTCGTCTAAATGAGCTTAGTAGGGTTTTCTGCCATTGCAGGACAAGCACATGGGTCAGCTTCAGGCGAGCACGCGGAAAACACATGTCCAACACCGAGGTTGCTCTGTTGTACAAGGCTGAGTTGAGCCAGTCAAATCAACACAGTCAGAGAAGAGGAGACAGGCTGTATTGGCACAGCTTGGCTCTGTTCGGCACCAGAACTCACCAGACTTTTTTCTTGGGATTGGAATATAAAACAAACAGATGCCATTCTCTTCTCTTACCCACTAATGCAGCCGTAGCTTAAGCAGTGACTAAAGCCCGCTAATTCTCAGGCACACTGATGAGTGAAAATTAGACCCAAGTTAATATTACAGCGTACGCCCTGTTTTGAGTTTCATTGTGAAAGTATGGAGGTCCCTGACTAATGGGGAGCTCCAGAAAATCTGCGAGGGAATTAATGGTACGTCCACAGATGCCAACTGAACAGTACGATGTGTACAACTGACTTCATGTGAAACAAATTATGACAGAAGTACAATTAACAGTAAAAGTTGTAGTGTTGGTACGAGTGGCAGCCATTTTGGACTTCCACGTCTTGGGGCATTCCAGTTGTGGTTGGAAGTCAGATTTCCAACTCGGAAAGTCGGAGCTACAGTACCCAACCAACCCCGACTTAGGATTGCAACATGGCCACCGCTTGTAGAAGGACTGCTACTTTTACAGTGAAGAGCACTTCAGTCATACACATACACGTACGACTGAGTGATCAGAGAGTTGTTCTGAACTACTTAGCTGTTAACAATACATTTGTGCTGATTCATTTGCCACATAACCATAACCAGCAATTTCAAAACCATAACGTTCAAGCTATATAACAACCATTCTGCTCCTATAAAGAGGAAATAAACAACCCACATGTTTACAGACTGTGTAAGCATTTATGTGAAATTCAAGGTTAGCTGGGCAGATATATGGGCCAAATCACTGATTGTTACAAATTGGGATCAGCCATAGAATATCAGTCAACCTCTGGAAACTGCATACAGTTGCTGCTAGAAGCTTCCATTCAGTGAGGATTAACAGGCCAATAAATTAAAAAAAAAAACTAAAGGTTATTTCAATAATCAATTAATCTGTTGATTATTTTATATTTTATCGATGAATCCCTTTTTAATTAATCAGTTTTAATAATTTCTTTGTTAAACTGAGTGAAGAAATTAGAAAACATTCACATTTAAGAATCAAGTTGCAGAGCGATGTAGTGATCAATCAATCGATTAGCTGCTGCAGCCCTAGACAAATCACACATCACTGTGGACCATATTCTGACACGACACAAAAAAATGATCAGTCAAGTAAGAAAAACAATTAGCAAATGAACTGGTCATGAGAACAAGAGGTAGTTACTAAATGTTGTATTTTGTGTTGCACATGAGCAGCTCCATGGCTGTGCACTCAGACGCTCCCTCCGTCACTTCATCACACCTCTGACAGACTCTGTGATGTCTGGAGAGCACGGCGACTCACTGGCTGTGTTTGCAGTTCAGCAGGAAGCTGCAGAAGGAGAGGATGATTGTACTTCCTCAAATCAGCTGAAGCAAGGCGGGAGGAGGTGGTGGGAGGGTGTGAGGGAGTGAGGGAGGGAAGAAAGGAAGGGGAGGATGTTGTTGCTTTTTTCCTCTTCCCCTTTGCTATGTTGTGACTGAGACCAACAGAGCACACGATGCAGCGCACGGCTTAGCGTGAGTGTGAAGAACAAAAACCCAAACCCTCTTTCTCCACAACCCTTGGAACTCTGAGGCTCAGCAGAAATAAACCAAAGATGATTTTCACTATTAAATACTGACTCCTTAAGTTTTGTCCTGGTCTGGTGCAGGGCTTTACTCTGTGGAGGCCAGCGACATGCAGCCTCAGCTTCAGTCACACTTCTCAGGGACACAAGAGCCCATTGCTGGAGCTGAGCCCATAAGTGATCTAGAGCTTAATCCCCTTTTCCCTGAACAACTCCAGTGACAATATTTTGCTCAGTTTATGGATTGTGTTCTTATGTGAGCACAGGAGGAGGCAGAATTCTTACAAGACACTGAGGGCAGCATGGATAGGATATGTAAAAAAAAAAAAAAAAGCTCTCCCTCTCCTGGACTCACAGGTAACTTGGCACATAAATAATGCTACATGTCCATTTTTATGGTCCATTTTCTTGCTGACACACCTTTGCAGTCTCCACAGGGTTTTTGTTTTTAATTATCCGACATGCTGGTGCTCAGTTTAGCAATTTTCACCTTTAAAGTCACATTCCAGTATTAAATTGTGTGCATCTGAGAAACAGATTTTTGCAAGTTTAAAACTTCAAATATGTCCAACATGACATCAAAGGAAACCAGATATTCTTCAAAATCAAACAACTGTGGACACACAGCATCTAGGGACTGGCTCGATAGCACTTGTTAAAGTTTGGTACAATATGTGCAGTATTATCTGTTATATGTTAGTGTGTTAATTCAATTAAATTGAACATGTATGTGAACTTTTTAGGGCTGCAAGTCTTTATTTGTAAGTTCTGTGATTTCCGCTTCTTGAACGTGAATCTGGTTTATGGACCAAACTAGATGAAATTAAGCCATAGACCTTTTGTTACATTGCCTTTAAAAGAAAATTACACTGTGAAATGTAAATAAACCTCAGCCAGATTGACACTATTCAAACAACTAAAATCTGACACAACAGAGTGATGAGATTATAGTTTCGCTAATGAGTTTCAAACAGGTGCAAACATTCACACAATATCAATTTGAATAGTTTGACATTAAAACCAAAGAAAAGAAAGAAAGATGAGACATTAGGAAGTACTTTCTGTTTGGCAGTTGAGACTCTTTAAGTCTTAGTTTCACTTCTGTGCTTACGTGTTCCTTCCAGGGACAAACATTCACTTGGCGACTCATGTCAGTGAGATTGTAATCACAATCTTGTAATTTGTCTGTAGATACTAGTGCAACTTGAACTGAGGGATTCAGGGACATATTCTGCACCTCTGTGACCTTCTGCCATCCTCCTGCTACACACTGTCCATGCATCAGCCACTGCTCTACTGCATCTCCATGTTAGCCTTCTTATCTGGACAGACACTCATCCCTGAGCCTCTGAGGCGAACTCGTCCTTCTGCCAAAGACTCACGAAGAACCTTTAATCTGCTCGCCTGCACTGCTCAGCACCCTTATCTGGACTCTCTCTCTCTCTCCCACAGGATACCATGGCATCTTTTTTGGGGGCAAACCTGGACTTTACCTGCAGGGCAGTCGCTGCTGAGGCGCACATCCCTCCGCTGCACCAGATAATGATGTAATAGATAACAGTTCCTGCTGCCTGCTGACATGTGAGGCTTCTCTCCAGAGACACATTCTCATTGTCTCGCTGCCCCTCTAATCCCGGTCACCTGCCTCTGCGAGGCGCTGCCAAAAAAAACAACCCCAAAGATGGATGTGGAAAAAAACTGACAGGAGGAAAGAAGACATTTCTCATCCCACAAAAAAAATAAATAAATAAAATAGGAGCTGACTGTGACATGCGTTTGATTGATATCATCGTCATTACATGAACAAAATGGTTTCTGGGTTCGGGGAGGAAATTAGAAGTTTCATGGCGCGCGCGCGCGCACGCACGCAGGCACACACACACACATACGCGCGCGCTCTCCCGGGAGAAAAGCAATTACGCACAGGCAGGAGACCACAATTGTCGGAAATGGGCTCATGAAAGAGACATAAAATTATTCGACTGACACAACAGCTTAGAGGAGACGATGAAAGTCTCACATTTACTGTATATACATTACGTGTGTGTGTTATTTCAGCAATCACTGTGCGCTCCTCTCTGTCTGCAGAGTAAACCTGTCATTTAACGCATAAACTAAACTGATGAGGAGATTAAAAAAAGTTGTCAAAACTATAATATATATTTTTAAAGTAAAATATAAATAAATATAAACATTAGTCGAAAAAGCTTGGAAACAATTGTTTCTTGACAGCTGAGGCAAAAGGTTTGTGACAGTTCCTCATGCTAGGTTGTTGTTAAGCACAGATCCTAAACCACTTTATGTTATGTTATGTTATGTTATGTTATGTTATGTTATGTTATGTTATGTTATGTTATGAGCGGCGAATCTGGTGCAGCAATTCTGTCAACTTAAAGCGGCGTCTCCTCGACACAAACACGGACCGAGGGACACCGACGCTTCCTCCTCCTCCTCCTCTTCCTCCTCACTGAGTTCCCTACTCAACTCCGACACAAACGCAGCGTCTGGACTCCGCTGTCAGCGCTGCCCCCGAACACAGGAAGCGGCATAAAGGGACGTGAAATGCGGACACAAGCTGGAGAAGAAGTGACTTACCCGAGCGGCGAATCCACATCTGTTTCCTGAGACGACGCGGAACCAAAAACGCGTTGTCACTTTGTTGCACTCTATGGTTTCATCAACTAAACAGCAGCAACTCTCCGCTGAGAGCGGTGAGGCGCCAATTTAAAAAAAAAAAAGAATCTTCCTACTTGATATACAATGTAACTATTTAGTTGTAGCAAATGGAGCCTAATCTATCCTGAGTGGCACCCGCTCTCTGACTGACAGGAGCGCGAACCAATGGGAGCGAGGAGTCCGCGGCGGTCTGACCAATCGGGTCGTCCGCGCGGAGTTGGTGGAAGGTGAGCGGCGAGGTAGGACGGGCGGATGGCGACATCATGTGTTAACACATAATATCCTTCCGCCTGCCGTGTTTTGACAGCAACGAGTGCACTTTCACAGTAAATCACAACTCGCGCTCTACTCTCTTAATTTAAAAAAATCAACTAAAATATTTTTTTTTACAATGCTTGATTTACATAATAACTTCCTACTCTTACAAATAAGCGCTGTAAATGACTGTCTGTAGTTGTCGTAGCTTGATTTATGTTTGCTGCACACTCACGAGCCGACCAAACAACTACAGCATCCGGGCTTTCATTAACCTAAACATTACGGCACATTCTTCACTTTATTTATACCATCTGTTTAGTTTATCATATTATTGAAGTGTCGTATTTGTGGTCGAAGCTCTCATATGACTTTGTGCCAAAAAAAAAACCCACTGGCCCTACTTTCTCTATCCTGAGCGGAGGAACACGATATTTACAGTGAGGAAGGGCGTTGTGACGTTGCAGTGACGGAGAGCGTGACAGAACAGCACATGTTGGAACGTTTACGCACACCTGTCTGAGTCCGAGCTGCACTGTTGACAAAGACAACGCGTGGTTATTAAGTAATTATGAATTAAGGGCTGCGTCACATTATGTCAACAATGGCATGGAGATACTGACATTAAGCACCAATTAAACACCATGAAAACAGAATAAAAACATGTGAAACAACATGGTGGTAAAGATAAAAAAACTAAAATAAAGTGTGGTGACTTGCAAAAATGAACACACTCTAACACATAGTAGCTATACCTGTTACTGTGGATCACCCCATTTAATAGGCTAATTAACATAAAACCCCATTGGTGGGCCACACGCTGGGAGTGACCTCACAGAAGGCTCAAGAAATCTAATGACAAAGATCATGATATGGGTTCTGACCAATACGTTATTGCATTTTCGCTTAAGTTTTGAGCTTTACTGTGTTATCAGTTATGAAAAAGTGAATACATTGATCTCTGCCATAAAATGTATCCTTTCTGGAGACAACACAAGTCAAAAGGAAGCAGCAACCACCGCAAAGTAGTTTCGGGGGACGTTAATGTAAGGTCACAGTACAATTATAAGACCTTATATTTTGGGTAAATGCACTTATAGTAGTTTCTTTCCATCACTGTCTAGAGCATTTGTTCTGCACAGCATCAACCTCAGCTGTTTCCTGTCCCCTTACAGAATTTGACCTTGGGTCAAACAGGAACTGAAAGACAATACGAGTGGCTTTCAAAAAGTGTTTTCCTCGAACTCAACCCAGCAAACCAGGACACGTGAGACAGAAATGTTTGTTTAAAATGTTTAAACCTATACATTTAAATATATATATTTATATATATATATATATATTTATTTATTTATTTTTTTTTTTATTATTTTTTTTTTTATTCACCTTACAGGGTGACACCTACCTGCTCCTTGTGACCTAACTAATATTGTGGGTGTGTTATCTCAAGAGCATCAAGAATAATATTAAAAAAATACATTTCTAATAATTGTATGAACTATTTTATACTTTGATTTTCAAATAATTATAATTTTGAAGGCAGAAATGTGATCTATTTTTCCAGAAGCTGTTCTTTAAGGGACTGGGACAGGGAGTTGCTATAACTCTGTGTGCACAACATCAGATTCCTGTCTTGGAAACAATGATTGCAGTCCTGAATCTCTGGTTGGTTTGTGGCTCCAGTTAGAACTTCTGTAGGCAACAAACCTTTCATCCATCCATTTTCAACTCCTTTATCCTCCACATAAAGGTGGCAGTGGGGCTGGAGCCAATCCCAGGTGACCTAGGGTTAGATGCAAACCCCACACAGAAAGGCCCTTTGTGGAACTGGGATCTGAACCAGGGACCTTCTTACTGTGAGGCAGCTAACCTTTCAGCATAATGTAAATGAAATGATCTGAGTCAGAACGAGACTTCCGCACCTCTTCTAGACTGTTTCCACCTATCAAGAAAACAGGAGACTTTCACCAATTGGAGACAAATCAGAGAGAGAGAGAGAGGACATTCCTATTGGCTGGTCTATATATGCAGGGACAAGGTTGCTACTCAACTGCCACTGCCAGTGTTTCAGCAGACAGTGGAAAAAAGTCTTAGATGAAGCATGACTAATAAAAAAAATGTTAAAAAAAAGCATGTGTATACAACCACCTGGATATTAAACTCAACAATCAACTATTTTTCTACAGCAATCGTTCCTGTTGCTGTTTTAAATCTACTATAAATTTAAAGTCAGGTCAAGGATTGCTATGAAATATGCCATGGCGTGGTGGGATAGTAAAAAGACACAACACAGGATGAGCACCAACAAAATACTTGAACAGTTAAAACATCAAACAAACTAGTAGACACATGACACATGACACATGACACATGACACATGACACATGACACATGGCCGATAGTGATGTGTGGTCATCAGATGGAGAGAATGTGTTGGGGCCGTGTGTGTGTGTGTGTGTGTGTGTGTGTGTGTGTGTGTGTGTGTGTGTGTGCGCGCGTGCTGTCCTGTCAAACATTGAAGTCATGCAACACATGCAAACAGCAGCAGGGACAGGGCAGCTGACTCCTCTCGTCCCACAGACTTTACAGCCTCAATCTGACATCAGAGTGATACCAACAGGACTCGCACATTCACGCAGGAATCCACTCAGACTGAAACCAGATCCAGGATCAGATCAGATACGAACACGATCTGCTGATGGGAGAGAGGGCAGACATTTCCTGCTGTTAGGGGAATGTTTTCAGTAATTTGCTCTTGAAAAAAAACATCATTTGCAGGGAGGCAGTAACTAGCGGTGTAGTAGTAGTTTTGACAACAGCTCAGACACTGAGAGGGAGCAGCAGAGGCAGAGATTACACTGTGTGTTTTCTGCTTTACATAAGAGGCTTATGCCATGGGGTTCTTTCACCAGAGAACTGCAGCAGTTAGATGGACGTCTCCTCTCACACCGTCCTGCACGTGCAGCTGGGTAGCCCAGTGGTCGGCTGCTACTGGGCCCTTGGGTCATGGAAATGCCACGGGAAACATTACAATAACAACAAAAACAAGCAGTCAGTTCAGAGTTTGGAGTAAAGTACACTTGACTCAAAGTTATTTACACCACTGGGCCACAACAATACAGTAAGTAACTGGTTCAGATGGCAGAGAAGTCTGTGCCCTGTTTGAGTTCACTCTTAACAATCTGTACTGTTATTTAAATCTTGATTTTTAAACACTCTGATTGTCCTCAATTTAAAATCTAGTCACCCGCTTTATTGTGGGGGCTGATTATGTGAGTTTATTGGTGTTTATCATTATTACAGAACAGATGCCACCGCAGTGACAACAAAAGATTTGTTTGTTGGCTCAAAACAATGTAAATCTGCAATAATTTTCATTCAGCCACACTAATAACTAATGGAAAAAATGAATGTTCTGTTCATTCTTAACCAAAACTCAGTTAATTTAAAAAATGCACTCCAAATGAAAGGCATTCAAGACACTCTGATGTTGAAAAATAATTAAAAAAAAATCACTGCCACTTGATAAGGTTTCATCAGAAACGACATGTAGATAATCACAAAACTGGCAAGTGCCTGAGTAATAAATCATATTTAGTGATGAGGTCACATGGTTGACTGCTTGTGTATTAATGAGTGAAAATAATAATAATAATGGTGGTAATTAAATCAACATGATCAAGCACAAAAGCTAAAAATATCTTGAGGGGAAAAAATGGCCAAAAAAGTAAACACATTATCACTTAAAGAGTGTCAAATATAAAGGTAAACATACAGTATGTGTGGTATTTAAGGTACAAAAATCCTCAATAAATAAATCTTAAGGTCCTTCCAAACCTAAAAAAACTAAAGTGAAACTCATGTATAGTCCAAAATATGACAAAGGCTGGAAAAAATGGCACTCAGTGATATTATATGGAAGAGTGAACAAGAACTCAAACTGGCCAAAGCAGCAATATTAAGTTAATAGCTACTGTTTGGCGCCCCCTGTTGAAGTCAAGCAGAATAAATTGGCTGTGAACAGCAGATCATCAGCTACAAGACAGACACTGTTTTCATATCATAATTAATTTTCCAAGCTGAAGAGATGCATATGGGTCAATAGTGTTCTCACTGTACGGCAAAGAAAATGTTTTATGTGCTATGTAGTTAAAATAAAGGGCTAAATACACTTGTCCTTTTCCTCTCTGAGATTACAAGACAACCTTTATTTACAAAGACGCATATTCGTCTGGACATATAAAAAAATTAAAAAAAAATATTTGAACACATCCAGAAATATCACAAATGTATGGATTGTAATATGGATTGGACTGGATGAAGAGCATTGCAGAAGTCCATTGAGGAAAATCTGCAATTTTACATCACTGTGCGCACAGAAGTTGTTGATCCACTGCTGCCTCATCAGTAAGTTACACGTGTTATTTTGTGATTTCAGTGCTTGAAATAGTTGGTTTGGTGTCACCTTAGGAACAGAAACTTACCAAACAAGGCAGCAGTAGAACAGCAAATCCTGTGCTCTCCTGAAATAAATCGTTGACTTTCTCTGTGGACTTTGGTGAGTGAAAGAGTGTGGTTTACAAAGCAACACACACAAACATGTTTGCGCTTCTATCAGAGTGAGGACCCTCATAGACATAATGCATTCTCTAGCCTCTTACCCTAACCCTAACCCTAACCTAAACCCAATTCTAAACCTAAGCCTAAAACCAGGTCTTAGCCCTGAAAAAGCCCTTTAAAAAAGTGAGGACCAGCCAAAATGTCATTACTTTGTCAAAATGTCCTCACTCTATAGGGTTTATATGATTTTTGCTCCTCATTCAGCATCAAGTACAAGAACACACACACACCCTTCAACACCTACTACATCTTGCAGTGAAATAAAGCAGCAAAAATCTTCTTAAGATAATATACACTTAAAGTGGTGAGGATTTTATTATAGGTGAGCCTTTTGTAAAATAGCTTTAAAATAGCTATAAAAGAGCGTTTTCTCTCACACGTGTGTGAATTGCTTTTCTATTATACAAGTGTTTGTTGTTTTCTGTTCACAAAAGTTTAAAAATCTCACGACAAAATGTAACCCTTACTTTTCTTACATTCATCACAATTATTATTGATAGACCTGAAATGTATTTATCGTGATAAAAATGTTTTTGTTAACAACGGGATGTATACAAATTCATACAAATATAGTTTAAAATTTCTTTAAAAAAAAGGATCAGTCTTCAACTCAGACTATAAATAATCTGATATAAATACATACCGTTTCTATTTGAGAACTTCCTGCAGTAGGACGGCACATAAGTCCAAATAAACCACTGTGTGTTTTCACTGTAATAAAGTAGCAGGTCACACACATTATTGTGTTTTAATAGGCTTTTGGACAACAGTGGAACTCTATGGCACAGAGGAATACTGAGTTAATGGACTGAACGTGTTTGTAAAATGATCCCAGATTTTGTGGTACAATATGAGCTTCTTCATGTAAACCATTTTGACAGGTTTTTTTTTTTTTTTTTTTTTCATTCACCCTTCTGTGCATGCAAGAAAACTAATAGCTGCAGCAACATTAAACACATATGCACATCTAAACTCCATAAGCTGAAATCCTCGGGCTATTTGATAATTCTCCAGCATTACATTCCAAATGGTATAAACAGCAACAAATCAAAACATCTGCTGTTACTCCAAACTTTTCCACGTGTGCAGAACTGTGTATAAATGTAGCTACTCAAATATGAGGCTGAAGCAGTGACATAGGAATCCATGTTGGTGGTCTCACGAGGTGGTCAACATTTGGTATCTGCTCTGTGAGTGTTCACCCACCAGACAAACAGTCTGATCTGCTCTTCTAACTACTGACCAAAACATTACATTCCAAGTCTTTTTAACAGAGTGACCTTTCAGTGGACAATGTGCAGCATCTCACTCTGTGACTGCTTATCCAGTGTCCACATATATGACTGTATTTCATGTAACTTTATAGATTTGCTTTTCAGATTTCTGGTAGTCTGTCCAAATGGTGACGTCATCAAAGTCAGAAGAGTTGATCCTTTAAATACCTTTTTTTACCTTTTGTTTTTAACTGTGTTTTATTTTATCGACGTTACTTTGACCCATATTTTGTGTTTTTTAGTTGTTTTCCTTTTTAGATGTATTTTATTGCCTTGTGTGAGCTTTTTTTCTTTCATTTATTACTCCATACACTGCTTTGGTCCACTGTGGTTGTTTTAAAGTGCTTTACAAATAAAGTTGGATTGGATAAAGGTCATGTCCTTAGGTCGTAGTGTTGAAGACAGAAGCAATACAAGAGTGTGCATCCAAGACCAAGACTCAAGTCCAAGACCAGGACCAGGACCAGGACCAGGACCAAGACGAAGGCAGGGATTTCTCGCCACCACTTTATTAGGTACCCATGCTAAGATAACAACTCAATGCATTTAGACAGGATCACGTGGACAAAATGAGCCGCTACGATTCAAACCGAGCATAAGAAATTTACTTAAGAGGCTTTAAATGTAGCATCGCTACTGATCTACTGGAAAACTTCACACACTACCAACTCCAGAATTTAAAGAGAATGGCCAAAAAAAAAAAAAGAAAATATCCAGTGAGCAACAGTTGTCTTGTAAAAAAATATCTTGCTGATGCCAGAGGTCAGTGGAGAATGAAAGAGAGACAACCATAACTCAAATAACCTCTCATCACAGACAAGCTGCAGAGGACCAGCTCTATAGCAGATCACAGTGGGTCACTGCCCACTGACTGTCAGCAGCACGGATTGACCACGTTAGGCGGTGGAACATTATGAAGGACGATTGTAATGTTCTTCATATTTTAAATAATAGTGGGGGAAAAAGCATATTTTAGCGGCGACGACAGTTGGAGAAAAGGACAGTTTCATCACCAGCATAATTTCAATAAATACTCTCCGGAAAAACTGATGTGCCTGCGACTCTTTTTCCTGTGAAAGGAGCAAAATCTTGTAATCTACAGCAAGTCTGACCACTTTTTAGAGAACCGCCATATTATATCCTGGTTAATTCAGCAACAAACATCTTCTCTTGTCTAGTTTGCATAATTTTTTTTTTTAATGTCTTTTCTTGTGTTTTCTACTTGTCACCGCTTATATTCCCTGTTTTATCTCTTCTCAGGACAAGTGTTGTAAATCAGTATCTCCTATGTCTGAACACTATCAGAGTTTGTTTATGTTCACTGCATCTGTCATCAGTGTCTCTAAAACGTTCTTTATGGAGACCCACTTTTAAAGATGGTAAAAGATCGTGACAAGAGCAAATATGTGTATTTGTGTTATTCTGTAACACCTATTATCACCTTGAGTTAGTAAAATGAATAATTTCCAAGTGAGTTTTGGTAAGTGAATCACAGCATTATTACATTATGGCTTACTTCTTGTACTTTACCAATTTCTGAGTGGAAAACTTAAATTAGTTTGTGTCAGAGAAACGTTTTGATGAGAAACATTATGGGGATTCATGTAGAGTCATACTGGCAGCTTCATCTTGATTTTTTTTTTTTGTCTCAACTTGTTTTCATTTGTGTCTTTTACTGTAATTTGTTTTCAGTTTCTGTCCCTGCAGACCCAAGGGAAAGGAAACTTGCCAAAATAAGAGAATTATTGAGATCAAAAAGAGTAGAAGTGTCTTAGATGCTTTCACACTTTCTTTTTTTAGCTCTTATCTTGTTTCCCTTTTCCTGTCTCTCTTTCTTTATCAACCTTTATCTTGACAGTTCTTTGACACTTCCTCTTTTCACTCATACCGCCCTCCTTCCTTGTCTCTGGCCTAACATTATTTGTTTTCTTCTTTCTGATAACTCAGTGTCTTTTGTTAAACCACTTGCTTTATTTGGGGGATTTTTTTAGTGGTGGTTTCTGACTAATTTAGTATTTGTATTTCATATTTTCCCTTCAGTGTTTCTGAAACACTGACGGCGGGCTCATACCATCTTGCTCATGACTCTTATTTTTTTGGGCCCAGTTCTCAGTGGACATTTTCCAGATTTTAATCCGGGAGCAAAATCTGGTTTATAGTCTTTTTTTAATGATACATTTGCTGAATAGCTCAGCCCCAGTGTTTTCACCAGCAGCAGGTTTTCAGCTTTAAGTGATGGCTCAGGATTTTTGAAGTGTATTTGTATGAGATATTTATAAATATTGGGTGTGTGGCAAACAGATGACTGTGCTCCGTGCATTCCCTGTGTCTGGAAGTGCCCGGGGACAAATGAGTGCTAACTCGGTGAAACATGGCAGAGGGACAACAGGAAAAACAGATTTTAGTCGCTTGACAAAAAGCCTCCTTCTGTGACAGCTGGTGGGAGTTTTATGTATGTTAAAGTAAATTGTTTGGACACGCTGTAACCATGTTTCACCACTGAGGGTCCAAAGCAATGTACAGGTGCTTAACAATGGGGAATTTTTCTGAAATAAATCTAAAAATGTTTTAAAACAATATATGTTTGTCTGATCTTGCTTTGCCACAAATAATAGAAAACTTCTACAAAAAAATGACCCTTTTTGGTTTCAGCCCAACTTGACAAAACCTACAGCCTCTTCATTTATTGTTTCCCAAACTTTAGTTTTTATGCATGACAAACTAGAAAAAACTAGAAATCGAGACAAAAGTACAGCTTACTTCAAACACTGGTATATTGAAATTAGATTAAAATGGATAAGGTGGCTGGGATTATTATTTATTTATTTATTTATTTAGTGATTCTTTTTTTTTTACACACTCCAGCCAAAATTCCACAGCTCCACTCCAATCACATACCCTGTGATCAGAGTAACACCAGAGGAAGCTCGTACCACAGTTTAAGAACCATGGGCATAGCCTTCATTGTCCAAGTGGTAAATTTTCTTTACAATTAACAGTGTCAGCACCATAAAAATGCAATATAAAGCCTCGAGCTTTTGGCTGTGCAACCAAAAATGTACAACAAAAAAAGCACAATACAAAATAATACATTGCACATACACTAACAATATAAAGTAACAAATAAGATAAAATAAATAACTTAGAAATAGTCAACAAAGTCAAATAAAATAAATTAAATATTTAGCCCCCCCGACCCTAACCCAACCCATGCAAACAGCAAATCATGCTGGACGTGCATGAAGTGGGGTGGCCAACTAGATATTAAGGGTGCCACATGCCACCTCTGGCCACCCCCTAGACACGCCCATGTTGCCATCAGCTAACTCCTGATGATAACCTTGATGACTGAGAAGCATCACAGAAAAAATGTTTCAAGCCTTCTGAACAAGTGCAGTCTCTTCTTTACTCTGGCATGGGTGACTTCATGGGCCCTCCATGCTAGAACGTCCATGTGGATGTTCAGGTATGAGTAGGAGACAACCTGTGTGTGAATATACAGTATTGTTTGATTATAGCCTTTTAAATGCCAAGACGCTCACATTATTTGTTTGTCTCCACCCGGCTTATTTACCTCTCTGTGGCCCTTCTGTTGCAGAGAGCTGTGTGGGTGCACTTCCCTCTCTCTACGCTGTGACCCTGCTGCTCCACTGCAAACCGCTTCAACGGCATCTGGCTGGCTGCCTAGCAACGCTCAGTGTCCATGACAACGGAGCCAACAAACGCCCCCGCTCCTCCTCAGGCTGCACCCCTCAATTAGGGCTTGAAGTGTGGCAATCAGGAGAGCGGAGCAGTCACAGAGTGGATTAACAGGGAAGGTCAGGAGCAGCCTGTGCGTGCGGGTCGGAACTGACACGTTCAGGATATCGGTTTATGCTGCTGCTTCTCAGCAAGCCAGCGCCATTTTCAGAGCAGAATCAGAGCAGGATATGGAGAAGAGAGCGGTTGCAAGTCTAAGATTGCTTTTGAAGGCTTTTCAGAGTGTCTTTGTTTGTGAAGGTTTGAAGTTCCACAAGGTTCTTGCAGTTCTTTCAGAAGTTCTAGGGCGTATTAAATGGAACCCCAGTTTGGGGAGGCTAGAGGTCCTTCAGGTTTTTCTGTAGAGTGTTTTGAATCTTGTCAAGGTTATAAAAGGTTTTTCAAATGTTGGTCAAAAACAGTCCTGTTGGTCAGTGAGGATACTGTGGAGATGAAGGAGTTTCTCAGATCACTGTGCTGGTTCTAATAGTCATTGAGAAGGTTTATTGATCAGTGGGGAGACTGATAGAGAACTGAAAGGTTTATATGCTACTGTCTGTATAAATGACAATGTAATACGATTAAAATGTCATAACTGATTCAGAACTGTCGTGTCTAAACCTATAGTTTGATACGACTCTTCTATATCTGCTCCTGAACTCTCTCTTCGGTCTCTCTCTTGCCTCCCTCTTTTCACTCTCTCCCCACTTTCTGTCCCCTCCACATCTCCTCTGTCCATTTTTCCTTTCACCCCAACCGGTCGAGGCAGATGCTGCACATCTTTGAGTCTGTCAAAGATTTCTTTTTGTTAAAAGTAAGTTTTTTTTCTCTCCACGTGTTTGCCCGTTGTGTAAATTGTTGGGCTTCTCTTCTCTCTGTAATACTGTAAAGGTTTCGGCCTTACTATGTACAGTGTCCTGAGATAATGTATGTTATGATTTGGTGCTGTACAAATAAAATTGAATTTAATTTAATTGAATGGAGTGGCCTTTTTCAAATATACTTATGTTATAGTCCTGCCTGATGTTTATACTATGAATACTCAGTCTTGGTATCAGTCACCAATGGTGTAAATCACTGGATTGGACAACAAAAAAAAGTAACTTGTATTTAATAAAAGCACAGGCAGTGTAACCGGATAAAGAGTGAATAAAAGCTGAGTTGCAATAGTTAATCAATTAATCGATTACAGAAATAATTGTCAACTACTTTTATAAATGATTTGTTTATTTGTGATTTTTAATGATTAATACACATTTTGTCAGCCTCTTGAATGTAAATATTTTCTCCTTTCTTTGCTTCATATAACAAAAACATCCTTAAAACTTCCTAATTTTGGCTTGTGGACAAAACAAGATATCATTATTTCAACTTCTGGGAAGCACGATCCACATTCTTCAACATTTCCTGACATAATCGAACAAAACTACTGATCCAAAAAATCAACTGATTAATTGATTATGGAAATAATGCTTAATTTTATCTCTAATTAAAACAGTAAATTATATTTACTGTACATTAACAGCAGTCAATCCATCAACACACTGCTGTTGGTTTAGTACAATCAAACAGCCACTAGATGGAGACATCAATCTAAAAATGAGTATTACTGCAAACACTGTGTGTCCTGTAGGGGGTGCTGTACACTCACGCAGTCTCTGTGGGACTGACTCATATGAAACACTTACTGTATTCATCTGATACTTGTGTCTGCAACCACTGATTGCGTCAAACAATAATATATATATAGAGAGAATAATGATTATAAATTTTGATGAAATCCTGGTCCATTATTAGTTTTTTTTTTCCATTATCTTTGTTTTAATGATGAGCTCAGAAATGAATGATGTCAGAGTGCTGTAACCCCTGACCTTTCTTGGTGGTGTGGATTTTGGACCACTAAGGATCTTCAGACACAGTCTAATATGTGTTAGTTATTAAGATTTTACAGGAACCAATCTGGAAAATTGACAAATTACGATTAAAAGATCAAATCTGACTGATGGCTGCACGACGACTGTAAGCCAGTCTACGTTTTTAACCATGTAAGTTACTTTAGCCATAGCATCATCGGACAGAACAGGTAAAACAGTAAAGTCAACTAATGATCAATGGTCAATTAATAATTATCAGAAATTAGATTTAGCCTCATTAGAACCAGGTTTTGGTCTCCAAAGTCAGGGTTTGTGACAGAAAAGGTCTTTAATAGGTAACAAAAAGTACACACACACACACACAAACACACACACAGGTTTCCATGACTTCAGAGGACATGGACTTACATTAATTTCCTGGAAACGGACTAATCTTATAACCATAATTACTAGTGCCCTAACCCTGACCCTAACCTTAACATCAGCCTTAGTTTAAAACATGTCTTCACCTTAAAATGTACTAATTCACATTGTGGGGACTTGATTTTTGTCCCCATAAGGAAGACAAGTCCCCATAATGTGAATGTGTAAACAGATTTAGGTCCCCACAACATAAGGAATACCAGACTCACACACACGCACACACACGCACACACACGCACACACACACACACTGTTTTCTGTGTATGTGGATTATTACAGGTCTGCACTGACAGGAAGTGACAGGCTGCAGCAGAGGACCAGCCTCTGATCACTATCAGCACGATCAGGATGCTGAGGTCGGTATTGATCAGCTGATCAGAGCTGATCGGTTTGTTCTCCTCTGTGTCCGAGTCCTCTCCATATCTTCCTCCTCCTCCTCCTAGTATTTCTCTTTTCCTGATGCTCTTCATATTTCCTTCCCTCCTTTCTTTCTAATTGTCTCAGTCTTCTCTTTCTCTCCTGCCCTTGTTCCTCTTTTTATTGGATTCCAGTTTGTCCTTCTTATCCATCTTTCTCTTTCTCTCCCACTCTTAAAATATTTCACCTTTCTTTTCCCATCTTACTCTCCTGCTCTTTTTTTAATATTCTCCTCATCCACCTCCTCCTATTTCATTTTGTTCCTTTCTTTACCTCCTCTTCTTCCTTCTACCCTTCCTTTCCATCATTCCCCTTCTCTTATTTCTCTACTGCTCTTTTTCATCACATTTTCCTCCAGTGTCTACTTTCCTCCTCCTCTTCCTATACTTTCCTTCCTCCATATTTTATTTTCTCCCCTGTTTCTCCCATCTTCCTCTTCCTCCTCTTTATCACCTCTTCATCATCTTCCTCCTTCTACTCCTCTCATTTCTTTGACTTTTCCAAGGCGCCATCTCTGTCTGTTCTTTTCTTCACATGTTGCCACCTCCTCTTTATCTCTCCCTCCTTCTGTTATCTTCTCATCTCCCTCTCCCACTCTTTATATTTTAATGTTGTCTTCATTCCTTCTCTATTTTCTCTTGTTCATTCTCTTTCTATTAGTTGTTCAGTTTTCTTACCCTCTCTTCTATTTTCTTCTAATACGTCCTTCTGTTCCTCTTCCTACTCTTTCCTTCCAAAATGTCCTCCTACTCCTCCTTTCTTTCCTTCCTCTCCTATGCCCTCTCTTTCTCCTTTGCCCTCCATCATTTCCTCTTCTACTCCTCTTCCTCCTCTTCCACCTCTCCTCTCATTCATTGTCTTTCTCCCTCCCTCCCTCTCCTCCTCCTCCTCCTCCTCCTCCCTCTGTTCCGTGTGAACAGAGCCTCCTTTCTCTCCTCTCTCCTCCTCCTTGGATGACCGCCTGTTCCTGGAATTCACAAAACCCCTCTCACTTTTAATTTATGCGCATATTAATTGTTCTCCATTGTAATTTCCACCGTGGGATACAACATGCAAATGCGCCATTTGCGCGCGTGTTTGTGCGCGCGCTCGCGTGTCCGTGCGACCATACATCTCTGCTTGTCAACGTTCACCTCACGGTTCACTTAAATTACACCTGATTTATTTCAACGACCCGTGGATTATTTGCGATTATATTTTTCTTACTTAAAAATGTAAATAAGGCACGTTGATTTTTAATGAGTGTGTTTATTTTTTAAATTAAAATGTCTCATTTTATTATTATTTTTTAACTACATAAAATGAAAGGGAAAAGATGTAAAAGGATAATAAAATTGAATCCATAAGTCTGCAGTGATTAAATAACTATTCATTTCTTTTATGATAACTTCAAGAAGAAACAATATATTTTGACATTTTTAGAAACATGTATTAGATTCTTTTTTTTTTAAACTTTACTCTGCAGGTGGAATACTAATTTGTTCTTGTAAAAAAGGGTATTTAATCTTCTGAATGTAGGAAACATATTTAAAAAAAATCTTTTGAAACACTGATTTACATAAATGATTGATTTACTCAGTTCATTTAATCATGACCTTTGAGAGATTAACATCTTTGTCAAACCCGCGATTTAATTCCTCTCTGATTTCATCTGTATTTTAATTTTAAAATGTTTCCGTTTATCTAAAAAAGAAAGACTGATTTGTTTTCTTTTACAGTGTATACTTGACTAAATAGATTATTTAACATTATTAGTTTCAGCTAAAATAAAACAGCCTTAAAATGTGCTCAAATTCAATAAAATATCAAGAAAATCCACAGGTCATTTCAAAGACTTTAAAAAAGACATTTAATATTGTCTTTTACATCTGGTAATATAAATGAAATGACCCTTAAATCACCGTTTTAAAAGCCTCCATTCTTTTCACGCAGCATTTTATATTAAACACTGTAAATGACGGTGAATGAGAAAAAACAAAGACCTGTTTAATGAGAAATGAAACCTTTTAACTTTTTTTTTAATCCTGATATAAGAGAGAAACAAAGTGAAACCATTTGTGGCTCTTCAATTATAATTTTATATTATTGTATTATTATATTTAAACTTTTATCTACAAAGCCTGAATCAATCAATCAATAAATAAATAGCTTCAGTTTGTTGGATTAACAAAATATGTAAATGGTAAAGTGTTTGTGCTTATATGATGTGAAAACAAATAATATAATTCTTTCCACGTTTACTGAGCTAAAGACGTGCTTTTAATATTCTTTTCTAAACGGGCATAAATGTTCCATCATTTTCATCCATCCATCTAGAGTATGAACACAGACGCAAGAACTAGAGAACCCATTAGATTTAGAAAAATCACGAACCTGTGTATTTTTAGCTTTTTCACAACATTGTAGCTACTTATTTTTAAAAAATAATAATAAAAAGAAAGAATCGTTGCAAACACGTGTGTTTTTAATGAGAGAGATTACCGAGACATTCGTTTTTAAGATGCAACATAAACAGCCGCTCCTCCGCCTCCTGCCTAAACTTGGACGCACGGATTCACCGCGCATGCGCGAATCATTAACAAATTAATCCATTAATTTCACACGAAGCATCGTCTCATCACCAAACATGAAGATGAAGGAGGAGGAAGAGGAGGAGGAGGAGGAGGATGAGGAGGTTTGTGGACCTGCAGCTTCCTGATCCTCTGATCATCACTGATGCTGTTTGGTCAACATCAAAACTAAAACAAAACAACTTCACACGCGTGACCTGAGTGACGTCACACAACCGTTGACATAACCAGTGATGTTTATTATAAAAGAGCTTATGCAACATATTTACGTGTCGGAGGTGAATTTGTGTGTGTGTGTAAATAAACATCCAAGAGCTGCGTGTAAAAAAAAATAATGATTTTAAGAAAATAGCTCACAAATTATTTGACTTTAATATCAATTATGGTTCATTCACGAGGGGAAATAACCCGTCCCCAAAATATATAACGTTTTATTATTTTAACTGATTTTTTTTTTTTTTTAAATGCTTTGTTTGTTCGATTATTTTAATAATAATAAATAAGACTGGTGGCCAAAAGCTTTTCATATATAAAACCAAGTACACGGTTTAAGTACACGATTTAAGAGTTGGTTAGAATTAAAAGCTGTTGATTGATTGATTAATGGATTTCAACTTAAGTATAATTACACGCCATTCATCTTTGACAATTAAACACATTGGATCTATCTGAAAAGGGTGCCAAAGGTTGAAATAAATAAATGGTGAGCTCAGTGTGGCATTATGTCTCAACCATTTTTTATTTATTTATTTATTTAGATTTGGGGATAGTGTAGTCCTTTATCTTAAACGATTAAGGTTCAAGGTGTCTTTATTGTTCCACAGGGTCAGTGTTTTTTTTTTTCAACCTCACATAAACAACAAGCACCACAACGCAACAAATAAATAAATACAGCAATAAAACAAATACTGAAATAAATAAAGGAGTCAATTATAACGCAAACGATTATATTTATTTAAATGTGATCACGTTTGTTGATGCTGTAAAATATATAAATAAAAACACATTTATTTCATTTAAAACCCTCACAATGTATGTTGGGTTCTCTGGGAACGGAACATATTTAAAACTCGAGGATTTCTTGCACGAAATCCGCTTGTGATAGCGTTAAAAAAAAACGACGAATAAAGAACTGCGTGTTCTTTACGCGTGAATCCGTGATTTAAACATCGCGATTTAAGCATAATCATCAGTTTCAGGCCTCAAACAGCAAAACAGGAAAATCCTTCTTCAGCCCTTTGTACACGTGCAGACACACACACACACACACACACACACACACACAGCCGACACGCATTCCAGACTCATTAGCATCTATGCAAATGAGTTCCTAATTGCAGGCGTAATGACTCCAGCGTGGGAGATTTCTCAGTCCGCCATGTTTTTTTTGTTGTTACAGCGTGGAAGCATTTTTTTTTCTCCCTCTGATCATTTGAATAAACAAAAGCGAACCTTTCTCTTTTTTCTCAGCGACAGTTACAAACTGTGCAGGGACACTTTTCTCCTGCTTTGCTTCCTGAAGGCCTTTCTTGTTTTCCTCCTCTTTCTTTCTTTTCCCCGGGTGAAACCTCTGCTGCCTCGGGCTTTGTGTGCTTTTTCCCCCCCAACAAGAAAAAGATTCTGCAGGAGAAGAGAACGTCTAACTTCAGGTGAGGGATGCATGTCTGCCGGAATGTGTGCCAGATACAAAACGGAAACGCAAAATGGCAGCAGCAGCAGCAGCAGCAGCAGCAGCAGTGAAGATCTCAGGAGGGAACAGTGATGACCTCTGACTGACAGGCTTCACATTAACTGTTCAGGCTTTGAAGCAGCAGTGATAGAAGAATCTCATCTCAGCTTTGTATTCATTGAAATGCACTACCCTCATGGTTCTCAAACTGTGGTACTTGTGCCACCAGTGGTACGAGAGCTGCCTCTGGAAGGCACTTGGAGGAGAATCAGAAATACTGTGCTACTGCATAAAGCAGGGTGTGTGATCAGAGTGGAGCTGAGGAGATTTGACTGGAGTGTGTTGAAAATGAAACAAGGGACAACAAAATTAAATAATAAAAATGATTGTCACCTCATCGCTCACTCCATCTTAATCTAATTTCACTATACCAGTGTCTGAAGTATATGTGAGGAAGAGGAGGATGATGAGAGAGCAGATTAAATCTGCCTCCCGCGAAACGTTTGTAACTGACTTTGCTCGGATTAATTACACCACTCTACTTTAATGTTTGTGATGAGCTCAATATTTTCTCAGGTGGCATTTGGTATAAAAAGTTTGAGAACCACTGTTTTCCCACTTGTCAATAAATAAAACCAAATGTTGTATTGGCTTCCACTCCACACAGCAGGAACACAAGACTTGAGTAAACGCCCTCATTTCTTCTTCTTCTGCTTCAGTTTTGGAAGCTACGCAAAATCCTCAGTCATGTCTGGAACAATCCTCTGACCGTTAGCCATGACTGCTTGTGGTGAATGTTTTAACAACACAAGACACTCGATTTTTTAAAATTAATCAATTGAATGACTGATGAAAAGAGCGATCGAAGTAAAAGAAACAAAACAGTGACTATTGTAACCTTCTCACTGAACTCCACTGTTATTGATGTCTTTTGGACCAAAGAGAACACGAAAAAAACAACGTGATTTACATCATTCCCATTGGCAGTGGTTGGTCAAACCGCTGTTTCCATTTTCAAAACAAAAGTCAACACAGTTGAGCTCAATGTTACAGTCGTCCATTTCTTTGACTTCACTCCCTCAATGGCAGGTGAACAATTTTATGCTAATAACACGTAGTAAGTATTGCGCACTGTCGAAAGTTGTCAAAAGTAAGGTTTGCTAAAAACAGCACTGTTCCAAAAAATTTGCCCTAAATTTGCATTGCTGCCTAAAGGACTTACTTCCAATTGGCATCAGTGGAAATGAAAGACCTGGTGCACATGTTTTTAGGGCTACTTTTACTAAATTTTGCTAATTTTCATTTACCAGCACAGTTATTAATCTTCCCGGCTATTAGCACAGCTTTTAGCCCAACCATTAGCCATTAATGTTTGTCGCAGAAGTGGGGTA
The DNA here is from genome assembly GCA_016785285.1 of Brachirus orientalis. Taxonomy (NCBI): domain Eukaryota; kingdom Metazoa; phylum Chordata; class Actinopteri; order Pleuronectiformes; family Soleidae; genus Brachirus; species Brachirus orientalis. The sequence continues at coordinate 164,565 of JAFBJR010000425.1, forward strand.
AAGTAATTATTACCAGAGCTTCTCAGTGATTTTAGTCCAATCCGAATCTGCCACATCAATAAACATTACTGGACGATTTCAGTATAGATGCCAGCAAATTTTGCCTTCGGTAAAAGGGTCCGGAAAAACTACCGCAGGTAACAGTAGCATTAACATTAACCAGCAGTAAATATGTGTGTAAATATTCAGTTATATTATTTTTACTGGTAGTTTTCTGCAGCTTTTCACACATACAGGCACTTGAAGAAGAAGCATTTAGTTGGACGACGACGGACACCATGCTGAATCTTTGGACATTAGCCTACAAATAAATAAATACTCAATAAATCTCTTGCCAAATGTGTGATAAGGCACATGGCAACAGGAAGTGACAGTGTTGGGTAAATAGACTGAGATTTTTCTTATCCTGTGTGAATTGGCCATAAATATTACAGATGTCCTGTGGTAAAATTGCATTATATACACGTAAAACTAATCCTGTCCAGATAGTGCTTTAGTCACCTTTCAACCCTTAAAAAATAATGGGTTTACCCATTAATCATGGTTCAAGCTCAGCTCCCATGAAAGCCTACAGACTGAGGCAGAGCTCTGTGTTACAAGTTACAGACTTTAACTCTCTACAATGAGTTTCCTGAAATAAACAACCTAATGTGTTATTTCCATTTGAAATAATACCAAAATAACTGTTCCGTTCTCTGGCACCCTTCCCTTGGGGTACTAGGGTGAAATGGTACAGTATGATCAGGATGGAGCTAGACCCGCTCCACCCCTGGGTAACAGTAAACCAGTCCAAACCGATCCATACCATGATGGAAACGCAGCATACTAAACCTAATGCGTTTCCAGCTGCTGCCACCCATGCGTGGTGGCGCTGCACTGAAATCACCTACATTTTAATGCTATGTTTCCTCTTGAACTTCTCTTCACGGAGTTGGACAGTCTTGTTGATCGCGTGTAGGCCGAGCTGACGGACACACAGGTGCCCGCTTGCTTGTCATGGTTGTAAGACAGTAGGGAAATGACAGGAGGGTGACGTGATGCATGTGTGAGTGAGTGTGTGCATGTGACATGTTTGGTAGCGGTGTCACCTGAGAATAAGGCTCCCCCCCAAATGTCACGGTGCAATTTGAACACTGCCACTAATTTGGATTCGAAAAAGAGGCTTAAAAATTAATTAGTCAAAATCCCAGGATTAAACAGGTTTTTTTTTTTTTGTCCAGTGGGGATGGAGTTTGGTGATGACAGTGTGTTTAGGAGGAGGAGGAGGATGAGGTGGTGGTGGTGGTGGTGGTGGTAGGGTACTGGTGCAGGGTGGATGATGAGTGAGGGGGTGGAGGGTCTGTCTGGTTTGGCACAAGGAGGCTGTTTGGCCCCCATGGAGCTGCAACAATGTGGGCAGATTTGAAGGAGACAAAAGAGCTGAAGCTTTGAGTTGCAGAGCACGTCTGTGACACTGGGACGTCGCCTGACACCGTGCACTGACGTGTGTGTGTGTGTGTGTGTGTGTGTGTGAGGTGTTCCACGGTGGAGGACACAGGAGTGGACCGGCACAACAGGTAGCAAAACCAGAGGGCCGTGAAAGTCCTGGTGCTAAAAATGGAAATATAATTTTAAAAATTTCGATCATAACTGATCCCTATTCAAGACACATTAAATCACTCAAATATAACTACCGTTATCACCGGAGCTGAAATTAGAGACGTGAGAGTGTAAAACACTTTTGACCTCTCGGCTCACCTGTGGTGCTTTTTTATATACGAGCCCAATAAAAGACTGAGTCTCCTGACTCATGCTGTGTGATCTTAAAGATAATCAGCTGTTTCCATGACAACAACAACTCCTCTCAGGAAAAGAAAAAAAAAAAATCCAGCACGTCATTTCCTACAATTAATTCACAAGATCTGAGAGACAGGTGCAGCTGATGCTGATGCTGATGCTGATGCTGATGCTGATGATGATGAGGTGTCAGTCAACAAACATCATCAGATGTGAACAGATGTGTGCAGATGTCAAAGCGAGGTGTGTTTCCTCCCAGAGCTGAGCTTCAGTTCTGGGCTTTTCTTCATCACAGAACTGATGAGGGTTGCAGCGATTAATCGATCACTACATTGATTGTCAACTATTCTGATAGTTTGTGCCGAGGTCTGTGCGTTTTTTTAAATTTTGAAAACGAGCTCTCTGCTTTTTCAGCCTCTTCAATGTGAATGTTTCCTGGTTTTCATTCAAACTGAGTGGTTTCCTTTTGAGAACCGAACAACTAATCGATTACTTGGGAAAATTAATAAACAATTATGACTATAAAGGATGTGAGTTGCTGTCCAGGAAATTAAAAACTGATCTAATCTCATTAATGACAACAACAACAACAACAAAAATAGCTGTTTATATTCTCACATCTGAAACGTCGCTGCTCTTTTCCTTTCTGCACCGTCGCCTCCGTCCTTTTTTATCGCCTCCTTTTCATGGAAGTGTTTTACATGCAGCTCAGCGGTCGCACACTCTGACTGAGGTTTGTCAGTGTGTCATTGTGGACAGTGTGTTGGCTGTAAACACATCCTGCCGCTGCTGCTTTCAGGAACAAATGTAGGGCTGTCTGGAGACACTTTGACAAACGGGTCAATGTAACATTTTTATCCAAATCTCTGTGATTTTCGGCTTAGCAGAAGCTATTCTTACTGCAGCCTGAAGAACTGTGCCATGTTACTTCACATTTGTACAGGAATAAATAATGTCTGAGTGTATTATTATTTCAACAAACTGTGCCATATGTGTCATGCCAACATTTCTAAAGGGATGTCAAAGTATTTGGGGGTAAATTCTCAGCAGGAGGAGGTGGAGGGTTTGGCTTGTAACGGAGAGCGAGAGGAAGATGCCAAGCACCAGATCACAGTTCCATACCAAATGTGTGTTTTACCCTGTGAGTGTGTGTGTGTTTTTGTATTTTTTGTCATTCTGGGGACATGGACACTGTGTTTATGTATAAACTTATGTGCGTTTATGGAGAGTAATAACCTTTCCCATGGTGCATTTTGTGCCTAAACAAATTTATAACCAGTAACCATAATTTCCTTATTTTATGCCAAAAGTGCCATAAGCAGCTAAAATAGAATCATGTTAATTTACACGTAACAACATTCTTTCAAAAAATGTGAGCTCACACGTTTGATTGGGCTGTTTTTAACATCCATATGAGCATCAGCTTCTTGTTAGTCCACAATACAAAAACACACAATGACAGTTCTCATCAGAAACCATCGCTCCTGACAGTCACAGTTAACTCAGTTCAAATAAAATAACAGACAAATCTATACTGTGTGTGTGTATATATATATGTATATAATTAAGCTCTCAAATTAAAATCTCGTTTTACAAGAGACACCTGGTCACAGCTTGGTCACACATTGCATAAGAAATATAAATGATATCCAGTCAGTATAAAATAAAATTATTTAAAATGGATTTTAAATAATTCATTTATTTGCTTATCAGTGTTGTTGTTGTAAATCCTTATTTAATTTAATTTTTTTTTTTTATTATTGATGAAGCCCTGATTCATTTTCATTGCTTACTCTTTAAATTGCCCCGTAAAAAGGAAAATAGTGAATGATTTGTATATTTATATACTAACACATTTTTTTTTTAAATTGTACACTCAATTTTAACTAAATATGACTAAAGCAATGAGTCTTATGTATTAGGGAGTGAAAGACAGACATTTGATGTTAAGGTCAATTTTGCCCATGGGTCCCCCAAAACCCTTGAAACACCCGTGAAACAGCCATAATCTTATACACTATTGCAGAGCCTGGCTTTTGTGATGCCATTACTTTTTTATTTATAATTTTTTTTTACTGCTCTCAAACCTCATGTAAATGCTGTTTTCTTTTTCTGCTTTGGTTTTGGCTCTGCTCTCTGACTGGTGTTACTGCACAAGTCCTGCTTTTGCTTTTTATTGTTTTTTACTTTATTGATAAAGCACCTTGTTAGCTCTGCTTTAAATGTGCTACTGTATATAAAATATATAATGAATTTTATTATTATTCACCCATTGTTTTGGCTCTAATCACAATTATACTAAAGTTACAGTCAGAGGCTGAAACTGATATAATTCACTTTCTTTGTTCCTGGCAGATGAGGTTTCTTAGTATACGAGTAGATGACGGAGGGAAAATCTCTTGGCCTGAACTTGAAATGATTATTCACGCCTTCGATGCAGCCATGCACTTTATACACGTCTCAGTCAACACACAGTGTCTCTGCTTCAGCTGCTGCTCCAAATTAAAAGCCCACGTCTCCACAATTCTCACATCCCTTCACTGACTGCCAGTTCAATTTTTAAAATTCTCTTAAAAAGCTCAGTGTGGTCTTAACCACCACTACAGGGTTAATTATCCAACTACTCTGTTCCAGGTCATGACCTAAGATCATCCAACCCATATGTTCTCAATTTCTTCTCAGGCAAAATATGAAAAATGCCACAAGTATTTTTCTTGGAATTATTTGATGTTAAATTGGCGGAATTAAAACATAATCTATAAAAAATATCGCATCGCAAAATATAAATACGTTCATTATTTACACTGTGAAGCTGGTTATTGAAAAGGAGCCCCTGGTTTCTTGGACCTCAGCTGAGAACCATGACTTCAACTATTACTTCATCAAAGTTACCAAGTCAAGGTTGACGACTACATGTGACCAGTCATTAATGTGTGTTATGGTTTTTGTCTGTAAAATGTGACACTGAGACACATTTTGGGGAATGTGTGAAAGTGGGTAATGAGTGCAATAGTTCCCATTATGGTTTAGTGAGGAATGTGGAATAGTTGCTTAGACATCTGTGCAGTATTTAACAAATGCTGGTGAAGGTGTTTAATTGTGTCCTTGTATGTTGGATTCTCCTTAACTGTATGTTTATATGATTTGTCATCATTTTTCTTATCTTATATGTGTATAATATTACTGTCCAAAACATATTTATATAGGAAAGCTTTGATTTCCATCCCTGATATTCCATCTTATCTCATATTTGCCTTGTTTTGTGTCCAATGTTGTTTTGTGTTCCAAGTCACTCTGTATCCTTGTTCTTATTATATTGCAACCCAGCACCTTATTACTGTTTTTTCCCATTAAGACCAGTACTACTTCTCTTATGTATATACTGTATATCATATTTTTTTTTTATATTTTCATATTTCTGTATTTTTTTATTTTTTTTATTTTACTTGCTCTTCCATTGCCTCTTGCTACCTTGCCTTTTTGCTACTGTAAATGTGTGTTTCCCCCATAGGGGAGGAATCTATCTATCTATCTATCTATCTATCTATCTATCTATCTATCTATCTATCTATAGTGCTATAAAATTAAGTTATATTAATGCCATTGTAAATGCAAACAAGAAAGGAACCCTTTTATAATTTCATTGAACCTGAAGGACAACAAAGATATTCCACTTTACTGCATTAAAGGGGAGCAGTGAACGGAGACTGGAACAGTTAACTGCAAAACTAGGTTTGATCATTTTCAGTTCAGGCTCCACAGACAGGCCATCAGATAAAAAGATCAACTGATTTTATAGCTTTAAAGTCTAAACTAAAACTACGACCTAAACAGAGGGAAATTGGTGAGCACTAAGATCCCACTTTAATTATTTTTTTATTTTTTCATATAAAAAAATATATCCTGTTATATCCTTAATTGATGTTTTAGTCTTTTTTTTAACATACATCTTTGAGAGTTTATAGCTAAAACCGTTTTATCATTGTAAATGTCACTTTTACTTGTAGTCTTCTAATGGTTTAGTTCAGAGTGCTGGATTATTTGTTTTATAAATGTGTTTAATTCTTCAAAGGCCTAACTGGCTGTGACGGGACATCCTGTGTGCGCTGCATCGGTCAGACCAAAGCTGATTGTCAACAAAATGATGAAGAAGTAAAATTGCCCTCGTATTTTCAACAGCAGGTGTTTGGTTTTACTGTAAAACGTGTAGTGATGATGATGATGATTATTTTTGTTATGTTTATAAAACAAGTGTTTAATTTTAAATCCGTCAGAGGAAAAAACTTCACATACTGTACTTTTATGAGCTCCAACTCAGGCCAGTGCGGGGTGAAGTGGGTGAGGGTGGGATTATGGGATGGAGAGGAAAAAAGGAGGAGGAGGAAGAGTGATGCAGAAATGGCCTGATGGGTACTAATGAACCTGGGATGCTGCTGCAGCGGCCCCAGCTCCACCTCGGTGCCCGCGTTCCCATGGAGAATTAGGGAGAGGGGTGATGGGGGGTGAGGAGGGGGCGGAGGAGGGGTGGATGGTTCACCAGCCCATTGTGCCCGCTCCTTAGCCCCATTAGCCACCACCACCCAACCACTTCGCTTTCCCAAGAGGAGCGCGAGGCCTGCGCGCCCGCCATCCCGCCCGCCTGTCTGCCCGCACTCGGTAACCAGGCATCAGCTCGGGTGAGAGCAGGCGGGAGGAGAGAAACAGTAGCTGCATTTAGAGTCTGGTCTCCAAGAAAGCGTCCAAAATGCGAAGGAAAAGAAAAGGGGGAGAGACCGAGACATTGGTAGGAAGAGAGAAACCCCCCGACAACAAACCGAGGCCTGACAAAGTTGTCTCTTTGGCAGTCGCGCCTCCTATTGAAGGAGTAATTTATTCAAAGGAGATTTTTATCCCCGCGATGTGATTATTATGATAATCAAGTGACCCAGACCCCCTTTCTTGGCTCTTGTCTGCGGCTCTGAGCTCGGCGGTGACAGTAAAAGCTGATTTGCACGGTCTTCTCTTCCCTTCTTTGCCCCCCTGCTCACATTCCTGGACTCCTCTGTATCAAAGACGCACATAATGAGAACAGTGGATGTGCGAACTTGATCCTGCGGGCGCATGAACGGAGGCCGCGCTCTCCGCCGGGGGCTTTGTGTCAAACGAATACTAGTATAGCCAGACAAGATTACATGAAACTTTTTTTTTATAATCCCACATGGGTCCAATAAAAGCGGGGCTCAAAATACACACACTTAATGTGTGAACCTCCAGAATGGAGCCAGATCAGGAGCAGCAGAGAAGAGGCTGAGCCTGCGGTGGCCATTTATGCGTAATTACGCAATTAATTATGAATCCAGTTCTCTGGATTTATGCTGTATAAAAGGGACACATGTAAACATTGATAGAACCCAGTCTCAAATGTGAACTCAGATGAATAAATCCAGCATGAATTCAGATAATTAGTTTCCAGAATTCCGAGCGGAGACAGCATCTTATTCACAATCACGCCTGCTTTCATGTCATTTTTAGAGGGTGGAGACAAAAACAGACCTGCATCGTGTCATAAAGGGGAGGGTCTTAGTGGCAATATATGTTTTTAGAGCAGGCATGTCTTAGTTCATATTCCGTCTGACGCGAGGAATGGTGAGGGCGAGCGACGGCGCGGGCAGGAGGAGGAGGAGGAGGAGGGAGGATGATGAGGAGGGGGGCCTTGAGAGCCACGTCCGCGGGAAATAATAGGGATGATAATAAAACAGGGGGAAAACCCGTCCGAGGGAAGCTGAATGGATGGAGCCAGAGACACGTCACGACCAGCCGCAGCAATGAAGACCGTGCGGTCCAACCTCCGGCTGCTCACTCGCTCCGCTTCTTTCGAGCCACTCGCTTCTCGGGGCTGAAGAGGAGACACCGCGGCGGCGACGGCGGCGACGCGCAGGGCGACAGCGTGAGTATCACAACCCTGTTCTGTGTTTTCGTTAAATAGAGGTAAAACGGAAGAAAGGAAGTGGCAGGTGCGGGATGCATGCGGATAAAATGAAGCGAGGAGAGAGCGTTTGAATCCGCTGAGCAGCAGCAGCAGCAGCAGCAGCAGCAGCGGAGCTGGATGAGGTCTATATGTGGCAACAGCAGGCGAAAATGGTGTGTTTGTGCTGCACGTTCGTATCATTTCTTGTTTCTGTCTCCGTTTGTGTCCGGATGAAGGGAGGGAAGGTTGAGCAGCAGCAGGTGGTGATGTTTCTTTAAATAAACGGAGGCTGCTGTGCTGGAAATATGAGGAGGATCAGCACAGAATATTTTATTTATTGTTCTGTTTGCAAATCGCAGCGCACCCTGCTCCAGATATAAACCACAATGATTCGGATTAGGTAATCTCTTAAACGGAAGAGTGCCAGTGTCTAGTGTGAAAGGTCACTGCATGGTGAACCTACACCCTCTGGGGAAATGATGAAATATCAGTGAAACTTGTGATTAAATGTGCGTTTTTCTCCCTTCGAGGTAAAACTCCTCGTTTTCGCAGCCTCAGTTGCGCAGTGTGCACATACACTTCATATGCGCCATTCCACAAAGGCCAAAAAGCCGCTTTCAGACTTGATATAATTCCTCATACATACATCTACATGCACAGGCAGGGTCGCTTCTCCAGCTCTGCTCCAACAGCAGACGGAGACACGTAACATATGGCACCAAAGCCCACGATCACAGTCCGAGAACAAAAAGAGAGAACATGTTTTTTCCTGTCTCTCCCTTTCTTTTCCTTTTTTTGTCCACAAATTAAGCCCTTGCAGGACTCTGGTCCGCCATGTGGCTCAAATATGAGGATTTAACCAGCAGACAGGCTGCAATGCATGCGTAATAAGAATAAGTGGTGGCGTTCACACCCACAGTGGATGGATGAAAGAATCACAAGGCCAAAAATATCCAGTCCACCCCATCAGGACAGAACCGAGGCTCAATCCAAAAACACATCTCTATACACTGTATTCCTTTATTTTTAATATGAGATTACACAACGTTTCACGTGATGAGCACAAGATAATGGATGCGCGTGTACGTCAGACAGCAGAGGTCAGTGCATGAGAAATACACGACAGAGTGAATCTGGATCAACAAAATTCAGTTTGTACAAAATTGGGGTTAATTTTACAACTTAATTCATTTAAATACATGTATTTATGTATTGAGCACGCACACACACACACACACACACACACGCCTGCATGTGTGTGCGGGTGTTTAACACTTAACGTGCACAGTCAAGCGCTGCATGTTGCTGTTTGTGTGTCCCGTGTTGTGAAGAATGAGGTACATTTTTGGTGGCAGCCTCGCGTCCACGCGCAGAATTAAAAAAATACATGGTCTCTTTTCCAGGAATTCCTGGAAAGACGTTCAGCGGCCTCACAACACGTGGCCGCAAACTCCAGCAGTCGCACTCAGTCCGGAGAGTGAAGAGATTCATTATTATGTTTCAGGTTTGAATAAATAAAAACTAAAAGAGATGTGACATGTACAGTCAAAGGTGTGTGATATCAAGTAGTTAATTATAGTTTTAAGATGGAATAGTCTGAACCTGAGGCAATATTTCACACATTTCTAATGCGTGTACATTTTCAAATATGAATATGGTTAACACACGCGTCAGCACAACATAAAGATGCTTGGATTTTTGGCCACATCAACTGCAACAGTGTGTGTGTGTGTGTGTGTGTGTCCAGGAAAACTCACACAGATACTTCACGTATCCATCAATACGCGTAAAGTTTGCGCCTAACTTTAACCTTCACGTGAAACAAAAACTATTTTTGCGTAAAACTCGCGCGTAACTGTCTCATAAAGTAGTGTAAAATAAAACGTGTAACTCGGCGGTGCAGATGATAATCAGTCTCACAATAAGGATCAATTTCCTCCCAATCTGCTCTCATGGACTGTTCCCAATTACATCGGCTGACGTCATGCACCTCTAGGCCAATGGCGCAGCTTCATGGTCTTTGTTTAAACGTTGGAGAGAAAACATTTAATGCATTGAGTGTATATATATATACATTTTGTAAATGATGGATCAGACGAGTCAGAGGGGAAAAAAGAGGCCGCTGTAGATTTACCAATCAGTGCGTTTAACTGTCTGCATCGTGGATAAAAACCCAGATGACAAATATTGAAAGCACAGCCACGAATACGCCAGTGTTAATGAAAGGACTATTAATGATAATGGGGAAATAAGTGCAGGCTGCATGTAATTATCTCTCTCTCTCTCTCTCTCTCTCTCTCTCTCTCTCTCTCTCTCTCTCTCTCTCTCTCTCTCTCTCTCTCTCTCTCTCTCTCTCTCCAGAATAGAAATCATGAATAAAAAAACCCATAAAAATCACAGCATTGATTGCAGCATCATTCTCATTCAAGTACTGTAAAGAGGTTAAACACCAAAGTTAAAGCCTAAATCTTTCAGGGGTCAAAGTACATGTATTTTGTTTGAATATATACATATTTAAAATTTGTTATTATGATGATTAATGTAGAAAGGTTGACAGGAAAATACCATTATGATCAAGATCAATTCCAATTTTAATTCCATTAAAATATGCAATTTAAATACATGTATTTTATTGAAGCTATTATTTCTTCTGATTGAGCTTTTTATGAAGTAAAGTAATACATATATATTTTTTAAATGTATGACGCCTGCTGCTGCTGCTCTGTGTGTGTGTGTGTGTGTGTGTGTGTGTGTGTGTGTGTGTTCCACGAGGAGCTAAGGCATCTCTCTTTCTCCTCTTAAAGGGTCTTCGCTTTGTCCTTGTGGACTGAAACAAAAAAAGCTGGTTGACGTATCAGCGTCATGGTGATCGGCTCTTTCAAGATAACTCAAAACATTTTCAGAAAAAAAAAACCCCAAATGTGCACAGATTCCTCAGAGAAGAAGAAAAAGAAGAAGAAGGTGATGGTGATGCAGCTGAGCTGCTGGTGAAAGAACAATACCAGGAGGTTAATAATTGTTTCTCAACAAGGATGTCTGCCATTCTAGTGGTATGGGAGTGCTGAGGGTGAGAATGTTGTGTGTGTCACTCTCGTTGTCCCTCTGTATCACTCCATCTCACTCTGCTCTCAGGCAGTGGTGGAGGAGCTGGTGGGGGGGGGAGCCTGCCACCACAGGGATCTGGGCACACAGAGCAGCTTTAATTAGATGGGGCCTCGTGCCATGTGGCTACATGGCGTGGGTGAGAGGGATTTGTTGTATTGTCTGTGTAAGTGAAGCTGCTTTTCGTGTATTTAGCTTGATACTTGTGCATTTGTGAACATTTTTATTTGTGAAAGGATCCGTTTGATGCCCTGTGTTTTCATACAGTAGTGTGTGTGTGTGAGAAGGATCGTAAGTATATGTGAAGGTGCTTTTTGTGTATTTAATTTGATAGTTAAATGGTTTTGTGGGCATTTTTATTTACAAAGGGACACATGTTTATTACATGTGCATCATACAAGGAGCCTTTTTTTTTTTACATGTATGTGTAAGTACATCCTAAACCCCCCTGCCTCGACACCAACCTCTGCTTTGGCATCACATATCATGAAGAAGACAAACCACTTTCAGATATCGTCAAAGTGCCAGGATTTCCTTTTAATTTAAAAACGCAGTTGGGCCATGGCGGGGGGCAGCATTTGAAGCCATCTCTCTCCTTTGGAGATGGTCAGCGGGTGAGGTGGGTGTGCTACAGGGTTGGGCACCCGGCCTAGGAAGGAAAGGTTGGTGCCATGGCCGGTTTGGACTGGTTTATCAACTTGTGTACTTTTTTTTTCTTGGTGCCTCTCACTGATTGCTTGACTTCAGGGAGGTTTTTATATGGAGACATTATTCACAGGCCAATCAGAGCTTTCACTGCACAAAGAAAGGTTTCTCATTGGCTGGGGGGGGGGGGGCACGAGGGTCAGGACATGGCTGGAAGTAAAAAAAAAAAAAAGGCCCCAAGCCAGAAGAGTAAGATCTTTGTTTGGAGTTGGTGTTAACTGTCATGATTTTTTTTAAATTCAGAATTTACTCAAATCATGTAACATGCATTTATGTTTTATTAACTATTTTCTCTTCTGGTTATAGGTCAGAATGTGGCCCATGTTACTTCGCCTGCAGCTTGAGAGGATGGGTAGCCTTAGGGGTTGGCTGTTATCTTTGGTTATCTAGCTGTATGAGTGATGTACATTCTTCATAAAGCTAGATAACCGAAAGTAACAAGAATCCCATTACACTCCTGAAAAAGGCATCAGGACCCCATGTGTGCTTCCCTTAAAAATAAGGGAAACGAAGCGCTGCAAAATCTGTTAAAAGAAGAGCAGTAAAAAAAAAAAAGTGACGAAAACGGACAACATTTAAATGGACGTGAAAGAGGAATGCAACAAAAGGTAGGGTTCGTGATTCTGCTCCATGTGACCGTTGTATTTTTATTGATTATGTGTGTGAGTGGATGTGTGCGAGTGCTCCTCAGACCACATGGCTGTTAGGTAAAAGTGTTTACTTTTTAGAATTACAGACTGCTATAACAGAACAGCTCCCTGCAGCCAGAGGCAGTGATCCTTAGCAGTGCGGTTGGTGCAACAGGATCACTTTTAATCTAATAAGCCCCATGATCCTTGTGTGTGGGGCTGCATGCTGGGGCTTAGCCGCTGCATCACATCACATGGCAGGGAGTGACGGGCTTGCTGAAAAAGGCCCACACTGATTCACCAAAGACAGGCAGACTTTGACAAGTCGTTTTAACAAGTCGCTGTGCGCTAGCTGCGCTATTCGCCCATCCCCATAAATTTCAGCTCGGCCGGCTGCCTCCTTGGCACCAAGAAAAAAATGCAATATAAGAAGAATGTGGGCCTTTTATATCATAGAAGCTGCATACGGTGCTATGAATTATACATACACTCCAACTTGGATGGGGATTGTGTGGGTTAATCCTGGCTTCCAGTGCCCTGCCGGCACCTAAGTGAACAGACAAGAATTTGTTTGAGGCCAGTTTTGTTAAGTTAGCAGTTGTTGATCCCCCCCCCCCCCCTCCTTCCCACCTTCTCCATTCTGCCTTTAGCATGAAAAGATGTTTGATTTGGGGTCTTGGCCGTTGTTTGATTTGACGTGACAGTTGGCTTGGTTGTGAATGGGCCGTAGCAGAAAGTCTCCATTGCACGAGGTGCTGCCATGTGGAAAGGCCTGATGGGATCTCGCTGAATTCTCCTGTGTGTGTGCGCGCAAGACTTCAAGGGGGGGAGTGGTCCAGGGTAATCAAGCAGAAGGTGCCCACAGTGACGAGGTCCATGAGTGAGAGAAGGAGAACAATTTCAGCCTTTAGGTTCCTTGCCTGTTCTCATGGTGAGGAATAATTGGTCAATCAGATCTTCAGACTCAAGGCTCCTGATGGCTGATTGAAGGTGTGATTTATTTTCTGTCCATCAAAGCTAGAGGGTCACTCCTGCTGAGAGAGGTCTCTCAAGGTCTGAAGGCTTTGGAGCTGCAAGACTAACAGTGAACTCCAATCGTAAAGCCTACTTCGCATGGTGCCGTGCTTCCTCAACATGGTTCAGCTAAGGCATTGCCCTCAAGTTTGGTTATATTCACCTTGACATGGTACAAACACTTAGCAGTGGTGTAAGGTTTAAGTAAAAATCCTTAAAGCTTTTGTGTCTGACTCAACTCACACTGTCAATGTCTTCGAGCCCTGCAGTTGTTCCCGCCTGCCTGCTGCATTGCAGGTGCTCATTGTGACATTTGAGCTTTCGGACTCAGCTTGAAAGCGACAAGAGAGAGGGTCCTGACAGGAAGTGACAACTCCCTCCTGGGAGTGGTACCTGGTTCTGTCTTTGATGAGATGCTACTAATTTCGCTGATGTGGTCAATTGTGGCTTACGAAAAATGACATCTGCTGTTGCCGGTGATAAACTGATCAAAGCAAGTGCAGATTTGCACAGGCAGATTTTTGATTTAGCAAAGTAAGAAGCAGATTTTATGCAGTGTGAAGATAAACTGTCTTCCTTTGCTCCTTTTTCTGTGTCAGATTCAGAGGGGGTGAATGGGAAGTGAAGCCTGGGACAGATTGTGTTTATACCCTAAGCAGTGCCCTGGGAGACGCATGACATGGTGCAAATGCTTTGTGCTGGCTCTGTGTGTGGCACAGTTATATCGCTAACACTTCACACCGGGGACCCCAGTGTAGAGACTGTCCTGGCATCTGCCTGCCTGGAAATGGCACAGAGATGGGAGAGTTCCTAAAAATCACCTCAGGGCCTGTGCGCTCTCCTTTTTCTGGGTCTCATGGCAGTGTCTGAAATAGAAAGAGGGCACTAAGAGAAAGAAAAAAGGGAGAGGAAAGCAGTGGGGGAGAAGGAGGGTGGGTTTTTCTTAGCTTTAATGCACTAAGCAAGCAGATTTAGACTCCAAGTGTCAAATAGAAAAACAGCCATTGTGGCCGGGTCCTATTTGCCCCCCCACCAGTAGACTTTACAGTCAATAGAGCTAGTCCACTTGTCACTGAGAGACAATGCTTCCTTTTGCCTCCCTTTCAGCTCTGCCAGGTCCGAGCAGACAGACAGTTTTCTGAATAAGACCCAGTGACTCTTGCCCCTTTTTTCTCTGCCTGTCTTTCTGTTGAAGGAACACACCAACAGGGTTTGGAAAATGGCTTCGCTGTTGGCCATGAGCAGAAAGCCAGACACCGTTATTTTCCACAACAGTGGCACTGCCTCCACCCTATACACTTGCAGAGAAATGAATGTATCTTAAGCAGTCACAAAAGGAGATTAAGTTTGGCAACTTAGCAGTAACAGGTGTAGTTTGACTGTGTTCGGACTACACGGGGGTGACTCTTGTTTGCTGACTCGTTGCTATGTTTTCCTTCCTGTTGGTTTTGAGGTGTCTGGAGATTAAGGCCTCATCCACATGGACACTTTCCCGGTATGATTTTTTTTCTTTTTCATTCTTAAAACATTTGGCAAAACCCCTAGAACAACTCCAACCCCCACAGAACATATGCTAGGCCTGTACGTAGCACTTTCACGCTGCCACAGAGATGTACCAAAGATATTCGTGGACCAGCAAGTGCACTGTGTACAAATGCTTTTTTTTCTTTTTTTTAAATAAAGCTTTACTCGAACAAGTATATATTATGCGAACAAGTATATATACAGTAAAATAAAATAGACTAGACAAACTCCAAACTAAAGAATAAGGAGATGCTGACCACATCAGCAAATGCAAGTGCATGAAAGATGTGGGGCTGTGACATCATCATTTTCCCAAAGTGGCATATTGTTGGTATAAACGAAAATGCAAGGGTGGATTTTTAAGATGATCCTTTTTTTTTACTTTGGGTACAATTTGAGGTTTTCCAAAATGTCAGTTCCTTACGGACGACAATACTAAAATACTAACCTTTGCAAATTCTCCTAAGCTTGTGTTCATTTTTACACGTTATAAAAGTTGAGTTGTTTCGACATCAGATGACTTAAATGCTTCAAATCTTGACGACTTTTTCCTGCAGGGTGTTTGACCCAGTTGCCACATTTTTCTAATGATTAGCTGAAATGTATCAAACGAGAATCTGCAAGAGTCTTTAGATCTCCAAGGCAGCGAGCTGAAGGTAAACAATGTGGGCACACAGAGGGAAAAAAAATATCAGAGGGAGTGTGGCACAGCAAGGATACATTTTTCACATTTGGAACGGAGACACTGATGTTTTAAGAGGGGAAGTGTCTTTCAAAGAGATTGAGTGAAGCCGTTTCTGTCCACACCATTAGTATTTTTAGCCACAATAAATTGTGCCATTCAGCAGCAGCACAAACGGAGCCACTGTCAGAGCCAAGGTAAAGCAGTACATGCATTTGTTTGTTTCAGTTGTTAATAAAGTGTTTACTGAGAGCCTCTGTCCTGAGGAAAAAAAGCCCATTCTGTTAAAATGACTTGGCAAAGCAGCTGATGGAGGGTCTGTTCAGACTGAAGCGGTTCCCGCTCCTATTGTCTAGCTCTCTCTCACACAGCTACGAGTCCAGAGAGAACACACAATTTCATTGTTGCGTGAGCTGTTAATATCAGAGGCCTCACAATAGAGCCCATTCGCCATATTTGCATACGGCACTTTTCCAACAAGGACCTGGAGAGGGCTTGAAAGCTGGCCCACTCCAGTGCCAATGGCAAAAAATGTCAAGTGCCAATTAGGAGAGGTTTGCCACCATTCAGCAGTACCCCACCCACCACTGTAGTCCTTCCCCTCTCTGCTTACACGCCACAACTCTCTCACACTCCGAGTCACCCCTGTTTTTACCACCTTATTCCAATTTCAGACGCAGCCTTCCCCTGCTGACACCGAGAGACAAAAGCTGGCTCCCTCCTCTGCCAGATTCAGAGTGTTAGCAAAATGAGACAGTGTGCTCTGTGCACCGATTAGTCAGCTTTCTTTGTTGATTTCTTTGAATAGAAGGGTTCAGGAACTATGTTACTAAACCTGTGAGATACAGACTCCTCCTGCTTGTGAATGCTGATATTAGTCAGCTGGCTACGTTGTGGTGCTCTGGGTTTAGACTCACAGATTTCCATGGGCAGACAAATGTCGTTGATGGAAGGTTTTTGATGAAGGAGATGAATATATATATATAGATTTTTTTTTTTTTTTTTGCAAAAACTACAAAACAAATTTAAAAAAAAAACAATATCCACAGCCACATGATGATTTCCTCTAAGCCAGTCCCACTCATCATTTTGCACCGATGCACACACAGAATAGTGAGCAGCCCATTATAAGAATGGCTATTTAAATTGAGCATCAGCTTTGAGTCAGCTGTTACAGCTAAACAAATTATTACAGTCGGATTTAGAAGAACTACGTCAAATCCGTTAGCTTAACTGGTGTGTGTCAATACACACACCAGTTAAGAAACCATGCAGCATTATTTCCACTCGTGGTTAACTGTAACCATGAGATGCATAGTGCATGGTGACAGGAATGTAGATCATCGTCAGTGGTGACCCTGAAATTAAGCAACGTTCAGTTTACAGTGGGAAGGCCTTTGCAACAAAAGGCAGAGTTATGAAATAAAATTTTAAAAATATTATCTTTTGAAATGAAATCAATACAAGAAATTAAATAAAATATATATATATATATATATAAAAAACCAAAATCTATTGTTGACACATTAATCAAAGGTAAACAAAGTGTTTGTCCAAACGGGCTGCCGATGTGTTGAACACAGCATTTACCTAACTTACCGCCTCCTGCCACTCAAAAGGATTTTTCTCTTGTCTCTTTCTCTCCTTCATTCTTTCATTCAATCGCTGTGTCTAGTTTTTTTTTTCCTTTCCCACCCTTGATTCTCAGATGGTTGGATCTGATTTGCATACATTTGCATAATGAAAGTCATTTGCATGCTCAGGGGCAGACTGTACCATGAGAACAGACATGAAAAGGTGTGTGTGTGTGTGTGTGTGCATGGCTCCTGTTCATATGCTTCCATGAACTATACATGTATGTTTTAATGGATAAAATTTTTTTTTGTTTGTTTGTTTTTTTAAATTCATTTGTACCCTCTGATTTTCTGTACCTTGTTTTCTGTGCAGGCTACCACCACCAGACCACTGAAGGAGAGCTGGCAAAAGGAGACTGAAAAACAGAAGAAAGAGGAGGAGGGGTTGCTGTTGATTCTGCCCTCCCTCTCTCTTCACCCTCCTCTGCATCCCCCCCCTTCCTCCTCAGCTCCATCCTCAGCAGAGTGCCCTTTTTCCTGTACAGCAAGACGCAGCCTGCGCCACCATCTTAGAGCAACGCTGGCATGAAATGGAAGTGGGAAGACCAGCCAGTGCAGGTAAAACTCCAAACCCACTGTGCCCCTCATACTGCATCTTTCCACTGGCGACATCCCGACCCTCCATCCTCTTGTCTTTTACCTCCCCATGCCCTTGTCCCTCATCTCCAGCGGTATACAGCCTCTGTTTTAATCACCGCGGATGTGTTTGTTAATTGCATGATTCACAAGATGCGCTGATGGGTGGAGGGGAGGGTGAGTCGATGTAGGCGGGGTATGTTTTGTATTTGTGTACACATTAAATCACTCTGCTCTCAATGCATCTCTCAGGAGGCTTTCAGTGGGCATCTGTCCTCCGAATGTTTTCTCTCCCGTTTGGGAATTCTCATGCCATCCTCATGCGGGTGCCCTGTCATGGCGGTGGCTGCCATTTTGGAGATAAAATGCAAACTGTGCCTGCTGGACAACACAGATGCACCTCCATAATGGAGCATTTGTCATCTGCTATACCAATGTCAAGATTAGTTAAAAAATTTTTTTAACTTTTCCTCTTCTCCTTAAATGAGGCCAAAAGAAACGTTGAGGTCGAGTGAAACCATGATTAACATTGTCTTACAGAGACGCACACAGAGCTGCAGTTTTAAACACACAGCACTCTCGAAGCAGCAGAGACACAGAGAGAGGGAGCATTATACAAAAAAAGACGGGGTGAAGAAGTGAGTAAATGAGACCTCGACAGACAGAGTCTCACTTCTGGAAAGCCTCTCTCTCATTAGGGGTGTTTTCCAAGTGTCCGAGGGCAGTTGCTCAGTTGCAACTTGCTCAGACAAGTTAAGTGTTGTTTTCCCTCTGTGAGCTCGTCATAGTGCAGCATTATTTCAGCTGGGCAGCTCCAAACTTTAAAAACCGCTTAAACCAAAACTCTAGCAAGTGTCCCCTGGTCTTGATTGAGTAAGGCAGGTGGTAAACAATGCACGCCAGTGTCCTTGCAACAGAGCCCTCACCTTTTGTTTAAAGAGATAGTGCTAATGCTAACCAACACAAGGGTGCCAGTCAACAAAACTGCTGATATTCCCTGTTGGGTCAGGGTAAGAAAAGAGGATGACATCACTATCAAACTTTCATGGACCACTATATTGTGACTTTCTCAGTATATAATAAAAAGTCAGAACAGAAAATAAATTGGACAGAGTTTGAAAATGTTAACCTTCACTCAGACACCAATTTCCAAGATTAACACAGAAGAAAAGCCAAGCTGATGCTAGCTCTCCTAATGAGGTCATGCCAGGCTTTCGGTTTTTCAATTTTTGATGGTGCAGCTTTTAAACACGAAGGCGTCGCTTGGCTTTCCTGAGAAGTTCTGCGGTAACTGTGTCAAATCCAAGGCGCACTAATCACAGCCGGGCCTCCACAAACAGGTGGTAGATTGAGCAAATCAGGGTCAGGGTCGTTCTCAAGATACTGTGTAAATTATGCAGAGCCCAAAACAATACAAACAGTAGACAGTGGAGTGGCTGGCGTTGGCTAATGAGATGATGAGAAGCCCGGGAGGGCCGGGAGCTGGTCGAGGCATGGGGGTGGGCACGGCCGGCAGCTTCTGTCTGGAGATGTGTGTGCATGTGTGTGTGAGGGTCCAGAAGAGCTCTGATAGGGGAGCAGACACAGTCCTGTCTGCACAAACCCCACCGTCACCACCCCTCCTGCCATAGACCACTACACAGGGGAGGGGAGTGTTCGCAGGCAGCTGGGGCACCCTGCCCCCATTGCATCAACAAGAGCACCAGCCTTGGGAACCTCTGTGGCAGGGGTCCCCCCACAACCCTGGCACATAAGGGCCCCCCAATAGTCTGGCTTCAATCCCCCCCCCCCCCCCCCCCCCCCCCCCCCCCCCCCCCCCCCCCCCCCCCCCCCCCCCCCACCCCCATCACCACCACCCCTTCCTCCCTCTTGTCTCAACCACCACCACCACTGATGTGAGGCTGGGGGCCTGGGAAGGACTTCAAGTTCACGGCCAGACCTCCTATTGAGCTGACAGCCTGACTGTTTGATCAATCCGGCTCCCTATTCAGGGCCAAGCTGGAGGAGGGAGTGCAGAGAAAGGGACTGGAGGATTGGAAGGTGGGGGTGCTGCTAGATGGGACACGGTAGCACTGTTATAGCTATTCATTCAGCAGGGGGAGACAAGTAAAGTGTGAGGGAGCGAATGAAGAGGAATTGGGGGTTTGAGTCAGTGTGCATAAATAAAAAGTGTGGAATCCAAGCTCAAAGTTTGCTTTGAGCAGCGTGCTCCACTCTCACACTCTTTTAGACTCTTAATTACTGGCGCCTTCCACTTTTCTCTCACTGAACCCCCCACTCCCCATCACGCACACGCGCCCATGCACGTGTGCTCCTGAACAAACACACATGCAAAATTGCAATCATTCTCATCATCCTCTCCATCCCCTGGGTTTATTAGGCCACATGCTGGGGCTGTAAATTTACCATTAACGAGCGTATTCACTGTCGTCCTCTTAACAAAACAAGACCATGATGCCAATAACTCAAAGCGCCACCAATACCCGAAACTGCCTTTTATGCCACTGACCTCATCCCCCCTCACTTGCTTTGCTCCCTGGCTGAGTGCACATTCTTTAAACAACGATGCTAAATGCCAAGGCTATCGTGACACTTGCTCATAGCAGCTTAGTATCGGTTGTTGATATCTGCCGCTGCCTTATCGGTTCACTATGCACTTGGTGAACTGCCGTAATATTTTAAGTTGCTTGTCTGAGCTGCTTGAAAATGTAACAAATAAAAGGGGGGTTTGATAACCTTCTGAAGTCCAACTCAGCCTAGCTTAGGGCATGTCACATGCTTCATCTTTGTATTAGCAGCTTGTAGCGTACCAGGCTCCTGTTAAGGCCTTTCAACTTCAGCCTCAATCCCGTCAGCTGCTGCAGGAGGCTGTGGCCAGATTTGGGACTTAGAGGAAAACACTAGAATGAGTTGTTTTCCACAGAGGATGATTGTTGAGATTCGCATGATTGGCTTCACTGTGTCTTTTGACTCCCTCCTGGGGAATCAAAACCATTTTTCTTTAAAAAAGAGGCATCACACAACTTTCATGTCTCTTGCAGTCCTGTTTGTTGACTGCAGTAGTAGAAAGGTAACCATGGAGACAAAGGTGGTGCTGTGTTGGGTTGTGTCATAACAAACACCTCTAAGTGTTGATGAATGTGATTGTCTGCGTTGTTTTTAATGTTTCTTTGTATCATGAATTGATTCATAGTTTTTCTGTGAAGAAGATCAATATCCGTGCAGATGGTGTTAGTGGTGCATGTTTAAGACATCACGTTGTCTATCCTAGGTTTAATGCGGTCTTTTTTTTCTACAGGTGAGCGCTGTCAGTGCCGGAGGATCTAGAGCAGGAAACAGAGGGACAGCTCGAGGGTAACGACACCTGAGCATGACCTCCGCTCTTGATTTTAGAAAAGCCTGCTGCTGCGGTGGCTCTGAACCTTATTTAACCCGAAACAGTCAAGTTGGACGGACTGAAGACAAACATGGTTGTGGACTGTGAGTGAAACAAGGTAGAGAGCGAAGATCAGCAGCGAGTGTGGATGAACTGCTCCATGATCAAGATTCTTTTTGTACTTTTCTTTCACAAAGTATGTAACGTCACAGGCTCCCTCCACTTCAGGTTACTTTGGATGAGGTGTAGCCCACGTTGTGTTTGATTTGTTTTGTTATAGTTGCTAGGACTCAAAGACACGTGAATGTGAGACCCACGGCAGCAGTGAATAATACTGCACTGCGATTGGACAGCTCCATGTGTCTGCTGACACAATGGCGAAGGAGTGAGCTGTCGTCTTTACACTCTATGCAACTGTTTTATCTTTCTTTGTCCTTTCTTTTCATCCCGAATGCCAGTTGTGCGTAGCACCTTTTATCCATCCTTTTTCTTTTCGCAGCCTACATCCCGAGAGTTAATATGCTGATGCTGAAGTTACAGTCAGTGTGTGACAGATGACAGTACATGACTCAGTTTCATCAGCCGACGTTCTGAATCACATATTTGCCGCCGTATAACGCCACAGTTTGAGCAAATGTGGACTCACACATTTAATATTCCTGATGGCAGAAGAATATTTGATCAGCAGGGAGTTGCTGAGAAAGGCTTGTGGCTCTGTGTATACAGCACATGCCACACTATTAAAACCTTCCCAGCAGGCTTTGCGGCAAGATGGTCTGTTTCATAGCATGTCACCTGCTACACTGTAATGATACATACGGCAAACACGTCGACTTCACACACAGCCTTAATTTCCTGTCCTTGATATGAACACACACACTCACACAAATGCAATAAAGCAATCGCTATCACAGCTTAATTCATCCTATATTAATTTTCAGGAAGTGGCAATATATTATATTACGATTGATAATCTATGCAAATCTTTTAAATATTACTTTAAACAATCAATGTCTATGCAGAGCTTTTGCAACTGATAAAAGAGACAATTTCTTGGCCTAATTCAGAAAATGTATTCTTTTGATAATCATGCACATCCCAGTGCTCAAGACAATTACTTATCTGCCTGGATAAGCTTGAAATTATGTTTTTAATCCCTAGCAAAAATGAAAAAGGAGAGTCACTCCTCTGATATCACTCCAATGACATGAAAGGTGTGAATTGTAGTATATGGATTGCACTTAGGGCTGCAACTAAAAATTATTTTCATAATCGATTCATCTGTCAATTATTTTCCTCGATTAATCAAGTACTTGTCTGATCCATGAATGTTGAAAATTTTGATCACTGAAACCAGTTAATTGATTATCAAAATAGTTGACGATTAATTTAGTAATGGATAAGTAATGTTTCAGCCCTAATTGTATACCTTATCTGTTCAGCCATGCTCTCTGTGTCATGTTGTTATTTTTGTGAACAGAAATGTTTGTGCTATGTAGTCTGATCACTGTGGATTCACCACACGTGCCTTCTCCATGGGAAACTGTGTTGGAATAGTAATAAAGTTGTTTACATTGAAAACAGTGGAAAAACAGTGGACACTGGTGTGATTTTGTGAGTTTGATGTTGCATGTGGTTCTGGTGATATGGTGAGAAAGAATGTTGATGTTGGAATGACCTCAAAAAAAAAAAAAATATATCATTAGCGCTGCAGTAAATGTAAACATCTGTTTGATGAAGGTGAGGAAGTGGTTTGATACTTGATTAAGTGACCTAACAATAAAAAATATAGGATGTATCAAAAAAAAAGCTGACAGTTTAACATTTTACAGTGTCTGTAATACACAGACTGTTGCCCAGTGTTTAATGCATGGAAAAGCATTTCTCTACTAAAGCTTAGATGCCACCACAGGAGATGATTTTTGTTCAGTTTTTCACTGCCTGCCTTTTTTTTTACTTTTTTTTTTGAAGTGTCCAGGTATTGCTGCAACATTTATGTTTATAGCATGTCATTTTAGGTCCACTATACATTCACTGATTTACTGTATGAATGTAAAATCCCACATTTTTATTCATTTGTTTAACAAAAGTACAAATTAAACACTCAATTAAATTTTGTTTGTACAATTAAATAGTTATCATCAACACCAAACATGTAGAATGTAGAATTAATAATCAGTGCAGGGAGTCCTTCTGTGGTAACCTGCAAAAATCCTGATAAAAGTTAATATTTAATACTACAAGACGACAATGCCAAAATGAATAAAACAGCCTGTTTTGGCTGCAACTCAATGTGAATACAGTATGTCACAAAATCCAAGGCAAAAAATGAGCTGAAAAATATAAATAATAGGGGAGAGGCGATCATGAGGGTTGACGTAGGAGCGAATGCATGTTCGATTGACTAGCATATGAAGACAGCTGTGTGGACATAAGGCGTCAGTGTTTTTTTTCCCCAACTGCAATCCAGTTCCAACATGATGTTTCAGCCAAATGAAAAGATTATTATAATTACTCTGAGATCAAACCAGGTTCAGAACACCATCAGGGATGTGGGTTTATTTTCTGCAGCATGGGAGACAGACAGCAGAGAGCCATCCGGCTTTAATGTAAAACTAATCAGCAGAGAAAGCTCTCTATAGTAACCAGAGAAAAATAAAATCATAAGTAATAAGCCAAAATGAATCTACACACATCATTAACCTGCTGTTGTTGTGGATTTAAGGAAAACAAAGAGTGCAGCAGCAGCAGCAGCAGAAGCAGCAGCAGCAGCAGCAGCGTTCTCCTCCTCGACTGTGCCACACAGGCCACTGTGAGCTGAGCACTACACTTCCCCAGCGTGATTTGCTGTCTGACACCACATATGGCAAATGTGCCAATGCTGACATATGGGCCCCTCACAATTCATTAGCATTGTCATGTAAAAGAGGCCAATCCCACAGTAAAACAAATGAAATGTAACCCTGTACAGTACAGGTTGATCACACGGCTCTTTTAATTTCTCACACCCTTTTTATGAAGTCTTCTTTAATTCAATGAAAGAGGTTTTTTAACGTGGCAACGACGCAGCCCCATGGGCGCCTGCAGCCGTGCCGTGCCGTGCAGCAGCGGAGGCTTTACAAGCCACTCTGCACTTGTTTACAGCCGCACTGCGCCGTCGAAATGAGCTGTAGTACATACATAAACAGCAGCTCCATGTAAATATTACAGTTCCCTTATTAACCAGGGAAGCCTGCAATTACATTATGTCCCAGGCATTAACATCCAGAAAGCGGGCGCCGGCTCTCCGTGGCAACTCCTCTTGCCCTCCATGTTTCTTGGCGACGTTGCGGCCCTCATAATCTGATTCACAGTTTTTGTCATGCTGCCAAGTGGCACGTTGTATTAGCTGAGCGCTGTGGGCCTTAATGAACTGAGTGCCAATGTTAAGTACATTAGAGCAGGCTGGAGTGATGGCGTACAACCAGGCTGTCATTTGCAGCCATGTTTGATCACCGTCGAAGTTATAGCTGCTGGCTTTAACAGGATTTAACAGACAAAGAAAATGCCTCTATTTTCTTTGATTTATTGAACATCTAGATTTAAAAAAAAAAAGGCAAAACATCTTGTGCGCCCTTACACTGGCCGCTTCCTTTATACATTAAACACAAAATGGCTGCTTACTGCATCAGATTATGAGTCTGAAGGAATCAGATTCCAAGATGGCGGCGTAAGGGCAGAAACGACCGTTGGTTAAGACCGGATCATTAGAGAAGAAAGCTACACTTGCAGCGATGGATGTTTGATTGACAATTATACAAGGGCCGATGGCGGGTGGGGGTAGGAGGCATCCAAAGTGGGAAATGGCGGGTTTTGGTTCACGTCCAAGGTCTTCGAACTCGGGTGCTGCTCCTTTCACAAGTTGCTCAGTCATTGGTATGCAGGAATGTCTCCCCCAGGAGGCCTTTCTGTGCGATTCTGGAGGGAAACGTGTTCGCGACTGGTCACCGGGACAGAGGATGTGTGTGTTTGTGTGTCTTTGGATACAACTGGAGCCAAGAAAATGTGGGCACCTGTCCAGATCTGTCTGCCTCTGTACGCTGCCGCCGCGCTGCAGCCCGTTAGCAAAGACAAAATGGTTTCGGATGCTGTGAAGACAACCTGACAAACGTTCCACTTTTAATAAAGATATATTATTACTAAAGACCAGTGTGTGTGTGTGAAGATACATTTTGACATTTTTGCCTCTTTTTCTTTTTAAGAAGTTGTGATTTCTTTCCCACTCCCATTTTTTATTCCATCCACTGGGGACATGGCAGTTATGCTTTAAGCAGACACTACTCAGAGTGTAAATTATAAATTATCATCTTGTGGAAATGAAGCTCCACAGACTGGACTGCACTCGCTAGGGTGCTTTCAGGTGTTATCTGACACTATGGAAACATTGTTTTATAGAAAGAAAATAGCATGAATAAACCTATTAAAGTTCAATTCTCCTGTTTGATAACATACAGTATCTGCTCACTTGGTGATAAAGCTGAAATAAAATAATTGTTTATTTGTGCTGCTGCCTTAAACTGCTGTCTTAAACAAAAAAAAAATAATGAAAATAAATTTGTTTTTCCTGGTTTGTAAAACAGCCACTTGGATGTTTAGTTTTATGAGGGATTCCTCTTGCTTTAAACCACAAACAAGAACATGTTTTGGTCTGGTAATTAGAACTGTTGATCAAAATGCTGTACAGTAGTATTAAACAAATAAACAAAAACATAAAAGACAAAGCATTGAGTAGATACAACATCTCACCCAAAGTCCAGGGATTACACTTACACTTTTAATGTCCCTGTGTGTGAATCTTAAGTAACTCTAACTTCATCTATGAGAAAAATCAATGGAAAAACACATTTTTGGATCATTTAAAAATTTTACTTTACATATTTGTTAATATCTTCCACGGTTATGCTGCGAGGTAACTGTTTTAACAAGTGCTATATAAAGTTATTATCATTATTATGAGCTGTTAATGCAAAGTCTTATTATTATTATTGTTGTCAATTGATTGTTGCCTAGATCAGTGAGTTCAAATGTGTGCTTTATACTGGAACTTTGGTGATGCTTGTTAAGTTTACTGTTTGTTAGTGATGATTTTATTATTTTAATATTCATTTTATTTTTGCTGTTTACAGTCACTTTGAACTATATGTAAGGCAGTGCACGAAGTGGGGAAAAAAATTAGTGCCAGTACTCTCCTTATCCAGAATTGGACAGATAACCATCTTGTGAGAAGTGACAGTATTCAAAATAATAAAACAAAGAAGTGACTGATGTAAGGTGCTTTGTAAGTAGCCTTTAAAAGCGTTCTAAATATATTATTTACTGTTAATAAAATCAAACTATACACTTTTTAGCCCAGTGCTTTTATGTGCATAATCTGTTTTGAATAGACAAAAAATATTTTGAGGCCTATACATGAATCCAAGTCAAGTCAGCTTGTGTCATTTGTGGCGGTATCACGTAGCCTCAACACTTAGCTTAAAACCCCGCAGCCATTTCCCTGAGCTGATGTATTTATGCAAAGAAAGAGAAATACTCAAGGAGAAGAAGTTGGCGAAACTCGCAGGCTGATGAGTTGGACATCCGACTCACTGAGGATGTGAGAGGGAGCGCTGTTGTGGAATGTCAAGTAGTTTGGCCGTGGCGGGTGACTGAAGCGGGAAGTGATTTGACTAATGTTTTCCCTTTTCATGGCTCTCCTCTCCACCACGTCCCCCCCCCCAGTCCCCCCCCACCCCCCCGGGAAAAAAACCAGAAAACTTTACAGTGATGTCATTCATATGCAAAGCAGGCGTGCTTTCAGCGGCTCTATGTATGTGCGTGCATGTGTAAGGGAGAGTGTACATGTGCATGTGTTGCTTGAGTGGCTGATTCCATTACTTGAAGGACCATTACACTTGCCTGTCAACAGCCAAAAGACCTGAGAAAAATTAGCAGATTAAATCACTCAGCTCTTTTCCTCCTCCTCCTCCTCCTCCTCCTCCTTTTGCTCCTGCACTCCCCAGCAAGAATCCAGGATGTTGTGTGAAACATTGAGGTGTTTTTTTTGTGTGATGCATCTCCTTTTAAAGTTTTAAATCAGTGTTTGATCAGAGATCGGCCTGAATTCTGGCAAAATAGCTCTCGAAAATGACAAAATGTAAAAACAATGATTATGCAGCTCGACACAATCAGGGCAAGGAGTTTTTAAAAGCGAGAAACTACAAGGCTAAATCCTATAAACACGGGTGAGCAAGGAGACTGAGTGTAAATGTGGTTTTACGGGCTTGTAAAATTAAATAACATTGAAACATGAGGGGGTCCAGTACACGTTTATTGATGCAGTTGGGCAAAAGTTCAAATGTCGGGGAGGGTTCAACAGATTCATGATAGGTTTAGGTTTTTTCTCAGGGAATTTACACAAAAAAGTCAGTTTTAATTTGCCAGCGTCACACCACAATCATAAATCCTCATCATGAGCCGGTGTTGGACTCCAGAGGTTGCATCTAGAGTTTCACTTATCATAGTAAGACAGGGATCCAGCAGAGCTTCTCCCCTCAAAAACAAAGGAATAAATCCCACATCCCAGAATGTGGGAATGAACCCCCCCTCGGGTCAGATTAGCATTCTGGAAAAACAAAATTCCCCACTGGGGCATTTGCCACAGACCAGATGGGTGTACCCCAAAAATCAGCCACACAGGGGGAAAGCAACTGAAGAGGAAGATGATGACGATGAAGAAGGAGAAGAAGAAGAAGAAGAAGAAGAAGAAGAAGAAGAGACTTGGCCCCCAGGGAAGATGGAGGAATGAGGGGGAGGTTGTCAAAGAGAGGGGGGCGTGAAGAGTTAATGCCGACAGCTCAACAAAAGGCTGCTGCCACCACCAAGGGTGGAGAGGAGCACGGGAAAAGAGCGAAGGTCAAGGGGACCTCAGGGGGTTCAAGTTCAAGGCGACTATCAGTGTCTGCATTTTAATAGACAAACCACACCCTCAGAGTAGTTAGACTTCCATTTGAAACAACAACCACCACCCCTCTACCCCATCGCCACGTTTATTCCCCAGCATTAAACCTGAAGCTGGCCCTTGTCACACTGGGGGCCATATCCGGGCCACAGAGAGGCTAAAGGTAAAAGCACCAACAAGGAGTGACGAGGTTTGACCAAGCGGCTGGAATGGAAATGTGTGGGATGTTGAACTTGTGACGGCTGCAGTCTGGGGTTTGTGTGGTGGGTGGTGCTGTCGGTGGAATGTTAAGAGACTTCAGAGGTGGATCTGTCTGAAGACTATTCCAGACAAAGTCTGAGGTTGACAAAAGAGATACAAGTGAAGATGTGTGTTTCCATTATTAATATCTCCTAAATCAAATGGAGAAGCTAGTGTTGAACCACAAAACAAAAGGCTCACCTGACAGGAAGAACACCACGACCGCATGGACAGGAGCATAATGAGGGCGTTTCCTTCACCAACTAGTGCCTTCAAAATGATGTTGTGTTGAATGCTCATGGTTCACAAGATGTGATGTGTTTGCCGAGGTTTAATAAAAAAAAAAATGGTGCAATCCATGGAAAATCTATTTTTCAACAGATAAGTTAATATACTGTCATTTTAGTTGTACAGAGAGGAAAAGTTTCTCAAATTTCATATTAAAGTTCCCACGCTCTTGTTGGTGTTGATGTTCTCATGACTTAAACATTTGAGCACAACTATGTCATGCTCAATTTTACGTACGTACTGTATTTTTCTAAATGGCTGCAGCTACTGCTGTGACTTTATGACAATGAACAGTGTAAGAATGTCCATGCATACACGATTTCCTCTCAAGGTCCATTTACTGAACAAGATGGTCTATAATATTCACCCAAGTTCTCAACTCAAATATTTTTCCTGAGCAACAAATTCTCTGAAACAAAAGTAAACTGTTATGTACACGTCTACACTAACCTTTTTACCATTGGTAGCACTTGCGGAAATTATGCTTAGGTTTATGCACAAAAAGCACCTGCTTAGAGCTTGAAAAAGATCATTGCGTAAACATATTCTCCATAAAAATCTAACTGGAGGTTTGCAGCATTAAAGCAGAACTTTTTCTCTACAGAGTTCCCCCTTGTGTCTACTGCTTTACCCTCACTGTCATAAAAACTCACCGCTGATGCTCCTGCACCTTCAGGTAACAATTTTGCCTCAAATACTCAACTGATAACTGACATAGTGTCAGAAATATTTTTTTTTACTTCACAGAGTTGACTGTTGTCACAGCCACTCTGGGAAACCAATGCTTTATTTTCTGCAGATTTCAACTCTCTGCCAATTTCTTTGCACCGTTGATTTTTAATCACGGTTCACTTACATTTGTCGGACATTAACAAAGAGCATTTGCATCCAACTATCTCTGGATTTTTAATTTTCCCATGGGGCTCTGATCCCTGGCTAAGTATTTAAGGAACTCTTAATATTGCTTCAGTTTAATATTTGACACAATCCTTTTTTTTTTCATGGCTGGACACAGAACACGTGACCAGTGAGAAGATGCAGAACAATGGGCTAATGAGATTTTAAAAGTCAATTACGTTGATTATTTCTGCTGCTTTCTCGTGTCAGAGGCTACATTCAGATGCCAAAATGATTCAGCGTGGAGTGAAGAAATGCTGCTGCAGCTCTCACATACTGTACCTCACGTTTGTCATCACACTGTGTGAGATGTCGCAGACAGGATAGAAAACAATGCCAAAGAATGAGAAAGAAATATTGGATTATAATTCCTACAAGAAAATGAGCGGATGCTGACTTATACTGTACATCATGGGCAGGTGACGCGGCGTGTTGGAGCTGTTTGCCTAATCAAAAGCTGTTCCCAACTTTCCGGCACTAATCAATTATGTTGCATTTTGACTTCAGCTTGTTGTCTGGCATGCAGTCGACACTGACTTTATGATGAGTTGAAGTTAATGTTTAAAGATGTATTTGTCTCCAGGTGGTTAAATACTAACATCTTTGGATGGAGGTGCTCTCTCTCGAGGCCCACACACCAGATGAGGACAGATGGATGCACGCACTTCACGTGTGACAGATAACCTGAGGAGATCTCTACATCGCAACAAGAGGTTCTACATGTTAACATGTTTTATTCCACACAGTTTTTCCCTCTTTTTAGGTTGCTTTGCAGTGTAAGCAGGTGTAGCCAGTGCTGGATCGGTGACCTTTCTACTGAAGGGATGTGTATATGCCACCAGTGTTAAAGTCGTTGATGAAAATATGATGAAAAATGTTCATCAACGACCCATTGTCACAGACCAAAACGAGACATTAAGTAAATAAAAATAAAGTTGATATGACAAACACCACGACGGAAACTACTGACACTTTTGTCCATGAATAAAACTAGGCGAAAATGTTGGGTGGTACGAATTGGAAAGAGAACCAGTCACACTAATCTCTGCGAGGTACAGAGATAAGGTCAACATAAAGGAGGATACAGGAGAAAAGTGTCAGAAATTACAGCGTTAGGAAGAAAGAGAAGACATATGGGCGAATTTCACGCGTGATGTAAGACAAAACCCTTTGTAAACCATGTGGAGCCAAACTCGAGGCGATTCATCCAGAAATCCATGCAAAGTTTAAAATAAGATTTTATTTAGTTGACTTAAAGTAAAATATCTCAGGCGACTACAATTAAATTGTATTTTTGTCAGAAGACTAAAATTAAATCAAACTTTGCTGTCAGAGTTAACACTACATCCCATTGCTTAGTAAAACTTTCTCTGACCTGCTCAGTCACCCGCCAGATTCACCCAAAGGCGATGTAACATTATTTGAACAGTATGTTGCGCCTTTAATCTAGATTCAGTCTTTGTCAACAATACATCAGACCTGTTAAAGTGTTAAAGTGTTAAATGACTGGGGTTTTCGGTTTTCATGGGTTCTTTTTTTGCGGCTTAATCAGCATTGTATGAATTTCTACTTAAAATACAGTGCAGATTTTTATAATTCCTGGTTTTTGCTCAAGAGTGAACATCACAGAAATAAATGAAATTGGTTTTTAATTTTCACAAATGTTACTGTTAAAATTTTAACAGTCAATTTGGAGCTTCAGCCAAAATAATAAAATTAAGAGCTACATCATCACAGAGTCAGAGAAGTAGAAGGTTTGATGAAAGGCAACATAAAGATGTTAACACTGGTGTAAAACCTGGGTTTCTCCTGCACTGCTGCTGTGTGGACTGCTGTGGACTGAGAGGAGTGTGATGTTACATCACTGCTGACTAATCTTGACCGCTGAGCAAAAGTTCAAATCCACTTAATGAAGTGGAACACCACAAATTGTCCCTTGTGATTTAGAGCCCATTGAAAAAGAGCACATGTTTGTTTTCCTTTCCATGACCAGGCAGAGGTCAGGGGTCAGGCAGACCACCATCATCACCCCATAAAGCACAACATTGCTGCTGACCCCCTCGTCACCACCCTGACCTCTTCACAATGGAAGGTCAAGCGGGTGGAAATCTGTGTCTCCTTCTGTTGCCGTCATACGGACGAGACAAGCCATGACATATCCACAGGCTGACCTCTGACCTGTCAGCCTGCTGGCCACACGTGCCAAAATCTGCTGGCCGTCCCGGTGAAGAGAAAAATGTCTGAAGTTCAGCCTCTTCAAACTGTCACTGACAACTACAGAGAAGCAGGAGTGGAAGTTCCCTTTGGCCACACCTTCCCACATATAGCCTCCTGCTATCAAATACTGGCTCAAACCACTATTTGAATTAGAGACTGTTTTAAAAAGTATGTAGTTCTCTGGTTTGCAAAGCGAAGCATAGGCAGTAGGGGAAAGTAGCAGTTAGCCACTAGGGGGCGACTCCACGGGTTCGAAGTGGTAAATGGTTCATGTTGTCACGAAAAGGATCAGAAGTCTGTGTAGAAGCATCAAAATTCATGATTTCACTGATGTCAGCTGAGGTTTAGCAACCAGAAATGTACAGGTGTCACGATGATACCAGCTGTCAATCTGACTTATTTTCCTGTAAATGGGAACATAATTTAGAAAACTGATATTGACCTATATATAGTGATTAAAGAAGACCTAAAACTCACCCCTGAGATCATTAACACCTCAGGAAAAATGTTTAAATGTTATAAATCAAGTGAGAAGTAGGCTCATTTTACCGAAGACTTCCATTCACACAGGGTTCTTTTAGCAGGGTTGTTGGTCTGAGTATTTCACAAACTGCTGATCTAGTGGGATTTTCATGCAACACCATCTCTAGGGTTTAGTGGACGTATTAAGTGAGCAGCAATTTTCTTGGAGAAAATGCCTTGTTGATGTAAAAGGTAGGAAGAGAATGACCGGACTGATTAGAGATGACAGAAAAGCCACTTTAAGTCAAATTACCACTTGTTACAAACAAGATACACAGAAGACCAGACGCACAACATGTCATACTGTGAGGCAGATGGACTTCGGCAGCAGAGGACCACATCAGGTGCCACTACTGTCACTTTATTAGATGTTCTGTTTACCTAATAAAATGGCTGATGAGCATACAAAAATATAACAAGACCCTGTTGTATTGTGCCTTCGTTTCAAAGTAAAGAAAAAAATGAAATGGTCTATGGACCGTAGCTTTGGCCAATGCACTTTTTTTAAAATGAGGTCTACTGGGGAGAATCCCAGCTGACATTAAGAGACAGGTAAAATCCTGAGGAAGTCACCAGTCAACCACAAAGATGAGACTCAAAGGCTGTTTACAGCAATGAAATCTGGAAAATTGGGTCCAAACATTCTCTGTTTGTTGTTGTTCAGATATGAAGAACACAGCAGGTCATGTATGCAAGAGACGGGACACCCACTTAAACTGAATTATCCAGAGTTTTTCCAGCATCATGTGACTATCACTAGAGAGCTGGCAGCAGAAACGTGCAGCAGAAACGTGCAGTGATACATACATACATCTGCATTGTGACATACAGTATTTCTACTTTCAGAAAACAGCTTTATTTAACACCTGGGACGTGGGTTTTCAAATCAATTTAAAATTCTAAAGGGTACTAATAGAGCTGGAGAAAATGCTAGCAGATGTAAGGTAAAACAATCTGATTTAAGTGTCAACTTTGTGTCTTTTTAGAATTTACATGGAGACACTTTGACATTTAACCTGAGAGGAGAACCAGAGTTTCTCTCACTGCTCTGATACCTTTGTTTTAGCTGATGCTTGGAACCAAACAGCAGAATTCATTATCAGTGACTGCTGCACGAAAACCAATCCAGAGCAAACAAATGCACACATCCAAAACAGCTCTGATAGAAGGAAAAACCCAAAAATCGAGGCTGGACAACTGGGACAATAACGCCTCCATCACACAGTTTCCATGTGTACACACTGTAACTGTTGTTCTAACCAAAAATCGACATCTAATTATTCAATTTTAACAGCGTAAGCTAGAGTGTAAGCAGAAAGCAGGCGGCTGATAATGGACGCAGCATCTTTTGTTATTTAATCTCTCTGGATGTTCATGTCACCGTCGCCCGCCTCTTCTGCCTCATTATGGGTCAACATAAAAATATGCACAAATGCACACATCACTATATCACCTTCACACACACACACACACACAAAGGGTGGCAGTTGCTCATCAGACTAGTGCCATGCTCCACCTCTCCACAAAGCTTTCATGCTAGCTCCTGGTTGCCTTGGCAACTGGCTGTGTGTGTGTGTGTGTGTGTGTGTGGTATACAACGAGAGAGAGAGAGAGAGAGAGAGAGAGAGAGAGAGAAGAGAGCAGCAAATGTAGATACACTAAAACATGCACAAAAATGCACACAAATTAATTTATGGAGATGTGAGAAGTGCAGGATTAGCATTATGCCTTACTGTGTTACTACACATCCACTTTAGTGGCCTGATGATAAAATAGTCCACAGCACCACATTGTAGAAACAAGACACGCCGCGTCTCTCCCTTTCTCTCACTCTCTCTTAAAATAAACGCCCTGTTTTGAAGAATGCATTAAATAAAAACACAATAAAAGCTAAGAGGATCGTTATATCAGAGATATTGCTCAATCAGTGTTGATTTAAAAGCAGCATGAGTGTAACTGACTGCTGCTGCAAACGCTGCAAATGCTCCTGTTAGTTATTAGATTCTCTTCTGTCATATGTCTGTCTTGTCATGTTAGAATAACATGCATTGAATGTGTTCTACTTATGTTGCTAGTACTGTATCCATGATGACAAATGGTAAAGAAAGCAGAGCTTTAAATGTAAAATGTATGGAATTGTAGATTTTGTTCTGTAAAGCATGGTTGTCAACGTGCTGCTGCAGAGGAGGAGCGTCGGTCACATCCTGCTTTGGATCTGCAGGTGATGAGGTTCAGTTGAAAGGAAATATTTCATATTATAGTTTTGCCAAATTGTTAATGTAAAGTGTAGAGTGATGAACATCCCATCCCAGTGTGTCTTAATGCTGTGACATGGTGTGTTTTCACCATGCGACATGGCACCATGAAGAACCATGATCTTTTTAGTAGGTGCTTTCTGTGCCTAGTCCTAACAACATCCATAGCCTGGATTGTTATAATATTATGGAGAAAAATTATTTTGTTAGACAGTATTGCCTGTTTTGCAACCCACACTGGTGACAAAATGTGTGAAGGAAAAGCAAATTTGCTAAAGAATATGATGCTTATGTTAAAATATTTCCTGCCCCTCTGCTGTTTAAAAAAACTGTCAACATAATTTGAGAAAACACAGCTTTCCACTGAGCCACTTAAAACTCACATCCACACAGAGATTTGCCGAGGAACACTGAGATACTTGAAGGGTCAGAAGGAACCATTACCTTTTTTTTCTCTCTATTAGAAAAAAATACTCCATGATATCTGTCAGTGGACAGACAGCAGGTGAAACAGCAACTGCTGATTTATTCATATTTGACAAGCTAATGGTAGTTAATTGCATTCGACTGCTGGTCCTGGTGGGAATCCCTTAAAGGGTCAGAAGGTTTGCGATAACCAGAGTGACCAGGTCAGCCAGGTCGACTATAAAATCTATAAAACATCTGGGTGACCACACTAATATTGACACAGCAACACTGAAGTATATGTGGGATACTCCAATTACTTACTCCAATTTTGGCTTTGTTGCATAAATTTTATTATTTCATGGTAAAGGCTGCTGATAAGTGTACAGTAGACTACATTCTGGGAAACTGGGGAAACCATTAGAAATGAGTCACTAAATCTGAACAAAAAAAATCCCCTAATTTCCATCACAAAATGACACTATTTTCATTTATCCTTTTAATGCTGCATGTGACTAGTCAGTGAATAACAGATTACATGAAGTGCTCTGGGCGTGAGGCCTGGGGCGGTGGGTCCTGTGGGACCGACAGAGTGAGGCCCTGCTCCTCGGAGTGACAGTGTCGGCTTATCTGATCCCATAAGGTTATTTGTCGTACACCTTAATCCACATGCACGGCTCCTCCCCCTTTCTTTCAGGAGCTCTGATTGGATTACACCACAGCTCAGCCTTTGTGTGTGTGAGTGAGATAGAGAGAGAGCAATGGCAAAGGAGGAGTGAAGTAGGGATGAGGCACAAACAGAATTCCATGTGTGTGTATGTTACTCCATTTTAACGGGCAAATTCATTTAATTTTAAAAAAATATATATTTTGAATGTAAAATATTTTAAAAGGATTGTTTTTTTAATGACAGTGATTAAATAAGTCCCAGCTGCTGCTGCAGAGATGATGAGTGATGATCTTCACAAATACGCTCCATAACAGGCATGTATTTGGTGTTGTTTTAAGGATTTCAGGGTTAATTAACCTCCTGCTGATGTCCAGCTGGAGCACACTAA
Organism: Brachirus orientalis; assembly: GCA_016785285.1. Lineage (NCBI taxonomy): Eukaryota > Metazoa > Chordata > Actinopteri > Pleuronectiformes > Soleidae > Brachirus > Brachirus orientalis. The sequence continues at coordinate 200,388 of JAFBJR010000425.1, forward strand.
AAGATGAGAACAGACAAAAGAGACTACTCACAATAAAAAGAAAATCACGTTTCAGGATCTTCTCTCTGCATTTAAGAGAGGAAATCCATTTCAAATATTTATATCAAAAATTCTTTCATATAAGTGGATAACTGCACTACAGCTCGGCCCTCTATGGGGGGAGTGTGTCCAATTTTATTTTAATCCAACAGATTAAAATGATGAATACAGTCGCTTTGACTTTGTACCTACTCTAATTCTGAATATTTTCCAGTTAGTGACTATGTATACAGTACAAAACACACATCTTGAGCTGCTAATGAAACTATGTCACAATGCACAAATTGCATGGAGGACAAAATTTAAAAAAAAGTAAAAAATAAATAAATAAAGACAATTAACATTCAAACTAATAGGATAAATCAAAACTCTTACATGAAATGTGAAAACCACCATTTTTATGGTAAGGTTAAAGTGATTATTAATCAAATCATTAGTTATTTGTTTAGATGTATGTCCACATGATGCAAACAGAAATAAAAATATCAACCGTTCCAGAACACCACTGTCTTTCATGCCTCCACGGACCCTGATGAGAATTCTACCTTAAATACTTCGCAACTATGTCACTAAAATGTTGATTCAAAACCTGTAACTGTTTTTAAAAAAAATAACAATACAATAGCAAAATGTTTTAATTCTGGGACACCACACTGCCACATGACACTCAGTGATCAGTGAAGGTTCATATGTGGCCCGACATATCTTCATCATCCTTTTACCCCTGAGAAGAGTTGGGCTGTGATCAGGACAAAGGTGATTCTGCGTCTGTTCTGCTGCTGCAGGTGATTGTGAGCATGAGAAACAAAATACAAGAAGATAAACCAAGAAGCCATGGTCAAACATACAAGGTCAGTGAATATTTTTCCTAGCCTTACAGAAGGTCATGGCAACCTTTTTCTCCAAACCTCTCAATTCCCACCTGGATTTATCAGGGTTTACACACAAAGGAAAGAATGTGAATGTGTGTGAATGTGTGTTTTATTTGTGTTGCTTTACTAAGAGATCTCAATAGAGAAAGAAAGAAAGAAAGAAAAACCTGGACAGGTCAAGGATGGCACAAATCCTGACCTCCAGCAGCTAATGGGTAAGAGAGCGGCTGCATGTCAAACCCTTGAATGATGAAATGTGTAAAAGGTAGAAAGAGAAAGAAAGGGGAAGTCATCACTTGACCTCTACATGTGTGACTGAATGTGCGCCCCCCTGGGAAAAGAGGATGGAGCATCTTGATGGCCTCCTACAGCCAAGCTCCAGTCTGCACCAGGACAATGAACAATCAGGAGTGAGTGTTGGTGATTAGGGAGGCACTTAGTTCTCCAGTGACCCTGCTGAACCTCCAGCATCCTTCTGTGGCCACATCCATGAGAAACTGAAAACACAGCTTCTCTTTTTTTGACCTTCTGTCCACCTTAAGTCTGAATTTCTACACTCGGAGAAATCAAAGATGTCCAAGAAAATTGATAAAATTCACTTTAGCGTGGATGTGGTAAAACTGATACTAAATTCACACTACAGTGATTTTCAAAAAAAATCAAGATCTGATTTCCAGAATGCTGGAAAATTGACAAAGTCCGACAAATACAGGCGGTCGGGGGGAGAGGATGGAGCGAAGTCGGCAGAAACCCAGCGAGGAACAACACCCTGGTCTCCCAGACAGAAGAATGAGAAGAAGGAAGAGCAATACGTGTAAAACCCTGCAGAGATCACAGGTGGCGCTGCCACAGGGAAACGTTCAGCGACGAAAATGGAGGCAAGAAACTGATTAAAATAAAGCCAAGTTTCTCACATTTCATTTGTCTTCATGACCAAACATGATTTGTAGAGTAAACTAAACTTTGCCTTCTCCCCAGGAGAGATCATGAACTTATGATGTGAACCGTAAATTCCATCCGTCAAAAGTTGTTAAGTTTACAGAAATAACCAACGTGTACCCCAACACGCTTCTGTTGGGGTACCTACCACTGTGGTCTGGTGCCTAAAGCATAGAACTAGAAACATTGCAGTTGCTGGATTGGATTTCTTTTTTGGGGCAATGCTCTTTGCATCATTTCTGAAAGATTACTTCAATAACAAGCACATCTGCAAATATAATTCACAGCAAAGTAACTCAGTAAGTAAGTTGTAAAACACAACAGCTGCTTCTGTACTTCACAGTCATAAGAGACAACAGCCTTGTCTCTCTTTCTGGATGATAATGAGGTCATCCATTCAAAAAAAAAAGAAAAAAAGAAAAAAAAAATCTGTTTTGAAACAAAAATCTGAGAACAACGTTGCTGTAATCAGAAGCGTTTCAGTGTTGAAAGCAGATTCAGCAATCACCATATGGCAACCGCAGAACGCCAAAGACGTTCCCAGGTTTTCATGATAAAACAGAGGACACCATTGATGCTGCTGTGAATGATGCACCGTGATATGCTGCATATGTTTCTCATCCCGTTGACACTCTATGGGATTAAGCTTCCAAAGCCACACACACACACACAAAGGCATTTATAAACACAGTCTATGCTTCAGAATCTCAGGGTCCCCCCTAATCATGTCCCTTACTCGGGTCCCCTTCTCTTCATTAAAACTCAGACAAGAGAAGGGGGAGCAGACAGGAGCAGGGTGGCAAAGAAAGGCTACTGAGACAGAGTCCTCCAGCCTGTCTGGTTATGAGTGTGGGAGTGTGCGTGACGGTGTGTGTGTGTGTGTGTAAGAGTGTGTTGGGGGTGACTGGGAATTGACTTTGTCACTGAAAGACTTGATGGAGAGACACCCAGCCACACTCCTCTGAGCACAGCCACAGGACGGGAGTGGCAGTGGAGCAGAGAGTGACCCGCCACTACCACCGCAGCAATTTGCTGTCTGGGAGGGACAAAAGGGAGGTCAGAGGTCAAATAAGTGCAGTGAGACGGAGATGTTTTCTCATGGTAATGTTGTCACAAACAGCTCTGCATCATTCCTGGGCTGGCGCTGCTGAGTATGCGCTGTCGCGCGGGATGGCGGCATTTATGAACATGATTCTGTGGGTGATCGACATTTATGAGATAAACAACTGTCAGTCGCAGCAACATGTGTGTGACATCAGTGAATGCACCAGTTCAGAACATAACTACAAATAATTAAATCTGCCTCTATGAGTCAAATGTAGCTGAATTCTGGGCATTATTCACTATATTATTCACTACATAGGATGTAAAAGAAAAAAGGGCAAGAGGAAGAAACACTGCAAGGGAACAAAGGTTGCTGAGGAGGGCCACAGTCTTATGTTGACATCAGACTATGCATGTAGGGTGTTGAGACCCATCAGCCCTGAAGACACAGTTGTCATTGTTACCAGAAAACAGGGATGAACGTGGAACTCCTCCTGACAGAAAGTCCGGCATGAATTTTCCAGTTTAAGTGTAAGTGTTTGGGTAACAAACCAAACAGTAAGTACTGAGCTCTCTAAGTAACATCAATAGACTGAGCAAAATCAACTACGGACTTTTCTCAGGAGGCAGATTTATTCCCAGTAAGACCATTTTCCCTCTCATCATCCTCCTCTTCATCACATATACTTCAGACACTGGTATAGTGAAATTACATTGTAGATTAAGATAAAGTGATTCTAATTGATATTATTATTTGTTATTTATTCTATACACACTCTGGTATATACAGTAGAACAGTATTTCAGATTTTACCACCAGCACCTCCAGCAGAAGAACTACAGTTTGAGAACCATGGGCATTGAAGGACAAACTTAGAATCTTAACACAGATTAAGAATAATCTTACTGCCATTTGTACTCATATATGATATAAAACCTCTATAAAACCAAACACAATCAGCAATGTCAGGTTTTTCCCTGCTCCCAATGCTGACAATATGATGAACAGCTCAAAAAAAACATGCTGCAAAACTGTACTACAAGAGAACCAATGCATTTGAAAGTGATACAGCAGCACATCATATACTGTTACATTGTGCAGCATTTGCAGCATAAACACAAAACCATGGAAACTGTCAGTAAATGGAAGATACTTGATGTTCACAACATCTATTTATTCAAATATTTATTTCATAAAAACTGGACTTAAGTTACACATTTTGCCAACTTGCATATTTAGATTAACCTTATTATTTCCAATAATAATTTAAATGTCAAGCACAGAGTCCATTTTATTGGGTGTCTTGCTATTTTACTGTCCTCCAGGATACAAATTTGCCAAGAAGTCAATGAATATCACCAAGCATTAGTGAAACTTCTAAAAAAAAACCCTAAGTAAATATGTCATTTTTATTTATATAGCACCTCTGACAGATATGGAATCGCAAAGTGCTTCACAAGGCAATGCAAGTAAAATACATAAAATACTGACAGGGTGGACTGAAGAATAAAAGAGTAAAAAAACCTTGTTTAACTAAAAGCCAGTATAAAAAGGAAAGTCTTTAACTGCTTTTTAAAGATGTCAACAACATCAAGGCAGCGAAGGGAAAGAGGGAGAGCGTTCCACAGCCTGCTGCAGTAGATATTGTTCCTGCTTAACAGTAAACATAAAAACTGGTACAGCAAAATTAGACTAAGATGGAGCAAGAAATAAGGTGACTCTAATTATTATTATGTAATGTTTTTGTTGTTGTTATTTGTTGTAATTCCTCACCTCTACCCTGAATAGTGTTTCTGATTTTTCCTCCAAGTCAACAGAGTACCGGCATCTTCTGAGAAGAGCTGGTACGCAAATAAAAGTACTGGTACACAAATAGTAAAATTACTGACAGATACAACTTTAAGCACTGGAGCTCAGTGATACAAGCTTTCAGTGGTTTAAACATTTCATAATGTGTTGTTTTGCCCAAAAAAGAGGCACAGTTCTGGCACAGCAGCCATTTTGACATGTTTTAGCAGGAAAAGCACAGGTGTTACTGATCACATTAACACTGGTTCGGTTCAGTTCAGTTCATGTTAGTTGGGACAGTGTGACACTGGGCCAGTATACACCCTGAAACTGAAGCTAAATGGAACTCAGCACTAATTAATTTGATTATCTACATCTGTGACATGTGAAAATGGCTGCTGTGCAAAGGCTCCATTGTTTCATAATCCCCCCAAGCTGTGAATCCTAATCCTCATTTTGAGAGCCACTGGTCTAAGGCAGCTGCAGCAAACTCTGGATTTCATTAAAGTGTTCACATTCATTTAGTGTCAAACGAAATGTATCAGGGTTAAAGTTACAGTACTTTAAAACACACTGACCTGAAAAAGCTGAGTCATCAAAGGTGTTTTTACCAGCTGCTGTTTCTCTATTCATCTGAGTGATAATGTCCAGGTGATTTATATTGCATCATGGGTAGCAGCTGCCCTTGTCACTGCCCCCTGCTGGCCCGGAGTGCAAAAGCCAAAAGCACATTTATTTCTATCACTGTTTCCCGTGTGTGTCTGCGTATGTCAGGTATTCTGTGAATATTACTGAGACATTTCCACCTTTTATTAAATCACGTCACAGCTTCACTGTCTGGACTTTGAAAAAGCCATTTGGAATGTGCGGTTTGATGTATTTTTCTGATGATGCGATCAGACTCAAATGCAGTGACTCAAAATGTCACATAAAAATAAGTCAAACGTACACTATGGGGCTGCAACAATTAACTGATTTGTTAATTAATATATTATTAATATAATATTTTGTGGTTTCTTTGCTCCATTTGAGAAAAAATTCATTAAATAATTTTTAACATGTGAGGTTTGGGAAACACAAACAACATTTTTGTCATGTCATGGACAGAAATAAAGAGCACATGACAGCAGACCAAAAACACACACACACACACAGGAGACTTACTCGAACCTTAACCATAATTACTAGTGCCCTAACCCTATGACCCTAACCTTAACCTAACCCTAACACCAGCCTTACTTTAAAATATGCCCTCACCTTAAAATGTAGTAATTTATGTTATGGGGGACTTGACTTTTGTCTCCATAAGGAAGACAAGTCCACATAACATAAGCAGTACCAGGCACACACACACAGTACAAGGTGTCCCTGTGTGAAGACAACACATTTCTTAGAGAAAACATGACTGCAGTATCTTTTTCAAGTTTTCCCAGTCACCCTATAGTTTTCCTATAGCCAGCATCTAGCGGTCATTATATGGAACTGCATCCATAGGTGTGGCTTTTGCTGTCATAATGATAATAACGAACAGCTTCATGTTCAGTCCAGCAACACTTCAAGATAAACTTTATTGTCCCAAATGAAATGAATTGAAACATTTTGGGATGAAATGAGGAAGAGGGAAAAAAACTGTTTTCCTTGTAAATTCCCAGGAAGTGAAACAAATTTTCCAGCTGCTCGGGCCTCCTGTGACCACTGACAAACAAATACCACCATAACTATCAACTACTGAACTTAGAGTCTCATAAAGGCATGGGCTTGTACTGATTTAGGTTTGATTCTCACTTATTTTCAGTGGCTCATTGTGGAGATTGTGTTTTTTGACTGCATTTGTTTGTGAGCAGCACAATTCAAAAAGTAAAAATTGGATTTGGATGGTAGTTTCTGGAGGTGGAGGATTGAGATCCAATGGGAAAAAAAAATGATTTAGTTGGTTTTATTGTTTTTGATGTGATGTGTTTTCTCGGTGTTATTGTTACTGCGTGTGTGTCTGAAAGCTTCAGGTTATTTCTGCTACATGAAAAAATATATATATTATAAATTATTATTATTTTATCCAGGTTAATTCCTGTGCGATCACATAACAGTGTCAGGGCAGGCATTCAAACTTTCTAAACCGCTAATTAACTCTGATGATCAGACACTCATCAGCTCAGCTGTTGCGACGGGAATCAAACCTCCTTCAAATCACACCTGACTCCACTTTTACGCACCAAATTGTCTTTTATTTAAGAGTACAACTTTGTAAAATAGTTTTTAAAAAGTTTAGACATAATCAAACATCTGTTCGTTTACATAAACGGTTGAAAAGTAAATCATAAAATATAATTTATAATATTAATTTATTAATTTACCGATATCGATATATGGATTAAATAAAAAATGTGTTTTGACCTTTTTTAAAAAAAAAAAAAAAATCAAAATATTTAATTTTACATAACGAACCAATTTAGTCATAGATCTTTAAAGTCTAATCTGTGCATTATATTATTTATACATTTTTTCGACACTTGAACAAAAAATTGTGAAATAATCGTACACATTATATAAGATGAAGACATCTGCGTTAGTTTCTCTTTTGTAAAGTACTTTGAATCAGTAAATGTGATGGAAATAATCGGATATAAATGTTTTACATCGAATTTTTATATATATTTTTTCATATTATAAATGACCGTTATAATAAAAAGGACACATGAAAAACAGGAGCGGGCCTTGGCTTGCTGCAGTGCCCGGGTTGAAGCGCTGCTCTGCGGGCCCTCTCTCTCTCTCTCTCTCTGTCTGTCTGTCTGTCTCTCTCTCTCTCTCTCTCTCTCTCTCTCTCTCTCTCTGTCTTGTCTGCTGAGGCTTGTCTAATCAGTGGAGACAAGCGGCCGACGGAATGACGATGCTTAATTGGCATGGAGTCGTGGGAACGCGTAAACAAACAGCTGCCATTTTCATTTTGCTTGTTTTCCCCCTCGTCCCTCTTTCCTCATGAATAAAGCCGCCGCGGAGAAGTGGAACAGCAAAAAAGCTGGCAGCTGCAGGGAGACTGGAGTGAAGGAACGAAGGAGAGGAGAAGAGGAGGAGGAGGAGGAGGAGGAGGAGGACTGGATTGGAGATTATAGCTGCACTTTAATCCGCCCTCCTCCTCCAGTGGTGGGAGGAAACAAAACATCATGCAGATACACAGACTTATACCTTCTGAACAACAGAGGGGGAGAATAATCTTCTCACATAAAGAAAACATAGATAAGCTCTGTGTGTGTGTGTTTCTATGTATAGCTTTGTGAGGACCAAATAAATATAAACCAGACGTCCCAAATGTACAGCCTGGTGGTCACATACAGCCCCCAAATGGATTTTTCACAGCTGACAATTAATATCAAGTTATTGTGTATGTTTTGTATTATTAATGTTTTTATTGTGAACTAATATACAGATATGTCATTCCAATGCAAAACTAGAAAAGTACTCAGAGAGCACAGACCTCAGACCAATTATTATAGAATTATTTTATCTGTATTATTGGATCCCTTACAAAAACATACCCTTAGCATTTGGAATCACCTTAATATCATTATTAGTTTGATAGTTATTTAGGAAAATCAATATTTCTACAATGGCGGTTTTCTTCTGAATTTAGCTCCATAGCTATATCTGTTGACACACTTCTGATTCAGCAGAGAATCAGCTACAGTTTGGTGTTAGTTGCATGTCTGTATCTTTATGTGTTGCCTTAGAGTGCCCAGCATCCCACGACCCCCCATTTCTTCCTGAATGCAGAATGTTCACAGAATCTGTGCCCTTATCCTGTATTTTTATTATTATTATTATTATTATTTGTGGAGTAAAATACACAAATGCTGAAAATGGCCCTGTCTTGCAATGATAAAGAATCCTTCAAAAAGTTCCTGGATCCAGATCCCAATCCAATAATCTGTTCCTTTTCCCATTACACACCTTTCCTGAAATGTTCATCAAAATCCTTCCATAACCTTTTGAGTTATTTTGCTAACAGACAAACCGACAGCGGCAAATACATAACCTCCTTGGTGGAGGTAATTATTTACACTTGTTTTGAAATTCCGTGAAACATTGTGTTGTGAAACATGTTTACGGCAATATCCTGATGGAATATCGTGATATGGTTGTGAGCTCACATCACATATGACTGGCCCCCTCCTGACCAAACTAGATGTTTAACGGCTCCCTGGTCACCTGAGTTTGAGGGAGTGAGGACATTTTTCCTTGTTCTCACATCTTTAAAGGGCTTTTTGAGCTTAAGACCTGGTTTTAGGGTTGGGATTAGTATTGGGTTTAGGTTTGGTTTAGGGTTAAGGTTAGACATGTGATGGGTAATTTAGGGAAAGGGGCTAGGGAATGCATTATGTCTGAAACATGTGTGCACTTGTATGTGTGACCTCTTTAGCACCTTTTCTGGCATAAACACTGACCTTGTCAGAACCAGTAGTCCTCGTGGAGACCAAAACCTGGTCCTAATGAGGCAGAACCTAATTATTGAGGAAATGATTAAGATTTGAATAGTGGTTAGGTTAATGTGGCTTCACAGTGAAAGCATGAAGCATTTCACAGGAGACAAAAGGGGGAATGAAAGAGAAGCAGAAATTAGATTTTAAAAGGGGAGGGGAAATCACCGAGGGGTGTTTTTTGGAGATAAATTTTGCTCTGTCAACTGCTTTGAGATAGTGGCTGTTTTGATGTGGCACTGCGTAAATAAAGTTGATTTGATTTGACTTGTCATGCAGTAACACAGTAGGCATTAGGCTGCATTGGCGGTAGGAAGGACACACTAGATCCATTGTTCTGGAAGGCAGTACATGATGCACAAATATGAATACAGCAGTATCTTATCAGGTGTCAGCTTGTCCACTGTTTGGTCCTTGTTTATAAACACAAGGATTTCCACTTCAACTTCTTCCACAGTGATACTGGTGAGTAAACCCTTCGACTGCTCTGAGAAATCTGATTTCTGAAGTTGTGACTTGGAAAATATTGTATATATTTTTCTGGACTTAATCTCTGGACTTAAAGGTGCCGCAGGCAGGTTTCTTCCCTGGGTTCTGTTTACAGTCTTACAGCTAAATCAACCCTCTCTCATCCTGAGAGCATCATATACCATGGCTTTCAATTGACCCCAATGTAAACCCACTGGTGGAGCATTTAGACACTCAGAGCAGAGTAGTGGTAGAATAAAATTCAGATGACCAGAGGTTTTGGTTAGAACCCTTGACAGGACTGAGGTTAAGGTTAGGGCCAAGAAAAGGACTGGGGTTAGGGTTAGGATAAACATCCATGTCATGTTTAGTGGGTGTTCACTTTTGGCTCACTTTTTTGGCTTTCAGTTTCTCCCTCTCTAGGGGGCGCCACAGTGGATGATTTGAGTTGGAAGACATTTATATGCCACATGAACTTCCTGAAGTGACCCTCCCATTTACCCAGGCTTGGGACCAGCACTTGGGACTGTGGCTGAGTTCAATTTAGAGTGTCCAATTAACAATGAGCAACAGGGATTGGGTACCTTGCTCTGGGGTACCCCAGCTCTTGACCTGGCAGGGACTCAAACTGGCAACCTTTTGGTCACAAGCCAAGTCCGCTTTCCACCTATAAATTATGGTCCTTGTCAGTGACTGATTAGTACCAGCTTGATGCTCACAGTGACATTAAAGTATGGATGAACATTCAGGACAGGTGCTCTGTGCGTCTGTAAAGCAGCACCATGGGACGTGACAGAGCGGCACTATATGATGCTCTTGGAATGAGAACAGGCAGGCTGAAGCTGGTGCATCACAACAAATTTCAAAATTTGCGTAGAGTGCATTGAGCATGATCTGAATATACAATAATAATAATTTAATAATTTAAATAATTTAAGCCTATGTTGTGTACTATGGTAAATTACTGCATTATAGAATACAGTAATATGGAATTAGAATGTATGTGCTAATGTAAGAAAAGAGCGTCTTACATTAGCACATACACCAATCTGTGATAATGAATTTAACTTCTGCATTAAACCCATCCTTAATAAATCCCAGTTTTGAACACACAAATCAGCCACAGGAGCAGTGAGCAACACACATCTGTCCTTGGGCTGCAATGAGGTTGGCTAAACGTGACCTGTCCCAGGATTCGAACAGGCACCATTACAGTTATGTACAAGTCCAATTCCCTTCCACTTGGCCATGAGCATGGATACGACCAGTTCAAAGACAGTTTCTACACAAAATCAGGAAAATGTCTCTGGTAAACAGAGAAGAGATTTGAAAGAAATGATTGAGTCTGATACTCTCACTGTCACTTATCTGAACACCATCATAACCAGGGAATGGTTAATATCTCTCTAATTTCACCACACTTGTTGACCATGTTGATAGAGAGGCTAACTGTCTTTGCTTGAACATTGGTTGTGTTTTTTTCCCCCCCTGCCTAATCAAGATGAAAACTTCTACTTCACATGTTCTTTACATGATCCACGGTCCCCGCTCCTCCTCTTCCTCCTCCTTCTCCTCATCTCCAGCCCTGTTGTGGACACTCTTACTCTGAGAGTGAACAGAGTGACACATTTATAAATGGATGCATGTAATCCCGCAGCTCTTATTAGTATCAAGGTGAATGCAGCGGCTGCATAAAGGAGCCTGACCTTCTGTTCACGGCTCTTTAATACTGCTGGAAATTTAAATCATCCCCGAAACATGCATTATTCATCTGACCTAAAGGCCGCAAACATGTTCTGCTTACTTTCATTTATCAGAGTGAAAGCGGTCATTGAACATTTTCTCCTACTCATTGTCACCATTAACAGCAGCCGATAGATAGATAGATAGATAGATAGATAGATAGATAGATAGATAGATAGATAGATAGATAGATAGATAGATAGATAGATAGATAGATAGATAGGCTGTGCAAAGCTAATATGCTTCAGCTATGTAAATTTGTAACGCCATGCCAGCTTAATATAGTTAAGTCTTCACCAAATTCCAAACAGTCCTCTGTAGGTGATGATTCTTTGCATCTAGCTCCACCCTGAAGGAGCACGACCATTCTGCTTGATAACCCAATGTTTAGCAGAAGTGAACGCTACATATTTTTTGCGTTTACATTAAGAATAGTACCAAAATATCCAGCCCTAAACGCTGAAGGTGATGCCCTGATCTAGTAAATGCACAATTAAACTGTGGAAATAAGAAACTTCATGTCCTTGGAGTAATTTCTCCATATTGGTGCAGTAAACACTCATACCTCTGCTGAAATTTCAATCTGATGCAGTAATTTTTTAGGACCGGGCATCAGTGTAGTTCACTGGTTGTCCTTGAAGATACTTATTAAGGGACACGAGAAATGTGGTTGAAATGGAGCCCAATCAATGGCTAAACTGTCGTGGGATGAAAGGGGAGGGTTAGCGAGCAGTGCTTGACTCAGCTGGAGGGATTTAAGGATTTGAGGTACAGCTTTGATATGCATCTTTGAATGAAGGGGTGTTTTTCCTCTTTTGTTTCTCAGAGTGGTATAATTGAGTTCAGCAGTGGAGAGAAAAGGTGGGAGGGGGCACTTCTGCAGAGCCACAAATTACATCATTTTGAGAGTTGTGTTGTAGTTCCTGCTCATAAGACACTGTGGTGGTGGTGGTGGCGGCGTTGTTGAGGGTGAATAGTAGAAGAAAGCAATACAGCCACAATTGGGCCAATGAAGCATATCACATGCATTCACTTTGCATTTGCCACTTCCTTCAAGACTTTTCTTTCTTTGATTTCTTTGAGGCTCTGCAGTGCTCCTCACACACTAATAATAGACTTGTCCATCAACTGTCCCCACCCTTGGAGTTAATTGGCGCTGTGCAAAGTGAGCCAGCGCCGCTCAGAAGTTGGGCCGTCATTAGATCAGTGGATGCTGACCGTCTCCAGCTCGCCTACACTCCTCTGATCCACACACACTCCCCGTCTCTTGTGCACCGCCCCACCTGCTCTCACAGCACGCCCCTTTTCTGCCCCCACAGAGCTGACCCTCCCTTTCACCTCCCTGTGGCGTCTCCTCAGAAGGCTTTGAGAAGGGTGACCCCCCCCTTCTCATCTTACCATCAGTTGTCACTAGCGATGTTACCTCTGATACTGGGGCTCCGAACCACGCTCCAAACTCGACAGGGTGTGTTTGTGATGCACTGTGCCGGAACTGCTTCAAATCAGGAAAATCCACGTGACTGATGACATTTGAACCACTTCCCTGTTTCATTCAGACTGAATCAACTGACTGGTTTGGTTTTGAAACTATGGCACGATTCAAATTAGGGCTGCAGCTATCGAATATTTTGGTAATCGAATATTCCATCGATTCATTGAGTAATCGGATAAAACATACTGTCATCCCATTCCTCCTGTTACTTTCGCTTTGCTGCGTTTGCTCATTTTTGCTGTATTCACTGTTTTCGGTCCCGGCGTCTGCCATTCTGTACAGCTAAACTGTCCAAAGCCCGCTTCCGTCTTCTGCCGCTTTGTAGGGGACGCATAGCCTGTGACGTTAGCACGTTGTACCACACTAAAAAGAATCTGTGCGAAATGTGAGCTTTAAATTTAATTTTTCGCTTCGAGGCAGAGGAAATTTTTTGTAATCGAGTTACTCGAGTTACTCAAGTTACTCGAGGAATTGTTGCAGCCCTAATTCAAATGTATTTAAAATGGCTTAAAACAGTGCTGCTCTTCCTGTGCGCCTCTTACTTTTTTTTGATTGCCTTGCTACGGAGCATCAAGGAAACAATCACAACATTTTGGGAACATTTGGAGTTGGTGCCACCAAATAATATATTATGATATATTATATCATATTATATTGAAATAACAATTACATCCACAGCCTCGCTGAACCCTGTAAATATTTGTCACACAAGCACATCCAGTATACACCAAGCGCCATAAAAAACATATCACCAATGTTAAAATAAAGTGGTGTGAATAGGCCGGGCAAAGTCAACTACAGACTCTTCATAGGCGGCAGATTTATTCCCAATAAGATCATTTAGTCTCTCATTGTCCTCCTTTGCCTCACATATACTTCAGATACTGGTATAGATAAATTAGATTTAAAAGGAGTGAGAGATAAGATGACTCTAATTATTATTATTTCATTTATTTTCATTTTGTTATTTGTTTTATTTTCTATGCAAAATTCCTCAGCGCCACTCTGATCACATACCCTCATATCTACCATATATACAGTAGAACAGTATTTCTGATTTTCCTCTTCCGTACCACAGGTGATACAAGTACCACAGTTTGAGAACCTTGGGACTAAATCATAAATTCCCACATGCTTCCATGCGTCTTTTATATTGGCATGGTTCTTAAGTAATTCATCCACTATGGAGGACAAAGTGTCTCACAAAGTGTCTGACAACAACCATAGTAAAAGAAAAAAATGATACTATTGTTGATTTTTTTTTCTCGTGTTTTATCTTTGTCTTACTTCAACTACAGGCTAAACGGCCCACAGGATTTTCTGTTCTCCCACTCCTTTTTTGTCTTTCTTCCATTTTTGTAAGCTGTCAGAGGATGTGCACAAATAAAGATGAAATAAATAAGACAAATGTCCTTTTCTGTATGGAATATGTACACTATCTGACGTGTTCCTTTAGCACAATGAACACTTTATTTGCCTTATTTCAAAATACGTGATCCTACTGCTCCAAATGCTCATTAAATGCGCTTAAATATGCTGCTGAAAATAGTCTCCAACAAACACACTATTTCTTCCTCAAAATGTTTATGTTTTATTCATAAAGTGTATTCATATCTAAGATTTAAATCTTTATTCTCTGGACAGATACAGAAGGTAATTGTTGGCTCTGGCCTCATTGATGGATTTGTTAGTAATAATATATATATTATCCAGACCTATCACTTAATGTGTTTTATGTTCATGCTTTGTAAATGTGCCGTATTTTATTCTCTGTATGGTTATCTATGGCAATAATTATGTCAATTTATTTTGCTGCTATTACTATTTTTTACTTACATGCTTATATTTTACACTTTTATGTCTCTATCTAGAGACTCAAGACTCCTGCAGTTCCATTGTACCAGAGTATAATGACAATAAAGTTCTTTTACTGGAATTTGAATAGGAGTTGTGTTGGTACATAAAGTTATATAATCTGCATAATATAACACATACAACATATAAATGTGCTGCACATTCAGATTTAATGTTACAAAGTGGCTCAACAAAATCGTTCAGGATCTGTTTGTGAGAGACACATCCTGAAGAAGACATTGTCACATTGTCTGTAGTGAACAGAGACACACAAGAAAAGCTACCAATCAAAAGACGTTTGAAACAACTGACCACTGGTCACCAGATAATGTGTAAACACACATGCATACATGTATCAGTGTGTGTGTGTGTGTGTGTGTATAAAGGAGAGATATGTCCTCGTGGGATTTAATGTGTGTAAATGCACACGGGTGAACTCGGAACATAAAACGCCCTAATAAAATACCCTCTTTGCCACCCTCCCAACCCCCTTTGCCCTGGCAGCTCTCCCATGGTGCCCCTACCCCCGGCTTCCTGCCTCTAATAGCCATCTCTGTGTGCCATCTCGGGAAGCCTGACATCCCCTCCAGAGGCAGAGGGCCCGGCGTTAATGGAAGCCATTGATGGGCGAAGAAAAGCTCCTTTGTGGTGCCGGGGGCAGGCGTGGGCACCCGTTTGCTTACACACAGCTTCCCCTCCACACACACTGGGCCGCTCGCTCAGAACTGAGTGCCAACAGCGGAGATTGAAAGACAGGAGCAGCAAAGTGCCCCCTGACTGGGAAAATGGCAGAGAGAGATGGGTAGAGCTGGGGGGGGGGGGGAGGAGGGAGCGAGGGGGGGGGTTAGTGATGGGTAGAGCTGGGGGGGGGGGAGGAGGGAGCGAGGGGGAGGGTTAGTGAGAACGAGAAAGGGAGAGTGACAACGACAGAGGGGCGAGTTGGCAATGAGAGGGGGGGAAGCAAAAAAATGAAAGGATAGGTGTGGAAAGGCCGCGGCAAAAAAGAAAGGCAAAATAAGATTAATTCAACTGGCAAGTTGGAGGCAGGATTTTTTTTTTGTAAAAAGGACGTGAAGGAAATGGGTTACAAACCTTGCAACCAAACACAGAGCACCAGAGAAAAGAGACCTTACAGAAAAGGGAAAGTGAGCAGGAAAAACAAAGAAACGGAGGTTAGGATCGCCAACGTCAATGAAGCTGGGTGGCCCAGGAAGATAAAAAAAAACGGTGGCAGGGTGCTAGAGGTCTCCCTCTTCCACTGTACAGCCTGTCACCCTCTCGCCAGCTTGTTCCACTTTCTGTGATTTATAACACCTGAATTGTTCTCCTTTAACAGCGTTGTGAATGGGAGAGAAAGAGGGGAGCTGCCCGCACACCAAACAGCCTCTTCGTTATTGATAACCAAACAGATGTGTCCAGTTTGGAATGAACGTCTGACGCTAAATCTGAACTAACGGTTTTTGTTGTCAGGGAAATACTGTACAGTGGCAGCCGGGCTCTCAATAGAGCTGCAGGGTCATTATGTGTGATATAGTTTCATTCACCCTGAATAAAAAGTCTGTTTCCTGGCACCGTGGTTTCCATGTGACGTCTCCTCTTCATGTCATTGTTGGTGTTTCTAAAAGCTTTATCTTTGTGGTTAATTTAACGTTAACTTCAGCTCAGGTGTGAATGCACGCTGTGAGGCTCATGGGAAGGAACAACATTTGAAATAAAAGAAGCCAGTAGCAGGTCTTAATCTGCTGGACTCAACATCGCCATCTACTGGTTAATGATTAGTGCACCACTTCTCGTTACCCTGCTGTGTAGCACGCAGCCTCCTGCATTGTTCAGGCCGCTAATTCATCCCAACAGCTCCTGCTGCTAATTTCCAACCACTGGCAGCGTGCCATGGCCGGAAGTGGCAGTGTGCCCCCAATTGTATCCATGCGCCACCGTGGGAGAACAGCAAGAAAGTAGTGCCATATTTGTCCCAGTATGTCATCTGTTTAACACGCCTGATTGGCTTTCACACCACAGCCTTCTAATTAATATGCAGCGGCCCCTCAGCCCCGCCTCCCCTCGCCATGCCGTGCCATAAGACAAAAGCGTATTGTGTGAGCACCTCCTGTTTTAATTACACTCTAAAGAGAGCTGTGTGTGGGTTTGTGTTCGTCATTTATGAATGCATTAGGAATGACTGTGCGTGTGCATGCGACATATGTGTGTGTGTGTGTGTGTGTGAGACCACTATACACAAATGTACAGTATGTGCACCGAGGGACTCATAAAACATGCACATTCATCACCATGTCATCCTGCGTGTATGCTCGTGTGCGTGTCTTTGTGTGTGTGTGTGTGTGTGTGTGTGTGTGTGTGTGTGTGTGTGTGCATGTCCAAAAACAAGACGGATTGCAGTGCCATTGCTAGGGGAGGAGCTGCTGCTGCTGTCCTGTGCCACAGGAGAGAAAAGAAGTGTTGTTGCTTGTTGCTTTTATGCAAATTGGCATTCGATAAAGGGTTTTTTTTGGGGAGCGCCACAAAGAGGGTTTGTGGACGGAGCGCCAGGAAGAATGGAAGAGGTTAGGAGAGGTTATGGGGAAAAGACAGGGACAAAATTCCCATCGGTGTACCCAGAGACATCATGTAACATTCCTCCTTTCTCCTATTTCGCCCTCTCTCCTCTTTTCATCCCTCTCTTCCCTCACTTCCATGACCCAGTTATTAATTTGGTTGAGATTAGTCGCTTCTTAATTAGCGCATGCCCCCCATCTTTTTCTCCTTGCTGTGTCTTTCTCTTTCGATTGTCTTTTGGGTATTTTTTTCTGTCCCTTGGTCTTGGTCTCAGTAGCTTTTCTTTTCCTGTCTTTTTCCGCGGATGAGAATGAGGTAATGTGCAATGTGAGCGGAGTGAGAGTTGAGGATTTGGTGGATCCTCCCTCCTCTGCCTCAAATCTCTCTGGAACCTTCTCTAACACAGGTAGCGAGCGAATATGATGGTCTGTTATAACTTTTGTTTCATATCCACACATGCTTGTGCTCTTTTGATCGCTGCTAATTAACCTCAAACTGACCAAAGAACAGTTGGGTCCTCATCATCTCAAAGAGTGAAACTGCAGATTTTACTTCGGTTAAAACCTCATAAGTCTGATTGTCTTTCTTTGTAGCATGTATGATATGAAGTCCAGGTACAGGCACTGAGTCCCAGCCAAAGACTGGAGACATAAAATAGATGAAGTGAAGAGGTCTGGAGATCGAAGCCAATGCATACAGTGCCTGACACCTGCATTCTCTTGAATGGCCATTGGGGGTGACTCCACTGGTTTGTATATAAAAAAAAGTCAATACAATCAATACAGCATGATTTTGTGTAAATGATGATTCCATTTAGTGTCAAATAGACCTCAAAGCAGGTGATGCTGTGGAGCATGGCTCTGGAGTGATCGGGCAGTCCTTGGCCAAGTTGAAAGGGAACCTGGCTTATAACCATAGAGTTGCCGGTTTAATTTCCCACCAGGAGTTCAGAACATGAGTCCTGCAGGGGATGCTCTTTAACAAAGTTGCCATCTTGCTAGAATAGATAAACGTGAGAGCAAAGGAAACTCTCCGAGTGTAGAAACAGATGGATCGATCCCGGTCCACAGTCTGACCTGAGAGACCTGCGAACTGAGGTGACGATGCATGTTTTCTGTTTGGAACTGAACAGCAGCGTGTCACGTTATCTGGAAGTTGACAGAATTCATCCCATCACTCTCTCACTTGCTCTCTTTGGCCTAGCGTGACTTCCTCGTTGACCCCCCCCCATTCACAGTACTAACTGAGGCCCTGCTTAGCCACATGCTCCCTCAAAGGACTCAGTCAATTAACAGGACACGAAACCCCCCGACCTCTCATGACCCCATTGCATCCATGTCACGCACCTCTACACAGCTCAGAGGCCTGGTCGTTGTGGAAGTGGTTGATTTTGGGGAGAAGACATTCAGTTGGGTTGGTGGAGGGGGGGAGTCAGTGTGGAGGTAAGGGTGTGAGGGGAAAGGGTGGTGCATGTTGGGGGGGGGGTCAGTCAGTGCTCTTTGTTCTGGTGGTGTCCAGCTTGGCCCCCTTTCACCCCTGGTGGGTTTTATAAGGAGTGTGTAATGCTTTTGCCTTTGTTGGTTTTTCCTCTCGTAATGGCTCCAGAGGGAGGCCTTGTTAACGCGTGGGGTGCTAAGCCAGGGGACGACGCAGTAGCTCTGGGATTACAGGCTGCCCCATTCTGCCCTAAATGTGATCCTACCCTGCCACAATGCTCATTCAGCCGGTCAGTGAATATGATTTCTTTGGATCTTCCTAATTGTAGAAGCCTCTTTTTATTGAAACTAAGGGTCTTAAATATTGGTTTGCTTAGTCACTTGAGGCAGAATGAAAAGGCTGGTATGCATTTTGAGGAAGGATAAAGAATTACAGAATGGCACGTGAATGAAATAATTACCTAAAAGAATTTAAGCAAGAGGAAAAGAAGTTTCTTATTAAAGACAAAAGTGGCAAGCTCTGACTTATTGTTTCATTTTTAGGGATTTCAACAAATAATTTTATTCTTTTCTGAATAGGTGACTGTATTAAAATGCTTAGGGATCCCTGTGGTTCACTTCATCATAAAAAAGACCTTCTCCGTGCTAATTTATCTTTGTATTAATTACAAGCCACAAGCAGCAAATTTCTTTTTTTTTTTTTTTTTTTTTTTAATTACTGTTGCCTGGCATTAGCAACACAAAATTTGAGTTATAAACATATAATAAAGGTGTTGCTTTTGGTGTGAGAATAGAAAAGAAATATCAAATTTACAAAACTCAACCCAGGCCCCACATCTGCTGTGGACAATCTCTTGCTGTGGAAATGCATCTTAGACAAGACAATCCTAACCAGTAATAATAGGAGTAAAAAACTGTTTACTGTGTTTTGGATACGTTACTGCACTCAAAAAAAATTAACTAGGTGTGTTGTTCACTTTATATGTGTTTCCTGTTCAGTTTACCTAAGATACATGTAATTCCATGCAATACATAATAAGTAATTTAGATAAAATTAACATTTTTGTTAATAAACCGAATGTGGAACAGGTTGACAAAATAAATATAATTAAAGTCAACGTTTCAATTCAACAAACAAATTGAATGCACATTAGAACCTACCATAAAAATAACCCAAACTATCCCTTTAAACTAGAGCATAAATACAAAATTAGGTAAATCTGCGAAGAAATCAAACATATTTACAGTTTCTCTACTAAAAATATATTATTAGGCAATCATAAATTGACAGTATACTATACTGCTAACTCACACCCTCATCAATAATCATCACCGATATTCACTCATGCTTCGTTTAATGTGAGGTCCAACTGCAGCAGGTCACACACACTCCACTTTCACACCATGGACAATCGCGAGGCCCAACTGAATGCCAACGCCACTTTTGTTGATTTCGCGTTCACATGGAGGAAAACTCAAGTGAAGCACTTCCCAGCACTCGTGAAGCCATGACAATTTCCCCTCAGTCAAGTGGCTGAAGCCCCTCTCCAGCTGAATGACTTCCTGTGTTTAGTAAGGAAGCAGCCACACCCCACCCATGACACTCCTGCAACAATGTCACCCTCCTCACTTGGCATCAGTCACAACCTCTCACTCAGTGGGCTTCCGTCTAAATTTAAGTCTTTAATAATTGGACTACAGACGCAGTCACAGTATACAAACACCAGCAAGGATCTGTTGACTGAAGCGAGTCCACCTCCACTACACCAGGTGGCGATATACAGTATCTGTTTCTTAGTGTTAGGTTTTTATTAATTAGTATTTTCCTCTGCTGTGTACCTGCTTCTTCAATTAATCTGGTATTTAAACCCAAGGATGGATGGGATGAAGCATAATTGAACATACATCTCTTAACTCACTTTGGGTGTGTTAGTCTGACTTTGAGAAATTAGATTTAGTAAAATTTGTTGGACTAATATGTCCTCATGTATTTTAAAAGTCCATTTATAGTCAGACTTACACAGTAATTAAAGTAGTAGTTTGAAACTTACTAGGCCTTAGTGGTACTTTGACTTTAAAAGCTACTCACTAAAATGCTGTTCTTACTTCTAGACCAGCAAAGAATTGGCACCAGGAGTGGAACTGGGGTTCCTGGCCTGGAACCAGCTGATCAGTTCCAGGTTAGGGCACAAACTGGTCCTGGAACTGCTTCAATGGAAAAGTGGTAAGAGTGTGCCTCCAACTTTTAGTTTATTTTTTCCCCTCACACATCATCTGACAGTGAACTGAGCAGCAACATTTCCAGATTTTCAAACTCTCCAGTGTTGATTGGAGTGTTGTGGTGACTGTTTAAAAACTAAGAGTGTTAAATGAGCTGTAATGAGTGTGTGCACTTCCAGATGCAAAAGCAAATTGTTGGTATTATTTGTGCTGAAAATTCTGCTGTGAAGGATTTCATCAAAACATAAGCACATAGACTAATTATGCAATCAAAAGATCCTAACTTTTGTGAAGACGGCACAGAGATGAAAAGTAGAATCTAAACTCAAAAGTTTGACTTTCTTAGACTTTTTTTCTTTACATTACTTAATTTACAAAGGGTTAGTTGCTTTTCAACTCCCCTGTCACTACTGCTTCAATAATGCATTTTATAAGAAACATTGTTTTTGACATGTCACAACCTGACGACATCTGCCAAACAGCAGGTCGCAGCACGAGACCAGATCAAGACCAAATCACTGAGTGTCACAGTGTGTTTTAAAGCCAGGACATATTTTAATGCAGCAAAATCTGACTCTTTGGGGAAAAACATTGTTTGTTTTCAGTTGCATTACACATTCATAACAGGAAATGTTTTTTAATCAAACTCAATCCTCAAGAAGCAAATGTACCACAAACTGTAAAATGATATCTTCTTATATGATAGAGCTGCACACGGGTAAAAAAGTAACATCATTGTGGTTCAGAAAATATGTTCCTCATGAAAAGTCTCAAAAGCAGAGTGTTAAGGCAGCTGGTAAAGAGAATAATCAGAGGTTTTCAAAGAACATCAAGTTAAAAGAAGACCACACTCACAGACATGTGGAGATACAAACTGGAGCTGGACTGAAAACTGACACAACGAGCTGGAGGAGAACACAGACTGTAGGTCAGGTGAGTAAAGTACACACAGGTGAAAACCATCAGGCTGGAGCAGGTAATCAGGAGTAATGAGAGAGCAGGAAGTAAATGTGAAGCACAGTTTACCAGGAGGGGTCACACGGTTAGCACGTTTGCAGCAAGAGGTCCCGGGTTCGCGACCCGGTCGGAACAAGGGCCCTTCTGCATGGAGTTTGCATGTTCTCCCCGTGTGTGGGGGGGGCTTTCTCCGGGTTCTCCAGTTTCCTCCCACAGTCCAGAAACATGCAGATTTGGGGATCAGGCCAACTGGACACTGAATGTGAGAGTGAATGGTTGTTTGTCTCCATGTGGCCCTGTGATGAACTAGCAACCCGTCCAGGGTGTATCCCGCCTCTCGCCCTATGTCAGCTGCAGTTAGGCACCAGAGACCCCCGCGACCCTCAGTGGAGGATAAAGCGGTAGAAAATGAGTGAGAGAGTTTCCCAGGAAGGAATTACCACCTTATTTTTCTGCAAATTATGTTTCACTTGTACAATCTTTTAGGGAACATTTCAATTTTGCTCATTGTCTCATCATTTGTAAAACTGTGAAACAACAGGCAGCAGACATCATCAAGACCAAACCTCATGTCTGTATAGTGTGTGTTTGAGGACATCCTGTTAGGAATTACCACTGTGACACTGTTATGAGGACATCCTTGTGTGTTTAAACATGTAATATGAGCAAAAAATGATGGGGGGGGCATGATTTGATCTAATCACAACAAGGAAATGGTTATCATCACACTCTTATCGTCATTAATCATTAAAAAATTGCATTGTCAGGGCTCTGTTTTAGTCATGCGTGGCTCTTTCCCGTTCCTGCTTTGTTTTGTCATACATCATTTTCTATCATCAACTGAAAACGCTTTACCCTCATGAAGATCTTCCGTCCCATCAGCATGTCAGATGACATGATGGCTTCAGCCTGGAACCTCTACAGCCTCCACAGGCCTGTGAACAGGCTGAAGGCCCCCGAGGGGACCCGGAGATCCTGGGGGAGCCTATTAACCCATTATGTCAAGCTGCAGATCCACATTAAGGGCAACAGTCACATGATTGCCGAAGGCTGAGCTGCAGGAGGCTACGGCTGCTCTGTGTACCCCAAGGCACTGACCAGCACCATTCCCATGCTGTGCCTTGCTCAACAGCCACATATAGAGAAGATGAGTGATTACATCAACAATGGGATCAGGTCTCCTGGTCTTACATGGATGTCACATTTCATTTAAGGAAGGTCGTAAATTGTTTGAATTCACAATAGAATTAGATTCAACCACAGACATGAATTAAACTGAGGTTATTTTAAACTGAACTGTACAGATTAACTGTACAGATTTGACCAGGGATTGGCACCCTAGACCAGTGGTTCCCAACCTTTTTCCTTGAAGCCCCCTTTGCGTGTGTCCAAGACAAACCAGGCCCTCCATCCCAATTTTTGTTCCCATTCTAAGCGTATATGGATAAAAACTGTCCTGTGCTTCCATAAAATCAAAGCCAAGAGTCTTTGGTACGTTTATGTTTCTCAGACATGATATTATGTTGTACAGGTGCTGACAACAGGAACGCGATCAGGTATAGCTGCTGACTGACCTGGTGAGACAGTAATGGTCGCAGAAGATCAGAGGCCACAGAGGCGTTGATAATAAATAGCCTCGTACATTTAAAGGTGGACTAACAAAAAAAAGGGTTTTAATTGGGTTGATATTGGGTTCTGATTATCCAATCGAGTGTGTGATTGAGATTTTCTAAGTTTAATAAGCAGAAATATAATTTTAATAACCTCACAATTTCAGAGCAGACAAAGCTCTGTGCCCCCATGTGACCTCTGGTGCCCCCTGACAGGGGCTTGGACCCCAGGTTGGGAACCATGGTACTATATGTCTGCCCATGCCTTCAGCCAGCCTTCATCCGTACATCAAAAACCTGAACTATTATGAAAGTTAGAATAAATTACAGTAACTAATGCAAATTGACTGTTTTTCTTTACTCTGTTACTCTATTTTTGCTTCATATCAACTGACTGTAAGGTCAAACTCAAAAAAAAAAAAGTTTAAAAAAAAGCGATTTAATTACATTTAATTACATCCGGATTCTACAAAATAATTATTAAGCTGTACAATTTAAAACAATTAACATTATAATTTCATCTAGTGTAATGAACACTGTGATAGAATATGTGGTACTAGAGGAAAATTTTTAATTATTTTTTTTTCCCTTTCATTGTCTTCCACATATTGCAGGTATGATTCCAAGCAAGCACATCACCAGAAGACGTATTTAGACAATAGAATAATTACCATAATCATGATTATTTTTTGCTGCATTTTAATTAGCTCTATGGAGCTCAATTAAGCTCTTCAGTGTGAGCCTATTGAGTAAACAGCTGTCCACCTGTCTCCTCAATCCTGGGAAAAGGCTGCAGCGCTCGTTCACGCCACCAAATAGGGGTGGGGGTTGGGGGGGTTGAAGCGAGATGGGGCCCCTGCAGCCTAGAGAGGGGCCCTCGATATGAGAGGCGATTAATGTCAAAGGGAAGTAGGCCAGGAAAGACATGATAAAGATATATGCTAATGATAGAAATGGAAAACTTAGAGAAAACTACACAGTGGAATTTAAATGTTTAAACTCTCTGTTATTATTTTCATTTGGAAGAAATTGAGGATTAATTATTCATACTTAAATTTTTTTAATATATATATACAATCACCTGATTTTAAAGCACTGAATATCATTTCCTCTAATCCTGTAGGAGCAGTAGGGAACTTCTCTTGCGTCACTTTTATCCACTAGAAAGACACTCCTTTAGAGTGTCTTATCATTTTTTTAAGTTCTATTTTTCGCTTTCGTGCTCACCACTGGACAAACTAAACATCTTTTGAGTTGTGATGCAAACTGAAGGCCACATTGCTTCTCCACCACAGTGGGATGGTAAGGCTGACGTGATGGGTGTTCAGCTTCAACGTACAATTTCACCAGAAATATTTCATCCATCGTACCTTAAAATGAAGATTTCTGAGAGGAAGAACTATTTTAAATATTCTGTGTGTGGGAGTTTCAGAAAAGTCGTCTGAAGCGTCTGGGTGAATCAAAGTCAGAGGAGGCTCAAGAGCAGGGGTTTCAAACTTGTGGCCTGTAGGTGTTTCTTCTTTTATTTACAGATTATTTAGCATGTATGTATCTGCATCATTCCATTTCAAAATAAACACTTTTATTGGGAAATTATGTTAATTACTGTCACAAATATGATTACTTGCGCTCATATCGCCCACACTGGCGGTTTTTATTTTTCACATGACTGGCCCCTTCCTGACCAGACTAGATGTTTACCGGCCCCCTGGTCACCTGAGTTTCAGACCCCTGGTCAAGAGACTTTTGGCTGCCTCGGACAAAACAGACCTGGGCCCTACATGGAAACACTTCTCCCTCCAGAAACTTAGAAACATAGACCACAAACTAAAAACAGTGGTCTGTAATGTCTACTGTATATTGCACATGACACGACACATGTAAATATGAAATAATTTCCTTAGCCGTTTGTTGTCGCCAATGATGCTTCCTACTCTTCTACCTCTTCAGTGACATTAATTGTCCCTCCTACGTTGGTCCTGTGGAGACCATATCTAAAAGGGACGCCTGCTTTCTGGCTGTTTGATCCCTGAAAGTGAAAGTGTGGTAATTACACAGAGACAAACCCCATCTGGATTGGTGGCATTAACCCCTTCCGCCATGATTGCTACACAGTCATTAAGCCTTGAAGAGGAAAAAAAAGCACTAATGGTGACTGTTCTTTATCATAACAAGCAGAGACTTGATTGCATCTCCATTTGCCTCTCTTCCACGTTTCATAAAATTATTGAATCTTAATTTCCTCAGTCAGAAAAGGCATACATTTATTTATTTTTTTTCTCCTGAAAATGCATTTTCTTTCCCTGTTTATTTTGATTTTGAAAAGAAATAAATACATGACAATGCTTATTATTCCACCTTCCATTTACTGTAATCCTGGCATAATATAGTAATAAATGATACATTAAAAGAAATATTTTTGCTAAAAAAAAAAAAAAAAAAAGAAAAAAGAAAGAAATCCAATGCTGTTTTTTCAAGTCAAGGCAAATTTAAATGATTTATGAAATAAATTTCCACTAAAAATAAAAATGTGTCTAATGTTGCCCACTCCAAACAAACAAAACAAACAAGTTACATAACCATAACAATTCTATTCTAAGTAGTCATATACATTTTTATATGAAAAATAAAATCACAGAAGTCCAAAACTTCAATGAGTAAGTACCTCATTGTGTTCATTCAATGTTATGCATGTAAAGTCCTTTATTTAAAAAAATAAAAATCATAAAAACAATTGCTTTTATGAAAATGTAACTCAGTTTTTTTGTTGTTTTTTTTTTTTACTTATCTTTGGTTTAAAGTAATGATTCTGTGACATGCGGCATGTGGCGGTGCAGCTCCACATCGACCTCTGGTGGTCACACCTCTCAATAGCATCTTCTCTAGAAGTAGAATATGGAATTCTTTTTTTTTTTCCAGACAACCTATAGTGTGTAAATTCTCAAGTGTTAGGATGATGAAACCTTAGAGTGTGCACGTGGTTCCTTGTCTGTGTGTGCGTGTGTGTGTGTGTGTGTGTGTGTGTGTGTGTCTCCATCTAGCTGTTGAGCTTCTCAGATTCCTCTGTCCTCACTGTGGTCAGCTGGTCATCATGAGCCGCCTCTTCTCCAGGCACCTGACGAACCAACACATGCTTTTTACACTTTATGTAGTTTAAATCTCATTTTTTATTTGTTTTTAAATTGCCCTAATAAATATACAATTGAAGAGCCACTTAATTCTGTTTGTACTGTGTAAAAAAAAGTAATAAATCTGTGTAACAAACACTATGACCTGCAGCAAAGTTGCACTATTATGTGGGAGACTCTAAATGACGTCAGCCCTGAAGTGACAAGGCCTGACATAATGGAGGAAGGCCTCTCTAGACCTGGTCTATGACAGCGCGTGGCGGTGACTGTGCGCCACCTGGTGGTTACGCAGTTCCATCACTGATGAAGGAACAAGTGGTTGCTGTTCTCTCTCCCCTCAGCAGTTAATAACATCAGTTACCTTTTATTAAGGAGCAAAACGTTTATACTATTATATAAATTATATAATTCTATAGGTTTAAATGTAACTTAATCGTATACGGTGATTAACAAATTTATTAGACCGCCACCCAAAGCCACAGCTGCCCTAAATTAACTGCATTGGTTATTTTTTTTAATGCTGAAACACAAATATTTTTGTTATCCAAAAAACTAGTGAAGCACATTATTATTTCTTGACTAAAATGTCAAATTATAGTTATTTACTGGCATTGCTGAACAAAAAAATTGGGAGTTGTTTGGGAGTTAGTTAGGTTGAATGTTATGCTTGATTAATTTCTGAAGCCCAGTGAGTCAAATTTGGGTTTAAAAAGGTGAATTGTAGAAGTTTTTGAAACATTTCTTAAATATTTATGTTTTCCCATTTTATGACAGGTAATATATAATTCATATTTACAGAACCATATTCTGACTTTCTGTGCATGTCTTTATTTTCTCTATGAGTGGGTTGTTTTCAAGAGATTTTGCAGAGAATCACTATGGATTAATGGCCTTAAAATAAAGTGTGATCTTGTGATCTAATGGTGTGAAACTCACCTCCCAGTAGATGCTGTCCTCAAAGCAGATGGTGTCAGGAGGAGCACCAAAGACAGGAAGCTTCAGAATGAAACCTGTCATCAGAGAAGAGAGAGTGTCATTTACAGCACAGACAGAATATATGACCAAGCCATTTTATTAACAGTAAAGACTCTTGACTTGATGCATGAGGCAGAAGTACAAAATCAGATAGTTAGTGGGAAATTAGGGACTGAAATGCTTGATTAATATTCTGAAGAGGAAATGAGACCCACCGACAATAAGCCCCCCGAGCAGAGCGATGCCCAGGGTGACGGCGAGGGCGATGGCCTGACGAACGCCCTGGTAAGACGCCTCAATGTCTCCTTTGGCCACGTCAGGGAACACGTCTGTGAGACTGAGGAACACACAGACAAAAAGAGACAATGAGCTTTAAACTGGCAATAGTCTAAAACTCATGAAAATCTGTGGATTAGATGTCAGGAAAAACAAAACTGTATAAATCAGATACAGTCCAAGATAAATGCTTCACTAACCACAGACAGTAAAATGTATATGAAAGCAGCAGCATTTTAACATTTTGTGTGGTGTCATGCACTTTTTATTTCTTCCTTTATGGGAGCTGAATATTTCTTTTTCTCAGTTGTAGCTTTATATTTTTGAAATGGTTTGTGAAGGCCGTTGGTAACTACATCAGCTAAAATGTGCCATCAACAGCTAAGTAGCTCCGAACAGCGGTTCTCAAAGTTTTTATACCAAGTACCACCTAAAAAAAAAACATTGAGCTCTCAAAGTAACACCAGTATCACCAACGTTAAAATACAGTGGTGTAAATGGGCCGAGCAAAGTCAGCTACAGACTTTTCACAGGAGGCGGATTTATTCCCAATAAGATCATTTGCTCTCTCATCATCCTCCTCTTCCTCACATATACTTCATACACTGGTATGGTGAAATTAAATTAAGATGGAGTGAGAGATAAGGTGACTCTAATTATTATTATTTTTTGTTATTTGTTTCATTTTCTATGCAATTCCTCGGCTCCACTCAATCACATACCCTGATGTACAGTAGTATATAACAGTATTTCTGATTTTCATTTCCAGGTACCACCAAAGGAAACTCGCGTAGCACTGGTGTTACACATGCCCCGGTTCGAGAACCATGGGATAAGGAGATGTGAAACTATATATGACTAATCAGTAGATACTCAAAATTGTAATATCAGTATTGGACACTTAAAAGAGACGTGACTATTATTATGTCGTACAGATTGTGTCATTTCAAACTGTCCAGTGTTTGTGGCTACACTGACACAAAACACTTACCCATCTCCATAAATGTCCATGGTTGCAAAAGAAGCAGTGATTGCACCCACAATCGCACCCAGCACGCCGGGCATGCCGTGCAGATTGTGCACCCCGCAGGTGTCTTGGATCTTCAGTTTCTCCTCCAGGATTGGCTGAAATGAGAGAAAATCAAGATGGTGTGAGTGTGGCTGTGTTGGGTGTTAGGTTTTCAGATTGTCTGTACAACAAGCCATGTCCTACTTCTGTAAACTTCTGAAGAATATGTTCACAGCTTTAAGCTGCCAAATGATGGCCTTTTCCAATAGGAAAGTGAAGTTTGTGTCACTCCCTACACCAAAGTCCAGAGAGAAAATCTGCCGTTTTACATCACAGCACACAGGAGTTGTTGATGCACTGCTGCCTCCACTTGTAATTTGAAATGTGTTACGTTGTCACTTTGGTGTTTGAAATACTATGTTTAAATTGTCCTCATTGACACAGACTTACAGCAGGAGGCACCAGTAGAGCAGCAGCTCCTGTGTCCCAGCCAATTACAAAAACTGACTTTACCTATGGAATTTGGTGCAGGAGTTAAAGCAGTTTACACACTTCAGTTTCCCATTGGAAAGGGCAGTCTAATTTTAAGATAAAGTGGCAGTCTTATTCTGAAGATAATGTAGACTCATGCAGGTGTAGATTTTATAATGTGAAATTTTTGTTATGTGGCTAAAATCAGTTTTGCTTGTGTCCCTGCTGGCAGCCATGTTTTTAGTGACTTCCAGGTGCATTTATTATTTATTGGAAAAGGCATGCACTAAGAGACATAAATACAATACGATTTAGAGTCTGGGCCTTTACTGACTTCACCCTAAAACATGTTCTTACTGTGAGGTACTTGTAGCCCAGAACAGAGATGATTCCAGCCAAGAAACCAACAATCATGGAGCCAAAAGGTGTCAGCATCATTTCACCGGCTGTTCCTGCTGCAACTCCACCAGCCAGGGCAGCATTTTGGATGTGGACCTTAAAAAGACAACATATTGAATTTACGTTAATTATTATGATTGATTAATTATTATGATTGTGAATAATTTTGCTATTGTGCTTAAAGCAATAACGCATGATGAGAAAGATTGCTCTGGGTCGTCTGTGTACTGTTCATGCTCATTCCAAAATACTAAACCTAACCCAAAAATAAGATATATCTCACTCACTTTCTACCGCTATTGGGGGCGCTGGTGCCTATCTCCAGCTGACATAGGGCGAGAGGCAGGGTACACCCTGGACAGGTCGCCAATCCATCACAGGGCCACATAGAGACAGACAACCATTCACTCTCACATTCATACCTACGGGCAATTTAGAGTGTCCAATTAGCCTAATCCCCAAATCTGCATGTTTTTGGACTGTGGGAGGAAGCCGGAGTACCCGGTGAGAACCCATGCACCACGGGGAGAACATGCAAACTCCTTGCAGAGGGCCCCTTGTGGGGGATCTCAAAAATTCTTAAATTCTTATTCTTAGATTAAAGAAAATAATTGACAGATTCATCAATTATGAAAATAATTCTTAGTTGCAACCCTAAATGGAATAGAATGTGGGATGCATGAATGCATAAAAACACCAGACTGACACAGACCCTCATCCAAGTCTAAATGGAACATTTATGTAATTCTCAAATAGTATGGAGAAGCTTTAAAATGATTCTTTTCCTGCCTGTGGTTTCTTTTTAAAATCCTCTAATCAACAATAATGAAATAATGTCAAAACTAAGTGGCCGACAGCTGCAGGAGGGGAAAAACTTGTACCAAGAACCAGTTCACCATTCCACCACGGTTGGAATGCATCAGAGACAAGTTGATGCCATCAACTGATTAGCTTGTCTTTACTATCAGCCGGCTGCAGTGTATGGCATGTTCATACCCCCGCCCCGCCCCCATCTGTCAAGTCAGTGAACTGAATGTGGCTCTTTCTGCTGTGATTACCATCACTGCAGGAATGTACCATCTTGATTGGAGGGTGATTTACTGTTGAAAGCTGAGCTTTGACAGCACTGATACAACATTTGACTCATGTGACTTCAGGTGAGTCACTCATCAGCTGTTATCTTTTGAGTGGTTCTGTCTCTAGGAGGCCAAGACAAATTTGATGTCTGTACTTTTAAGTATTTCAGTGTCAACCCGAGCATTCACTCTACACCCTGTTTTTACTTCAATCTTCACTTTTCTTTTTGGTTTAGTTCTGCTCTTGAAAATCACAGTTTGGTTCAGCCAAGAGAGTCCCGTGAGTGCGACCTCACCATGTCCAGCTTGCCGTCATGTGCTGTGAGGGACGACAAGGCGTAAGTGGACAGAGTGCAGGCGGCCAGGGAGTAGTAGGTGTTCAGGGCTGTGCGGTGCTGGTCGTCTCCGTGAGCTGTGATGGCGGAGTTAAAGCTGGGCCAGAACATCCACAGGTACAGCGTCCCTGCAAAGACACACAACAGTCAGGAAAACATTTGAAGAAATACAGTTCAATTTGGTTCTGGGGAACCTGATGCGCAAAGTATATAAAATAGGAAGAACTCAAACTACCATAGTTTAAAAATAAAAAAAGAAATGTTTAATTAATTCATTTCTTTTCCTCCTCCTAGTTAAATTTGTTTAGAATAAATGAATCATTCTAAATATTTTTTTGTCTATTTGTCTATTATGTAGATCATAATATCTACTGTAGATATTATGATCTACAGTAGATCAGTGGTTCTCAAAGTATCACCTGAGAAAATTTTTTAAAATGATTTTAGAAAAATCATTTTTAAAAATTGGATGCATCAATCTGTGCTTTTACAGCTCAAATCTAAGATAGAGGATAATCTGGTACAGAATATTTTCAGGTGTTCTGGTTTTCTTGTTAGTGTATCAGCAAGTGCAAAAATATTTGTGAATTTTTTATGTCTGTACCTTTTTTAATGTAAGTTTGTAAAGAATACAAATGAGGATGTTGCGTGAGAGTAATGTGACACTAAATTGTGCCTCCTTTTCAGTTCATGTTAGCTGATAATTTTTCAACCACTAGATGGAGCACAAGCATGAATCTTTAGTCTGGGTGTAGTTAACGCTTATAACTGTTGACTATTCTAGATGTATCCATCTAAGGAGTGAATGCATTTTTGTTTGAAAAATAAATGGCTTCAGTTTTGCCAGTTGTTTACCAATCATAGCAAACAGGTCCGAGTGATAGACAGAGCTGTTTCTGTGTTTGCTCTTGTCCAAGTTGGGTCGGTACAGGATCCGGGTCACCATCAGGCCGAAGTATGCTCCAAATGTGTGGATGGTCATGGAGCCACCGGCATCCTTGGCCTGAAATAAAGTCAGTTTATGATACTGTGTCGGGTGCAATGGTGGAGAAAAGTTAGGAGTTCTGGTCTAAAATCCGAAATAGTACCAACCCACTCATTGACTCACCCCGAGAGCAGAAAGCACAATGAACTCATTGACAGCGAAGAGTGTGACCTCGAACATGGCCATGATCAGCAGCTGGACCGGACTGGTTTTACCCAAAACAGCTCCGAACGAGATGAGCACAGAGCCAGTGCAGAAATCTGCATTGATCATGC
Organism: Brachirus orientalis; assembly: GCA_016785285.1. Classification (NCBI taxonomy): domain Eukaryota; kingdom Metazoa; phylum Chordata; class Actinopteri; order Pleuronectiformes; family Soleidae; genus Brachirus; species Brachirus orientalis. The sequence continues at coordinate 232,804 of JAFBJR010000425.1, forward strand.
TAAAAGAGACAAGGTCTGAATTAAAAGACAGGAGCCTGCAGCAGTTTTGCACCAAGTGAAGATAATTGTCCTATTTGTGAGAGGCACGAAATACAGCAAATCACACTGACAAAGACATCAAAACACATGTATAGTGAGCATTTCATGAGTTCATTCTAGTGTGCCTTTGAAGGTCTGAAATAAAAATGCAGCTTGTATGATATTAGAATTTCAAACTCAATAACAATACCAAATACAATACTGTTTTTGATGCCATAGAAAAAAAGGACAAAGAATGAGGAGGCACACATTTGTTTAATTAATATTGCAAAATATAAATGACATCAGCACTGTTTTTAAGATGTCTGATGTGGCATTGTGCAGCTCCATAGCACTTAGTAGCATTGTTTGCATTTGGGCTGATCATTTTGTCAGCCTTTCCCTTATTGTTTGCATTTTCACTTGCCAATGCCCAGTCAGTTCACGAAGGGCTTAGCTGTGTGTCAGCAGATGGAAGTAAAGATGAAACCGCTGGTACTGATAATGTTGCAAATGAGTATCTAATCAGTGCTATTAGTAACAGAGTTTTTTTTTTTTGACAACCCTTTGCTAATGTGTTGTTTTTCCATCTATTCCATCAGTCTCAAAATCATAATCATAAAGTGTCAATTTCAGTTTTAAATTCACATTTAGAATCCAAAGATACATCTCTGCTCCACCTCCAGGGCCAAACACACCCTTATTACTCTGATCCAGATCTGCCCCAAACTTTAATGACTTCTTCCTTGTCTTATATCCCATTCCTCCATAAAATTTATTTTGAAAAGCAGACAGATACTGGTAAAAAGTAACTTCCAAAGTGACTGGAGATCACTTTATCAAACCAAAAACCCGCATGTCTATAAAGTGGCATCACAGCAAAATGATCACTTCTTACACTTCTGTATTCTGAAAAGGATTTGTAGTCAAGTTTTAGACTAAGGACTAAACCTTGCTTAGTTTTAGTCACAGACTGAGCTGCAAACCATGGCGATGATCTCTGTGTTCATCTGTAGAATAACATGTCGAGGTGTTGTAATGCATGTGACAAAAGTGAGCATTATGGGAGAAGCGGTTAATTGTGCACTTTCCATTATGCCTCTGGGCATTTGTATACAGTAGGCATGCTTTGAAGTGTAATTAGGACAAAGAGCTGAGAACAAACATTGAAGTGATACACATGCTTTGCATATTAGGTTTACTGTTCGGGAGTGTGTACGTGCCCATAATGTAAATTACTACATTTTAAAGTGAAGACATGTTTTAAAGTTAGGCTGAGGTTAAGGTTAGGTTAAGGTTAGAGTCAGGGTGATAGGTCATTGCAATGTCCTCTGAAACCATGGAAACCAGTGTGTGTGTGTGTTTGTATGACGTCATTTATACAAACCTCTCCACTCCGACGTGGATTTTGCCTCCATGCATGCCGTGGAAGAAGCCCTGCATGAGTGTCGCCCACTGCAGGGCGAAGGCTGCAATCAGGAAGTTGAAGCCTACGCTGCTGAAGCCATACCGCTGAAGGAAGGTCATAAGGAAGCCAAAACCAATGAAGATCATCACATGCACATCCTGGAAACCTGCGCAATGTAGCAAATAAATATAGAAAGCACTTTGAGCTTGACAGTAGTATACAGGGGCATAAACTACGGACCATGTAGGCTGTTTTCTGCAATACAAGTTTTACATGATTTTTAAGGAGACATTTTAAGAACTGTCCTTATATTTCTGAATTTTTGAGGTTCAGATGTACAGAAATGAACTGCTTTTGGTCCAAATAATCATTTTCACTTGTTTTTTTAGCTGTTTCAGCAGTATTTCATTATGCAGACAACTCTCAACTCTCCCCAGGTATTGTGTAATTGTTGTCACTGATTCTGGTGCTACATACAGTACTAGTCTTTTCAATTTGTGTGACCAAAACTCCACAACTTGAAAATACTCCATTTGCAGTCATATGCAGTCAAGGAAAGTGCCAAGTCTACTCACTAAATTTGGGCATTTGTGCTTAAAAATGCATTTAGACCATTTCATTCTTCATCAAAATTGTTGGTTAGTAGTATTTAATAATACTATTCAGTGCACTAGTATTTCCTTTAAAACAATTTTTAGATGTGAATGATTCGATGCCAAAACACTAGTTAAAATAAAGATCCCTCCTAAAATCACATATCACATGACCATTCACATTTGCTGGTCAGGTGTGAACAGGAAGCAGTTTGTCAACTCTGCAGGCTGCTTAGTAACAGCAATACTCAGAAAGAGAATGACCTATGGTAAAGGGTAAGGGCAGGGATTTGTTTTCTTGGAACAACTATGAGGTGGAACAGGATGTACAGTAGTTCTGACTCATGGCTGTGGGGCATCATGTCAACCAGTCAGGTAGGGAATGAGTGCATAACCACAGAGCAACCTAATGTCTTCTTGTTCTGAAACACCTGTACAAAAAAAAAAAAATGCTGCCAACAACTGTGTCACTTGAAAACAGCCACTGCCTCGTACAGAGCACAGGTATATCGGCTTTAGGGGACATGGGCCTTAGATTCAGCTGCTCCTCAGCCTTTACAGAGTGACTTTAATGAACTGAACAGTCACACATTTTAATAATCACCTCCAACTCTGGGAGTCTTAAACTCAAGGCCCATGGGCCACATGAACCGATTTCATACAGCCTGCCACTTAATATTAAGTTATAATGTTATTTCTTTTGTTTTTTTTTGTAAACTTTATATCATTCCATATAAAAACAAATACTTCTTTTTTCTGTGACTCACAAATGTCATTATTTTATTGAAGTGATTGTCTAATGCCATTGTATAATTTGAAGCTCATATTGCTCACCCCCACTGAGCAGTTGTTTTATTCCAAGAAAGTTGGACTTTTTCTTTCCAGCTGAACGTTTGCCTCCTGAACAGATGAGATGCTCATTGGTCCTCAGGTCATTTGACTTTGAGACCACTGATACAGAGCAATGTTGTTATGGCGACTGTTACTTGGCATGGACAGGCGGATGTTTTGCCAGCGTCCCTGTTGCTCCCTTGGCCCAGATACTTGCAGGGACATCCAGCAGGACACCACTGAGTCAGAACAAGTTCAGTTTCACAGGACTTTGGCTGAAGCTTTGTTTTAGGGTGATGGTTAGAAAAAGGTTTTTTTTAGTTGAAGAGTTTAGTTTACTTTAGTTAGTCCCTATACATTCTTTTATTTTTTCATTCGTAAAAAGAATAACATGGCAATATATACAATATATGCCAGGCCTGTCTGTGGTGCTGTAAAGCTGCCACATAAGTACAACAAAATGAAGTAGATGTGGAGTAAATGAAGAGCATGTGCATGGAGCCAGCAAGGATAAAGGTTGGGTTAGACAGGTGGGGCTATGACATAATAGTTTTCCCAAGGTTGTGTATTGTTGTCTGGGGCCTGTTTTGCAAAACATATCATGATAGGGCTTGCAAAATGATTCTGAGTGGATTAAAAGCTGATACGTTACAAAACCTTCTCATATGTACAGCCCTGAATGTAAATGTTTTAGAAGTCATTCTGGCTGTTGCATTCAAATACTGGACAGCAGCACCTTGTACATAAATATGCTGATTTTAAATGCAGTTCAAGAGATCCTTAAAAGCAAAAATGAGAAATAAATGGGAGAAATGGCCATTCTTTAACCTACTGTTTAGATCAAAAGTAAAAAATGTTGTTCTCCATCAGGACATCTGTTGCATTCCTATCTAACCTAGCACAAGCATGTGCAGATCAGATTACACAGACTTTAAACGGTGGCTTGACAAGATACACATGATCCTGCACTACAGTTTATTTACAGTGCAGATTCTTTCAGGTGTGCAATAAAGACAGGCTAGATGTGGGTTTGTGTACACAGCAGTGACACATGACGGTGACCCTTTGTCTCAGTTATCATGAAATGTGTCATGTTAAAGATTATGTGAAGCAACGGAATCTAATGGACCTTTAAAACCCTCTGCTCTTGTTTCTCTAACCTCAAAATCAGTTCTCCTGAGGCTTGGAAAATTAATGAGGCAAGTGTGTCAACGGTGAAGGTGGAGGTGTTATGTGAAAAGAACCCTGAGGAGCAGACTGTAGATTTCACTACATCCACATTACCATACTTTTGCTTTAAAGTGAAAACAACCAAGTCCATGTCCACACAAGCATTTTAGCTCCTAAGTGGTAACGTTTGGTTCAGTTTGGCATGTTTTATATGAATATAACTAATCCATACATTGCAGTTTTCACCTGTCCACCTGTCCATTGTGGTACTAAGCACTAAAATGTGGAGCTACACACACACACTGCAGCCCATTGATTGATCAACAATGTATCCTCACTTCCAGGGAAAAAATAAAATGCACCAGTGTCAGCAGGTTTATCGTGTCATATTCTTCTTTTTGTTTACTTTATTGGTGAGCTACACTTTGTCATAGTGGTATGACATCACATTATCTATCTATCTATCTATCTATCTATCTATCTATCTATCTATCTATCTATCTATCTATCTATCTATCTATCTATCTGTCTGTCTGTCTGTCTGTCTGTCTGTCTGTCTGTCTGTCTGTCTGTAGATACCCAACAGTGGAAATGCAAGGCTGATTACTTATGACTCATATCTGCACATCTGTTCTGTTGGGAGTCCTTTTGCACACATACACCTGCACAGATAATCATATTATACACATTTTTGAAAAAGGTTTAGAAAAATCACGATGTGTTTGGGGTCGATGCCCCATCAGAGTTCAGGATCTCCACTACATGACTTTGAATGTCATCAGTAACGGTCAATGACTTTTGCGTTTTGCATTCATTTTTTTTTTTTGCTGTGCACCAAAAACACTTAAGCAAAGTTATTCAAAGTTCAAATCTAACTTGAAACACCAATTCCTGTTAAATTCAGATTGTCACATGTGATTAAACTAAAGTTGTTACCACTAGTTATGTAGAAAGTTTGCTGAATCCCTCACCCAAAGGCTGTTTCACTAAAAAACAAACATTGTGACAATACTGTAACCTCTGACCCCAGACACTCACTTGGGTAGCGGTAGTAGAAGTCATTGTCGTAGTTCTCGTGGGACTCATTATGCCACGTCTTTGCATCTGTCTCGTGGTCATACTGCACCAGTGCACCAAAGAGGATGATGAGGATGATCTCCAGGATGAGGCAGGTCACTGGCAGCTTCAGCCGCATGTTGGTAGATACGTCCGTCATGGCGTCCTCAGTGGTGAGACGAGAAGGGGAGGCTTGATGTTGTTCGACCTGCGGGTGAATGGGAGGCAAAGGATCCAGCACAGAAAGTTAGACACACACTAGTTTTCTCACACACAACCCAGAGATGTCCTCAGTGAAATGAGAGGGGGGGTGTGTCTGCGTGTGAGTGGGTGTGTGAGTGTGGAGTCGAGCTGTGAGTGATTGGAAGAAGATCACAGATACACACAAGAGTTGTTTTTTGTTGTGTTTGTCCACACCCACCAGACCTGCCTCATCTACATGTTCACTTTCAGCCGCACTGCTGTTACTCCACTCTTTTTTCAAAGCTGTAGTGTGTAACATTTACCACAATCAAGCTCTTGAGGTCACTCCACTCTCTCAGTACAGCTGTGTTGTGTTGCGTTCTCATTTTGTTCTTATTCCCCGTGTTGCATGCAGAAAGGTACTCACTTTGCAAAAGGTTTCTATGCAAAAAAGTGGATTAGCCAACTCCAAAAACCCTGAATGATATGCATTTCGATTAAAAAAAATGGTTATTGCAACTGGTTAGTGGAGGAGTGCCAGCAGTGGTTTCAATTACATATAATTCCTCATGGGGCGTGCGACAGAAGTTATGCACTGGAGCATTATGGTGACACAAGCACCTGAGCTTGCTTTATAAATAATAAACAATAATCCTTTTTGATAGAAACAGTCACATGTGATTTATTTTAAAAGTTTCAAGAATATTTCACCTGTTCAGTGACAACAACTACTAGTGTATAAGGGAAAATGTGTATTGTCAAAAACTAAATATTTTGCCCATAAGCATGTTTGCAAAATGTACAACTGCATAATCATTTTTTTTAAAAAAAGCCTCCCACCATCTTGAGTGGAAACATGGTATAACATGATACAATAGCTCTTTCTAGCCTCACTCTTAAGATTTTGAAGAGTGGGGCAATATCCTGTATATATTGCGCACACACACACACACACATTATACACATTATATACATTATATAATGGCAGAAGAGAGAAGAGATATGGGCATGATGGTCCCCTTTGATGAGCAAACACAAATCAGTGATCTGATCACTGATTTGCTGAATTATTTCTAGCCATTGGCAACTTCTTTTTCTTTGCAAATGAGTAAAATATTATTTTCTATACAGAACAGGGAGGATAAATCTGATTTTTCAGATATTATCTGCCGCCTGAGCTCTTGAATACCAGCTCTGCACTGGACCGTGGATACTATAGGTTCAGTGAATGTAGCACAGGCAGAAGGAGGAGTTAGGTAACGGATGCCTGTGAGTGCCTTCCTCCTCACCCTGTCAGGCCTACAAAGAGATGTCACTCACACCTGTATCAGCATCATCCATTAGTGAAGACTGTATTTTCTCCAGAAAAGGTGAACAAACTGGCAGGAATGTTGTTTTGATTGTGAGGAATTTGAACTATTGTCACATGAGACCACAGGTGTCAAAAGAGATGCTGCGACAGAAGAGGCCTCTCGGTCTGCTCAGCATCCTGCCTGCCCTCAACTCAGTCCGACCTCATCCGGCCTTGTTCTTGCCATTAAATAAACACCATCGTGTGTTGGTATTGATATCAGTCAACAGTCTTTCACACACCACAACCAAACACAGTGCTCCAACTGTGCGTCTGAACCATTCACATGTACCTGGAATTGCATAGAGGAGCTGTAAATGCACAGAATCCTCACTTTGAATGTTTCCTGGAACTACTCTTGCCTGATCCCTTGTCAAATCCCTGGATAATGTCAGCTCATGTGAGAGCACAGTTGGAAATTTTTCTGCCCCCCTGCATGCACAGCTCAGGTGCAAAACCCTCACCTGGATTCTTCAGAGATTCTCCTGCTGTTGTGAACTAGTCCTCTACCCAAACAATCTCCCGCTGCCTTTAGCATATGTGAACGGCAAACAGCACTAAATGTTCTGACCCAACTCTCCAAATATTGATTGGAGTTCATGTCCAGTTCGGCTAAATATTTTGCACCCTGCACCAGTGGAAGTATTTGCATGATTTCTGAGAATTTATGAATCATATCACACTTTACTTTTTAAAATATGTCTGACAATTGTCTGATAATTGTTCCAGTGGTTTAGACCAGGACTGGATGGATACAGACAGTAAGAATCAAATAGGTTCATCTCTAATTCAAAGTATGACCAAAACACAGAGAAAAACAATGAATTAAAAAGTGAATTTGTTCATCATTAAAGACACAGCTATGAATATAGCCATGACTGATAGCTTTAAAGAAATCTGACACTGCTTTCTGCATTAGGGCATATGTACAGATATAAGGTGCAGACAAGTCTCATCTCGTCTTTTCGCCTGAATTGTTCCCATTCCTCACTGCTACATGTTTCACTAAAATCGGCATGCCTTCAGGCCAACCTCACTTTCACACAGAGAACCCCTTGAAACTGTGATAAGACAGAAGTCCATGTGAAGTCCTTCCACCAGCCTATGACACCTCAGGTGAATTACCTGTACGGTCTCGCAGGAAAGGCGATGAACAGCAGGAAGAGGTGGTGAATTCTGACGACTTGTGTATTATTCTGGTGATTATTGTGACATGAAACATATGTATGTGATCACGTTTAATAGTGAGTGACTATTTTAAACCGTTAAGAGAGCAGTAGCTTGGCTGCTAGCAGCCATTAGGTAGTCATGTCTGTGACTCTAGACAACTGTGGATGGAGAAAATGACACCAGGCAAATGTGAGAAAATACAACTTAGTAGCATCTTATTTGAGAACATTTTTCTTTTCTTTTTCTTTAATTGAGGGTGTCACTTGCTGCACAGATGTATATTTATATATGTACACTCTACGGTGTTTTATTGTTTTGTCTATCTTGTTTGTTTTTTAGGTCTTTTAGGTAGTATTTTTCAGTAGTTTATTTATCTTATTTATCTCTAATGTACAACACTTTGTTTCAGCTGTTGTTGTTTTTAAAGTGCTTTAAAAATAAAGTTGGATTGGATTGGATTGGATTGGATTGGATTGGATTGGATTGGATTGGATTGGATTGGATTTCTTGGGAACCATAGAAGGATGTGACATGATTTGGGTTGAGATCAGATCTCATTGTAGATACATTAAATCACCAGGCTCTCTATCAAAATAGTTGACTGTTAAGTCTCGTCTCCATGTGGTTAAATACTAAGGTTTTGGAATGGAGGCTGTCAAATCAGAGCACCTCAAACCAGGCAAGCATAGACAGATGCAGGCAGTGCATATGTGACAGATGACCAGAGGCAAGCCTTCAATCTCTGAAAAGCTCCACCAATACTGAGAACTGGTTTACTGCACTAATTATCCACTTCACTTTCAGACCTGATTTCACCTTTTTAAGGTGTTTAAGGTGTTTTATACCAATTTACAAGCGCTTTATGCACCTCCTAATGCAGTCAAATGACTGTTGTAAGTCAATTATTTACAATTTATTCTTATTAAGCATACATTTGTTCTAAATCTTGATGCGCTTTTTTATGCCATGATTGCTTACAAGTTCAATAAATTATTTTTTAAAGTTGCGTTTACAGCATGAGATGTTTTGACTCAAATTGATTCAAATTTTTTCGAGGCAATAGCGGCACCGGCCATAGCGCATGTGTAATGTTAGCTGAATGCAAGGGACGCTGCTGAAATAAGCCTCATTGAAAACTTTTCCCAAGACAGATTGAACAGCCGAATTTACTTCAGCAATTTAAAACCAAAATGTATACCCATCATGCAGGATGTAAAGCTACTTTAAACTACAACAATACCCTTTTGCATAACCTTTTGCATGGTGACCATCGTAAAAGACGAAAATATTGTGTAGTCTGATCCTGGCATAAATGTGAAGAATAATTCCTTATAATTGAGTTGCCCTCGATTGCAATGTAATACGCAGCTGTTTTGTCTTTTGCGAACTGAAATTGTACTTCTCAGATTTTATTTGCTTGTTTGTACTGTGTCTCATTTGTGTTCTTGTCCAACCCTTTCTTTGGCTCAACTCCTGTTATTTATGTGCTAAATGAATAAATGTGACTTGACTGGCGAGGCTTCCAAATTAACACTTACATGGACACATCTGAAAGCTATTTTTGTCATTTTTAAACAGTTTTAAGGGGTTATTTCACCGGACTCTCCTTGGGGTGAAGTTCGAAAGTGCAGGATTTTTGTTTTGTTTTTTTTTTTTTTGTTTTTTTTTTTTGAGGAAGTGGGTGATTATTGTCACTACATCTGTGCAGCTGGTGCAACGTCTCCTGGGCCCTTTAGTGATAACACAATCTTCCGATCAATAGTAGCTCCATGGAGGCAACACGAGTCGTGGCACCAGATGAAGCAAGATAAAAGCAAGACTAAACCTGCCTGTTATATAACACTGAGATAACATAGAGTATATGAAGAACTGACATATTTTTCACAGTTAACTTGGCACTGAACAGTGAAGCGCTTACACTTTAGAGGACTGCATTGGGACTATGTGTGCAATGCAAAAACATTTAGAATTTCATTCATGAGGTGAAAGTACAATGTCTTAAAAACAAATCAGCAAATTAAATTTCAGCAACACCATAGTCTTCACAAGTGGCTTTCTTGCCACAAATGAAATAGTTAAATAAATGAGTGTATTTGTAGTAGTTGTATTTTTTTAATGTTGTAAGGAAAATATTTTCCAGTCTGTATCTATCCTAGGATGTGTAATTTTGTTAATACATTTATTGAAGATTAATATAAAAGTGAAAAACAAGTAACATTTGTCACATTCGTAATTTGACCCATTCATTCGTTCCTTTCTGTCTGTCTGTGCGTGTGTGTCTCTCTCTTTCTCTCACACACTCATTAACTTGACTAAATTATTCAAATAAAATAATTAAAAGCAAAAAAATAAATGTAATAAAACACCGTGTTACTGTGGCCTTCTCAGATTTTGTGTTGTGGTATTTCGTGAAGAGTGCACTGGGAGCTCCAGGTCCAAGCAAAAGAAGCACTCTATGGGAACTTTTATGTCTCTCATTCCCACTCCTGCTCATAGATCTTTATCTAGCTGTGTGACGATCTCACAGGGCGTCCATGTGTCACAAAACTAACTTGACAGGCAAGTAATTGGTTGAGCTCAGCAGTAAATACTTCTTTATGAGGTTCAAAGGGTCAAATGTTTGCTCTGCTGTAAGCATAGACTTAATGAAACTTTCTGAATTGGTAAATATGCAGTGAAAATGTCTCTGTGCAGATTTTTTTGAATTGTATGAAATCATACATGTATTTCATAACACCTGATCAAACAGTGAAGGGAAGAGCCCGCATTCCTGTACCTATCATGTTACATGATGATCAGCACACTATGATAAGGTGACATTACCATCAGCTACTGTAACGACATGTGCATGTATCAGTGACAGAGACAGTCACAAGAAAGATATGGCACATAATGACACCCAGTCGTGTGACACCAGGTTCTGTCATATGACAGACAACTGTCAGCTTCAACAGGAATGTGTGTGCATCAGCTTTTTAAAAACAATACTATCAAAGTTAAGTTTGTAGTTTGGATGATAGTTTTACTCCTGTCATTTCATCTTTATCTATTGTGCTACATTAGTATGACATTTCAGATGTATTTAGATTTAGCATGTATTTCCAGTATTTGAAATACTGACACTGAAATATTATTTTAAGCTTCACCAGACAGTTTTATCACTTGCTTTGTTATCATTTCCATGTGTGTGGATAGGTGTTATGGGTGGAATTTTTTTTTCTGTTATTTTGTTATCCATGAGTTGTGTAGCCAGCATGTTGGTAGATACATGTGAATAGACAGATACAGTATGTTGTAGATATAGGTATATACTGTATAAGTAAGCATGTGTGGGTAGATAATATAGACAGGTGGGCAGGTAGGAATTAAAGATATGTAGATTCGGGGAGGGAGGAAGGTATAGACAGGTAGGTATAGATGTTAAACGTGTTCATATATAATATCTTCATGATGTGTTTACAGCCTTTCTGGTGCCCTCATGTGGCCAAAGGCTGATACAGGTCTGTTAGAGTGAAAGGACTTGTAAATACTGCCTGACACAGACAAACACACACACACACTGTCCAGTTTCCACATTACATTGACTTACATTCATTTCCTGGAGACTTACTCTAACCGTAACTAACCTTAACCTATAACCACTTTGCTTTAAAATGTAGCAATTTACATTATGGGGGCTTGATTTTTGTCCCCAGAAGGAAGAGCCCATAATGTGAATGTGTAAACAGATTTAGGTCCCCACAATATGAGCATTACCTGGCTCTCACACACAAACTTGTGTTTATATCTTAGTGAAGACACATCATAGACATAATGCATTTCTTAGGCCGTTACCCTAACCTTGTCATTACAACAAAATGCCTAGCCCTTACCCTAACCTAAATCCAATTCTAACCCTAACCCTAAAACCAGGTCTTAACCCTGAAATAGAACGTTAAAGTTGTGGGGCCCAGACAAATGTTAGTACAAGACCAAAATGCCCTCACAAAGATATGTTAGTACGTTTCTTGGACCTCACAGAGATATAAATACAAGTACACACACACATGCTCTACTGGTTAAATGGAAAGGAATGCAAATAGACAGTTTTCTGCATTACTAAGGGTCAAAGGTCAAAGCCAGGTACAGTATACTGAGACAACAACCCACATGTGCCTGCATGAATATCAGGTAAAAGGATACAGGTAACCCTGGGTGAAACAGGGGGGGCCTCTCTGAGCTGTCAGGAGCAATTACTTCTTTTAACTGTGAGGAAGGCAAATCTGTCACTGTCCTCAAAGAAATATTTTGACTGAGAGGTTGGGGGGCGGGGACACATACCCATATCCACAAGGCTGCCTTCCTGACCCCACCACTTGTCATTCATTTTGTCAACAGAGTCACGCACATTGCTAACTGAGCAAGGCTACAGACAGGCCCGACCTAGTCCGATGTCACCTGTGTTCATCTACTGTAAGTGGATACAGAGGTTGTTCCATCATTCAGTGTTACAAATTATGAAAAATGGTGGGTTATGACAGCAGGTGGAGGGTCCGAGGATTTTAGTGAGCAGGAACATTCAATAAACCTTTTTTTTTTTTTTGGTAAGTAAAAAAAGAAAATTAAATTAATCAAAAAAAAGCCAATACGCACATTCAACACAATCCAATCTATTTACAGTCCTGATCTTTGTTTCAAGGGCATCAATAACTTCAATAACAGGGCAGTGGTAGCAAAGCGATCAATCGCATGGAAATGGAAATGCTGAAGAGCGAGAGAGAAAGTGCTGAGGGGCCCTGTGGTGTTCGCCTGGAGGCTGCAACAGTTTCATGTGAGTCTTCAGCAGCTGCATGGAGACGGAGGAAGAAGTAATCAATCAAATTGGAAGAATGAGCATGACTATACAGCACAGAAGATACAAGTATATGGTCATAAAATATAAGTTGTTCTTCCTTTTTTATTAAAGGTGATCAAAGTATGACATTTTGTAACCTCATGTTTGACCTTTGACCTGACTACTGTGTCTTTAGACGTATAAATACCAACTGATAAAATCTGAGCAGATGTAATACAGTTCATGTACACCCTGAGTATATGCTGCCCTGGTAAAACCATGGCTACCCCAAAAATAAACATGGAATATAAATTATTGGTAATATGTGCATATAAGATGCCCAGCCAGGTGCTGGAATCTTAAAAAACAAAGATTATTCATTGATTCATTCATTCATCATCTACCACTTTATCCTCCACATAAAGTTCAAAGGTGGCTGGTGCCAATCCCAGATGTTAAACCCTGGACCGGTCACCAGTCCATTGCATGGCTAACACAGAAACAAAGAATCATTCACTCTCACACTCATACCTATGGTCAATTTAGAGGGTCCAGTTATGCTTTTGGACTGTGAAGAAAACCCATGCACACATGGGGAGAACATGCAAACTCCATGCATGAAGGCCCTTTTTCTGACCAGGTCACAAACCCGTATATTTTTCCCGCATAGGCAACAATCCTAACCACTTTAATAATGTACCATCTCAAGTATATTAGCTCAAGCAACATGAGCAAACACAACTGAAACGCAAGTATAAATAATAAAAATTATACAAAATTGCCCAATCGTGGTGAGTACATTTGTCTACTGGCTTGCTCAGGCAGGATACTCTTTCTACACTGTGCTGCAACGAAAGTTGGCTGAATACTAATTGGAGGACAAGAAAGAAGCCCATTGATGAAGGAGAACAATAGAGAGGCGACACAAGCAAAACCAGAGGATTCACATTATTGCATCTTTTTTCCACATTGGGCCGTGTTTATGTGACCGCCGCCTGCTGTCATTGTGTGGACACTGTGGCTCTCATAATGTGGCCCTTGTTCCACAGAGGCCAAAGCAAACAGAGGAAACTAGCCATGTGAGCAATAACAAAGATGGCTGAATGCAATGTACAGTCCTCTTTGGCAGAAGAGAGAGGTTAGCAGACACAATAAGGCTTGTTGTCCAGGATCAGTGATGATGATCACTTTCTGCTACAATATGCTGTTGGACAGCAGCGGTCAATCCAGTAGCTATGCGAGTCATTTTTATTTTTCAACTCTAAAAAATGTATCTTGATTTAATTTTCTCACGCACTCACTCATTTTCTACCGCTTTATCCACTAAGGGTCGCGGGGGGCGTTGGTGCCTATCTCCAGCTGACATAGGGCGAGAGGCAGGGTACACCCTGGACAGGTCGCCAGTCCATCACAGGGCCACATAGAGACAGACAACCATTCACTCTCCTCACCTAGAGGCAATTTTGAGTGTCCAATTAACCTAATCCCCAAATCTGCATGTTTTTGGACTGTGGGAGGAAGCCGGAGTGCCCGGTGAGAACCCCCACACACACGCGGAGAACATGCAAACTCCATGCAGAAGGGCCCTTGTTCCAACCGGGTTGTGAACCCGAGATCTACACAATGCAAATTACTGCACTAAAGGAAAGCAAATATCTTCCACTTTATAACAAACAATCTTCATTAGTTTGAACCTGAAGGGTAGGAGAAGACTTTTGATGTGGTCTAAAATGTTTTCATTGAGGTTTTGTGATGCATTAGTTTGGCTTGTGGCAACACTGTGACATCCATGCTCTGTAAACTCATGTTATGAAGGCTAGAGTTTATTTAAATTTAAAACACCAGCCCCACACTAGAGAATTTTTTTTTTCAAATCTTACCTGATTTTAACAATCGTGTAAGACCACAGACACAACAAACATTGTAATGTCAATGTTTTAATCCTCAGAAAGCACAGACTACACGATCCAGTCAAGACGCAGGACCACACACTTCCAGGGATTTGGGATCTCACCGAAACTCGTGTGATTTCTCATAATTAATGAAAGTGACATTGTATTGAATGGAAAATAATCTAAAACAAATGATCAAGATCATAAATGTTTAGTGATGTTATAAATGAAAAGGAGACTTGGACACAAACCTTTTTAGAGTTGCCCCTAGTGACAATTCATTAGAATGCAGGTCTCAGGCACTTCCACTTTGGCTTCACTTTCCATACCTGGTGATGATGTCCAATGTGTGTGTAGATGCCATTTTTGTCCTGTAACATCACAGATACAGTAGGTTTTAAATACTTAAATCAAACCTTTATTTGTGTGTGTACATTTTAAGAGAAGAAACTGAAAATATGTAAAACTTTCAATTATCTTTCGGGTTTTCTTTTTATTTTGTGTCCTCTCTCACAGGAGTGAGCATCATACACAACATCATTACAACATCTGGGGCAGAGAGAACAAAACTCCTCTTACACTGACACAGACTGGACCATATGACCGGAGTGAGGGGAGGAAGAGAGAGAAAGAGGGGGGTGTATTGACAGCTTTGACAGCTCAACATTTAGAGCAACAAACAGGAAATACTACGGTAGCCTCTTATATTATTCTCTTACTCCTGAACTTTGTAACTGGCATCATGAGGACCAGTGCAGGAGGACGACTGGAAACCTGCATCTTCTTAAATTTACAGGTTTGAATTCATTTTGTCCACATGAAAAAATTTAATTGTTAATATCATGTTCACCTGTAGGTGGGATGATATTGGTGGGAAAATACCAGATAGTGTGTGAGAACAGAGAAATGGTTGCTGGTTTTGTGTTTTCTTACCAAATGTAGGAGCTGGAAGAGTGACTGCATTCAAAATGAAGTGTTCTGAGATTCTTCTGTTCGCATCGATCTGTGTCTCCTGGTCTTCAACTATAAACACCCCCAGCAAAGAAGGTAATGCTGCTAACATTAACAGTTTTTAAGAAAACAAAATGAGCTTTAAAAATCTGTAAGCTGAAAATCAAAGACACAAGTTGCAGGTAATACTTACATTAATACTTAATGTAAGTATTTAAAACCTTACAATAACAATCAAAACATAGTTGGCAAAGCAAGCAACCTTACCCTCTAGAAATTTGTGAGATCCTCCTTATTTTCCATAATGAGACCCAATGCCACGAGGTTGCTAATTTTTAGAATTTCTGTCTTGAATGTCAAACTGAGACAAAGGTGGGTGATAGATAAAGAAAATGTCAATAATTAAATGCTAACCCTAATTTTTTAAATAGACCACAGTGTTAAATTTTTTATATTTAACAACTGCTTGCTCACAAGTATTATCAAGCTGTATTGCTGTATTTTATACCACAAACACTGACCCCTGCTGGATACTGTTTGTCGTTAGAACCTAAGAAGCTAAAGTATCTGATCGACCCTCCTGTGTTCGCTGAGGTCACTGGGCGAAGGGGAGATAATGTCACATTGCCATGTATTCTGCAAACCAAACCCAGCCATTACAAAGTGAAATGGACAAAGCTGGAGCCAGAGCATGTGGGGCCGGAGAATATTATCATGATATCAAACGCACAAGCCTTCAAGCCATACGGCCATCTTGGAGCACGGGCCTCTCTCCGAAAGGCTCACATCATGGACGCCTCCTTGAAGCTCAGCCAACTCGAGCTGGAAGACGACGGCGTGTATCGCTGCGAACTTATTAATGGCATCGAGGATGAGAATGTTGTCATAACATTACGGATTGAAGGTAACCAAAGCATTTAGAAAACCAGTGACTGGTGTAAATGATGTAAAGACATGGTTCTCAAACTGTGGTATGTGTACCATCAGTGGTACGCAAGCTTTCTCTGGTGGAACTTTTGACCGTAGACCATAGAAATTTAAACAAATAACAAAATAATAATTATTATTAAATAATAATTAGAGTCATTGTAACTCTCACTCCATCTTAATGTTGCTTTAGCAGTGTCTGAATTACTGTATGTGAGAATGAGGAGGATGGTGAGAGAGCAAATTATCTTTTTGGGAATAAATCTACCTCCTATGAAAAGTCCGTACTTTTTGCAGCCTCTTTACATCACAGTATTTATCGTTGGCGATAATGGTGTTACCTCAAGAGCTCAATATTTTCACAGGTGGCACTTGCTATTAAAAGTTTGACAACCAGTGATGTAAACAATCTGCTTGATATGTTCCCACAGCTACGCAGGGGAAAGAATTCTGAGGGTTTGTGTTTGGAAAAACACGTTTTTAATGAAAGACAAGGCATAGTATAAAACAAACACTGACAAGATGGCTCCTATTTCTAGGTGTGGTGTTCCCATACCAGAGCAAAAATGGACGCTACAGATACACTTTCCATGAAGCTAAGAGGGCTTGTGCTGAGCAAGATGGCACACTAGCTACACAAAAACAGCTCTACAAAGGTACATGCTGTGCCAAGTGCTGTGCATCAACCAATAGTTTGTAGTCTGCATCTCTCATCTGCTCTGGTTTTGTCTCCCCCTGCAGCCTGGACAGAGGGTCTGGACTGGTGCAATGCTGGTTGGCTCATTGATGGAACTGTTCAGTATCCAATTATTCGTCCTCGACCTATCTGTGGAGGAGAGCTGCTCCCAGGAATTCGCAGTTATGGACCAAAGGATAAGCATCGCGATCAATTTGACGCTTTCTGCTTCACTTCCCAGACACCTGGTAAGCTTTGTGAGGTCTCATTCTTATAAGGCGATGTTACTTTTAACTAGTTTTCTGGCAGAACAATGGGATCAGGTTGGACAATTGGAAAGACAAAGACAACTGTGGCTAACAGTATTAGCTTCATATACAGTTCTATCAGCAATGCAGTGGTACAACAAAAAAAGTACTCTGCCTTTGTTCCAGAAACATGACAGATGGATTTTCCCCACTTGCAGTATTTGTTAACGTTGCTCAGTAGGTAGGTGTTGCAATAGGAGTCTAAAAGATAGTTCCACTTCTGTCTGCAATTGCTCTCATCATGATTAAGTGTAAAAGGTATCTGCTGGTACTGGTGCAACTTTTACGCAACTACTCTACCTTCAAATCAAGAATGTGTCACCAACTTGACTGGATTGTTACTTGTCTGTACCATGTCAGATGCAGTCAGCAGGGTCACAATTTGGCATATGCCCCAGTGGACATGAGTAGATTGCAATCTATATGAGGAGAATGGCAATCTACATAAGGTTTTTTTTTAAAGAAAAAACAGATTTCAGAAATTCCAAGAAAGTCATCACACACCGGATCTTTTTAATTCCAGTGCCACTATCATTGTAGTGTGTTGTTGCTTTTATTTGTCAGCTCTGTGCAGCCACAGACCGACCTTTAGCTTGTGTGACAGTGGGGCTGACAGTCGGTTGACAACAATAAAGTCTCCCAGCAAGACATTTGCAAAAAGGGATATCAATGGCAAAACACTTGGCCATGTTTCCTGTCTGGAAACTTGCACTGCAGACAGAGAAATGTGACAAAAGTCTTGCAGTGTTTTTATCACACTTTCCTCGTCTCACAGGCTCCGTCTTCTATATTTCGGGGGCGTTTTCATTCGAGCAGGCAGGACAAGCCTGTGAACGTCAGGCGGCTGAGTTGGCATTAGTTGGACAGCTTTACTCTGCCTGGTACTTCCACAAATATGACCAGTGTGATGGCGGATGGCTGAGAGACGGCAGTGTGCGGTTCCCCATCAGAAACCCCAGGGAGCGCTGTGGAGGCATCCCTGAGGCGGGGGTTCGCTCATTTGGATTCCCTGACAAGATGACGCATCTTTATGGAGCATATTGTTACAGGTAGCTTAAGAAATGTACTGAATTTATGCACTTTATCACTTCATTTTCCATGTTATCATTACTGAGTAACCATTACCACATAGGAATTAAAAGAAGCATCATGTGGCTTCCAACGAAATGATCCACCAATTGCAGAGCAAGAACTCTCATATATAGTGTATCGTTATATTTTAATTTTTAAAATCTCAAACTCTCCAAGTCCAACTTTAAATTCTCAGTGAGAAATGTAATGATTGGTTTGGATGATCACACATTTAAGAAAAAAAATCTTAACCATTTAACCTTTAGGTCAGTAAACACTTATGCTAAAGGGATAGTTCAGCTTTTTGAAATGTGGTTTTTGAAATGTGGGACTTACAGTGTTACATACCTACTAAGCGCAGTCAAACATGACTAAGATCAGGAACATGAGACAAAAAAGTCTAACCCAGTAAAATCTATGTTCACTGCTTAACCTTATTGTTTGACACGCCTTTTCAACAGGAAACTGGAGTTTGTGTCAATTTGTAAACCAATAATTTGTCTACATCGGATTCCATTGACAAAAACAGTGATTTAAGCTCCCCTAATAATGGTGTTGTTGTGTTGCCCCTGGTTGCAGCCATGTTTCACTGACCGACTGAAACTGATTTATAAAGATTTCTATACATTGTGTGTTTAACAGCTACAAATTTTGCCTGTAGAAAGTTATTTTCACTTTTCTCAAAAGTCATAATCAAGATACTGGTTGGCTGGAAGGAAAATACCTTTTTAACACATGTTAAAAAGGTTTTATTTAGATAACATTGGCCTCTGCAATTAAAAGAATAATCAGAAGAAATTAGAATTGCAGTAAAGGGTGAAAAACATGGTGTGTGAACACAATCATATGCTAAAATTGAAATAACATTGACAGAACTGCAAACCTGCCAGTTTGTAACTAAATATACATTTATTTGATGTTATTTAATCTAATAAAGACATTCACATATCA
Organism: Brachirus orientalis; assembly: GCA_016785285.1. NCBI lineage: Eukaryota > Metazoa > Chordata > Actinopteri > Pleuronectiformes > Soleidae > Brachirus > Brachirus orientalis. The sequence goes on from JAFBJR010000425.1 coordinate 252,173, forward strand.
GCGTGCTGATATTTCTTTCTCACATTTCATTAGATTGATTTCTACATTTTTATTTCTTGTTAAAACAAACATAAAAGTAGATTTAAAACAAAAAAAGTCAATAAATTTTTCCTCACTTGTTGCAGCTGTGACTACGATTCATCAACAATGAGAATTCTGCCAAATTACAAATAAAGTACAGTTCATCACATAACCGCAAACCACAGCATGAAGTCCCATTAGCTGTTTATACCTGTATTTTCATGTGTTTTTGGTGATCAGAAGACAATCACATCTTGATTCAGGTGTGAATTTACTTTCCTGAAACAAGTTGGGATCTGATCTGCCAGACTACCTCAGGAGGAGCTCAGTGACACGTTGTAACAACAATGAAGACAAGTGTAAACACAACAGTTTTGTAAGTTCCCGAATCAATGGGTGGGAATTACTCAATGTGATTGTTAAAACCAGCATGGCAGCTAACAGCTGTGAGCCAGTTAAGGCAAGAAGCAGTCTTATGCTACAATCCGCATATTGAAGTGAAGATTAAACCCTTTTCAAAACAAATGCATATGGAAAATAAGCTGAACATTATCTAAGTATATATCCTCCATCAACATTAATAGATAACACTTTAAAGTCTGCTGTCTGAGTATTCACAGGCCAAGAGGGACTAGTGTGAACCCTAAAGGTATGAAAAAATCTAAATATCATATAAAGTAAATATCTAGATATTCACTGGTATACAACTTAGAATTAACAGTTAATATCTGACAGCTTCATGAGGACATAACAGTACATCCAAGTTATTATTTTTATTTTCACATGGGAATAAAAATCAACAAATCCACTTTACTCTTCCCAAACTCTTAAGTCATACGTAATTTCTCTGCTTCGGTAAAAAAAAAAACATTGGAATTCCAGCAGTTTTCCACATTTTCCGAGATTGCACTGTCTGAAAATCTCTGGAAGAATATGTGAAAAGAGAGACAGTGTGGGGGGGGGGGGTTACACATTCCAGGTCACGTCCATATACACTGGCGTTGCTTTCTCTGTGGCTGTACTCATGACCTCCGTGACCTTTTCATGCTGCTGAGGCAGTGAGGTGTCTTCTTCCAGTGAATGTGCTACAGGAGGGAGATATACAGCAAAGTAGACGTTCTCAGCCTTTTACTGTCATTCAACGATGGATGGGAGGATGGATGAACAGACGGATGGATGGATGAATGATGTCTAATTTATCATTTCCTGCTGCTGTTTATGCTGTCGGACCATGATTATAGCATTTACAAATAAATAAATATTCTCTTAGGGTTGTTCTCTTGACTCTGCTTTAGTAGCCTGTTGTATTTGAGCCATGGTTCCCAACCTGGGGTCCAAGCCCTCATCGCCGGGCGCCAGAGATCACATGGTGGGCACAGTTTTGTCTGCTCTGAGCTTGTGAGGTTATTATTTATTTGTGCTTATTAAATTTAGAAAAGCCCAGTCACACTATTGGATGATCAGACTGGTATCACCCAAATTAAAACCAATTTTTTTGGGTCCACTTTTAAATTTATTAAGCTATTTATTACTAAGACCTCTGTGACCTCTGAACTTCTGTGACCATTACTGCATTAACAGGTCTCATCAGGTCAGTTAATGTTTATAGCTGATCACATTTCTGTTGTCAGAATCTAAAAAATTGGGAACCACTGCATTTGAGTATCACCAAGTACTACTCCCCCCCAGGTCAAAGGTCAGACACATAAAAGCACTTACATGGCACACAGGTAATTAGAGGCTCCTCCCATTGACCACCGGGCAGGCACTTGATGACAGGATTCAGTTTCTGAACAAAACCCTCTTCACAGTAGTACCGTACCTTGGTGTTGGTCTCATAACGCGAACGCTTCTTCCCAAAGACTTTAGCATGGAGAACATGAGGGGGCTCACCACAAGAGGCTGGTAGACATAATTTAAGTTACTCTCTTAATCCAATGACTGTGTGTTGATTTGAGAAGAGAAGAGCAGAACAAGTCAACTCACAGACGCCCTTCTTGCAGGTGTAAGACAGGTGGTAGTTGCAGGGTACGTCACTCCACTGGCCGCCATCGTGCCACACCATTACTGCACAGTCCTCGCCAGAGAGGAAGTAGCTGTCAGGCTGGCCTCTGTACCAGTTCTCATAGAGCTGACACGTGCAGAGTCACACAAAGGGTTCAATTAAAATAAATACTGATTTATTTATTTCATTATATCTGGTTATATCACTTCAATTTTATCAATTTGGCCTGATCAAGTTTCACACATTAGAAATCTATTCTAGTTAAAACCATTTAATGTAAATAAAAATGGATGACACATCCCCACCATAGATAGTATGTAAATAAAAGACATAGTCTCAATATGGAGGTTCTCATGTAACAAGAACTACTGAAAACAAAAACAATCTCTACTGTATGGACTATACCCCAGTCATGCACCAGGGGGCGATCCAAATGTTTTGGCTCCAGTGTGGGGAGCTGTTACAGTCTATGGAACTCACCAGTGGGTTCCCGTCTGCCCAGCGGAAGTCTCCCTCTATGGTTCGGTCATTCAGTCCAATCCACTGATATTCTTTGTATTTTTCTAAAAGACATAAGAAATAAGACTCTGTTTGTGCAGTGAATGTGTTTTATAATGTAACTGAGATCTGGAATAAAGCTGCTGTTGTCAGGATTCTCTGCATCAGTTCAGCACCGATGCAAAATGCATGGGATGAACTGGGAGTCAAAAAAAATGAAGACAAAATTTGTTTTTGAAAATAGTTCTTTTTTTCCAGTGTGGGGCCCCCAGTTTTTTTTTGTGTGTGTGTGTGTGTGTGTGTGTGTGTGTGTGTGTGTGTTCTTTGGTTTTGTTTTGGCCCAGACAGCACATTTAACAATATATAAAGATAACTTTCCATATTACCCGTTGATCAGAAAGGGCCATTGCGTCTGAGATCCTAACAAAGTGGGGTGAATGATAACAGTTATATCAGTTATGTATGTCCCACGCCAGCAGCCACACAGTCGAACACCAGCGCCTGAGGAATGCCAGATAACTATCTCATGGCTGTGTTGCCAGACGAAATACCAACACCATCTTCAAAACCGTGACAGAAGAATTACTACAATGGAAGACACAGAAGATCGTTGTTGTGTCTTGTCTGGACACAAAAAAACTCATCACTACTCCAATATTTTAGCTTGATGGTAAATCACTGTTTTGCCATGTAAAAGCATGAAGACTGTGATGCAGATTTACCTGCAAAAGTTTTACTAAGCCTCGATTTAAGTGAATTATACATAATTGCACAAGTGAACCCAGTGTTCATGGACGCAAAAATATTTACTCCACCATGTTGAAAACTCATGCGACATTCTTTCAGGGTCGGAAGTTTTACCGTTGATGTAGTCCTGCTCCTCGGGGGTCATGATGGAAATGAGGTGTCCACCGCACATGCGGCAGTGCTGCTCAGCCGCCTCCCAGCTCTGCCTCTTGGTAAAGTGTTGGTAACAGAAGCCCTGAAACTTCTCCCAGCCCGGCTCACACTCCTCCAGGTCTGACACAGAGAGAGTGAAGGAGGAGAAGGGGAATTGTTAATGGGGAATCAGTTGGAAGGTTATATTTGTATTTATGGGGATTGTGTGTGTGTGTGTGTGTGTGTCAGGCAGTTATACTGCACCTGTCTGGCACAACTCTCCTCCATAACCAGGCAAACAAAAGCAACTTGATGATTCACCCTCAACACAAGTGCCGCCATTTAAGCAAGAGTTCTCCAGGCAGGAAACTGCACACACATGAAGACAAAATAACAGTAATGTGTGAATCTATGTCCAAATCCTCGGCGGTATATATGGATCTGCCTATACCCAAGGTTCTCAAACTGTGGTACATGTACCAGCAAATGGTCCTATTGGGAATAAAGTCTCTAGCTGACTTTTCTTGTCCTATTTACACCACTGTATTTTAACATTGCTGATAATGGTGTTACTTTGAGAGCTCAATATTTTCTCAGGTGGTGCTGGGTCTAAAAAGTTTGAGAACCACTGATCTATACAAAAAAATATTCATTTATTTTTCTCTTTTCTTTCTATTTCTATTATTTGCATTGCCTTTTACATACTTCACAGCGAATGTAAAGAGGAAAAAAAGAATAAACCAATATCAATAAACAATACAAAAACAACATTAACACTATTTTAACATATTAATTTTTCACTACCTCTGATATTTAAATTCCTAATGAAAAGTGCCAAAGTCTGGATCTTAATATGTTCAGTAAAATATATTCATTTCACACTTTGTATGACATTGAGCTATTTATTTATTTTCTAAAATTAATTCTGTGTGTTCTGAGTGTTATTGCAAGTTTCATTTCAATTATTTGTTAGATTTAATCTAAAACATATGATTTTGTTCACCTAATTCCCAAAATAAATCACTGTTCTTCAAAGATAAATAAATTCATTGCCTCAAATCAATGCCTCAAAGAGACTCCACTAGAGGGAGCTGTTACATTAATAATGGGACTGAAATCACATCATATCAAGATACATACTGACGCCAGGCTGCTGTTCAATTTCCTGTTGAACACGACTGGTCTATTAAAATGATTTTGTATAACTTAGAAAATGGCATGATTTTGGGGTTTTTTTATCATTCATAAAAAAATATATTTTAGTTACAAAAAAACTTTATGGTCTTCAGCTTCTGGATGAATAATCTAACCCTTCTTATTTAACACAGATAATATTCGAGTTGTAAGCTTGTGCTAAATTATATAAAGTGTTAATTTATAGTGGGAAACTAATCTCTGTTGTACTGAGTAAATCCTAATCCCTATCCCCCCATACACACACACACGCACTGGTTTCCATGACTTCAGAGGACATTGCACTGGAGACTTATTAACCATAATTACTAGTGCCCTAACGCTGACCCTAATTTTTAAAACATGTCTTCACCTTAAAATATCGTAATTTACCATCAGACTTTACTATATTATTTATTAATGATCATATTGATGATGTTTAATTTGTACACATTGTACATTTGTCATTGTTGTTCTTGTTTTAAACAAGGGCTTTGTGTTATTTCCTTTTACTTTTTCTTTAAATTCTTTTAATTTTAACGTGTGTGCTCTTTTCTTCTGGTACTTACTGTGTCTGATTTGAAACAATTGTAACAACAATTTCCTTCGGGATAATAAAAGTATTTTCCAATTCTGATTTACATTATGGGGACTTGATTTTGTCCCCATAACGAAGACAAGTCCCCATAATGTGACTATGTAAACAGATTTAGGTCCCCACAACATAAGGAATACCAGGTACACACACACACACACACACACACACACAGCAGGTCATCAAACATGGTGGCACCTGAAATGGCTCCTGGTCTCGCAGCAGGCAGGGAGGCTCCGTCCTCCTCTTCCTGCTCTTCCTCCTCCTCTTCTTCTTCCTCATCATTTTTTAAATCCTCAGAGGAAAAAGGAAGAGCACTAACAGTCCTGTCATGACCGTCTGTGGTTAGACTTGTGCCACTGTTCTCCTCCAAACCTGGGCGCCATGTGTTGATTTTATCAGACGGCTCATACGTGGCAGTTTCCACAACACCTGCCGCTAATCCATGTTCTGCTGAGACAGATTATTCAGTCACTGGTTATTTGTTACCACACACAACTATGCTTTGACAAAATACATTCATATATTAGTAGACAAAATTCAAATACAAAGTATAAAAGGTATTAAACAATAGAGCCGTAACTAATAATTGTAATAATCAATTAATCTGTTAGTCTTAGTCTAACTTTCTGTCAACAAAATGTCTTATGTTGTCCATGATTTAAAACGATTGATTTTTTAAGACGTTGTTACTATGTGGAGCAAAGAAACCAGAAAAATATTCACTTTTAAGGAGCTGAAAACTCAAAAAAAAAATTTAAACTTTTCAAAATTTCATTGGAACTTTTCAAATAGTTAGAACTAACAAGTTAGGACTATCAAAATAGTTAATCGATTAATTGTTGCATCCCTAAAATCCAATAAGTAAAAATTATAGAAGTAATAAATATAAGATTTAAGAAGAGGTGAAATCTGACAGTGAATCATATGTTTATTTTTTACAGTTTTACTGGTTTTATATTGTGATAATCATTAATTATTTTAATTAACATGCTAGTCTATCTGTTTTTCATTAAAAGGGGACAATATTTGACAAAGCCTATTTTGTGTTTGCATTCATTCATTTTCTGAAAGGTGTGTTCTTAAACTGTTTTCTTAAAATGTTTTAAAAATCTTGTGTTTTGTGAAATATTCTGCTTTCTAACGTGACTTTTCTTGTTGAAATAAACCTTACACTCACCATAGATACTGCTGCTGGCGACCACCTCTTGCTCTTTAGAGATATCGTACATTCCCCCTGCAGTTGAAGTCTCAGTGCTGTATTCTTGATCGGAGCGAGACTCCTGCAGCGTGGAGGAGGAGGAGGAGGAGGAAGGTTCTGGCTCCCACCCGGGCATGAGGGTCTGTTGGGGGATCAGAGTGATTTTTACATCTGGATGAGAATCTTCATCGTTGTCTGCCTCACCACAACGACAAACAGTCGGGGTTGTCAGTGGAAGTTCTGGTCTCATCCCCAGCGTTTCTCCAGATGATTCTCCTGATCCGTCTCGGCCGTCTTCATCCTTCCCGTCTGGGTCACCAGCTGTGATGTTTTCCCTCGTACTGAGAAACGCTCCTTGGCTTTCACCTAGTCGCTGCTCATCCACATTTTCCTGGATGTCCTCCAGAGGTTCAGCCCCAGAGGAAGTGTTGCTCTCTGGTGTGAAAGTGATCATCTCTGTGGGACTGGAAGGAGACAGGGTTACAGAAGTCAACGCAGTGGAAGGATCATTGTCCAGGACAGGAGCGTCCACAGTGGAGCCGGAGACGGCCGTGACTATGAAGACGTCTTCAGTGGGGTGGATGCGTCCACTCTGTTCCACTGGATGTGACACTTCCGAAGTGCTCTTCAATTCCTCATTGTCATAGTCGACTGGGATGATGGATGAACCTGTCAGCTCTTGAGAATTATGAGCTGTGAAGAAAAGGGACTGTCACTTTTATTTCTTTTTAAAGAATTGAAGTATGGAAACAGAAAACTGCAGTTTATAGACTTTTGTACACTAGACAAGTTTGTTCATGCAATTTACTCTCACATGACTTTTCAAATCAGTGCAACATTTACATCATGAACAAAATTACTTTTTACTGCTCCTTATTCATTTGTGAATAATAGATGGGGAGCAAAAAGTTAAATATAATTGTTATTAATATGAAAAAGATCTTAGGCTCCAAAATTTAATAACTGTGACATAATATTAGTTATCTCAATTCACTGCTCAACAGTAAATTAGGACACAATTAGATTAGTTGTTTTAGCAATGATATAACACTTTTGCTCAACACAGAATGTAACATAACATCACATTAATAAACTGTATTTGTGAGGTTCAGCCAGCCTGTCCAGCATGTTTATCCTTGGTGGTCTTTGGGATCAACCCTTGGATTTAAGGTGAAACATATGAATTATATTTAAAAAAAATTGTTGATTTTTGTTTCCATGATTATTAATCTGGCCACACTTACATGTAGGGCTGCAACAATTATTCAATTAATCGATTACTAAATGAATGTCAAGTATTTTGATAATCAATTAATCAGTTTGAGGGTTATTTTAACAATCAAATCAAGTCAAATCAAGCTGATTTTTCAGTTTCTTAAATGTGAATATTTTCTGGTTACTGCTTCATATAACAGAAATTATTAAAAGTGAATAATTTAATTTTTTTGGACTAAAAGACATTTGAGAACATTATCCTTTCTAGAACATTTTCTGATATTTTTACACAACAAACAAGTGCTCAAATTGCTGTGTCTTAGGCAGACGTTAGGGCAGCAACTATTTGGTTGCAATTCATCAAAAAAAATTCACATTTAAACATTAATACTAATGCAAATTTACAAGCTACAAAGTGGTATTTATTTAATATAAAGTTATGAGGAATATATAAGGAATAAAGTAAATGGAAGTAGATAAATAAACCCTACAGGTTCATTTGAAATGGATGTACTTCAAAGACAGATGACATACTGTGACCAGAATGCTGATGAATGCCACCAACTGTGAGGCCATGTAACATCTTGACTTTAAATACTGATGGTGAACTTACTTGAATCAGTCACAGAATCCACTTCTACACAGGAAGAGGTGCCAAAGCCAATCGAACTCTGAGTTACTGGGTCTCGTGTCTCCTCATGTTCAGGGGGACTCGCATTCTCTCCTCCATGCTCCACTTCTGCTGGGTGGTTGACATGTGGTGTAGTGGAGTAAACACCGATTGAAGGCATCACCACTGATTGTTCCTCAGTGTTACTTGCGCTGGCCTCCTCTGGTTGCCCAGAGATATCGTGAGAGGTGGTTGGGAAAACCAGCTCAGTGTCCACGTCTTGTTCTGAGTGGATGCCTGGAGTGTGGTCCTCTTGGGAAACAGGAAGCTCACTTTCCTGATGCACCTGTGAAGAACTGTTGAGCAGTTCGTTCAAGTCAGTTCCAGATGTTGCATTAACACCTGGCACATCCGGGGTTTGAGTCTCTAGGTTAATCTCAGAATCTGTGCGATCTCTGCTCTGAGTTCCATCGACTGCAGTTGAAGACTCTACTTTACCAAGAGCTGAGTCTTCAACAGTGGTTCCCACATCATCTGCATTTGAAGAGGTTGGATGTACATGAGACTCTTCCTGATTTGTGTCTGTGTTTTCTTCAGGGCCTGGTTGATAGGACTCTGGATAGTGGACCTTCTCTACAGGCTCCCAGGCATCTTGGGTGATAAGATCCTGTTGAGGCTCAGGTGGAGACGTGACAGAGTGATGTGGTTCTACTGTGAACAATGGCTCTTTGTCATATCTCAGTGTTATAGACTGAGCCTCCACAAGGAACTGTTGTACATGTCTGACTGTCTGAGCATGTTGCACCTCTTCTACCACCTTGGCTGTCACCTCATTATGGAATACCTCACCATAAGTTACCTCATCATGAGTTACTTCACCATGAGTTACTTCACCAGGAGTTATCTCACCATGGGTTACCTCACCATGAGTTACCTCATCATGAGTTACTTCACCAGGAGTTAACTCTCCATGAGTTACCTCATCATGGGTTACTTCACCATAAGTTACTTCACCATGGGTTACCTCATCATGGGTTACTTCACCATAAGTTACTTCATCATGGGTTACCTCATCATGGGTTACCTCATCATGGGTTACTTCACCATAAGTTACTTCACCATGGCTTACCTCATCATGGGTTACTTCACCATAAGTTACTTCACCATGGGTTACCTCATCATGGGTTACCTCATCATGGGTTACTTCACCATAAGTTACTTCACCATAAGTTACTTCACCATGGGTTACCTCATCATGGGTTACTTCACCATAAGTTACTTCACCATGGGTTACCTCATCATGAGTTACTTCACCAGGAGTTACTTCACCAGGAGTTACTTCACCATGAGTTACTTCACCAGGAGTTATCTCACCATGGGTTACTTCACCAGGAGTTACTTCACCATGAGTTACTTCACCAGGAGTTATCTCACCATGGGTTACTTCACCAGGAGTTATCTCACCATGGGTTACTTCACCAGGAGTTACTTCACCATGAGTTATCTCATCATGAGTTACTTCACCATAAGTTACTTCACCATGGGTTACCTCATCATGGGTTACCTCATCATGAGTTACCTCCCCATGAGTTACCTCATCATGAACAGGATTAGTTAAGAAACCAATGTCCTGTGAATCAGTAGTGAGAAAATCCTGAGGAGATTCAGTGTAAGGGCGGTGATCACCTGAAATAAAGAGCAAGCAAAATGTCATTTATAATTACATTTGTATTATACTTATTGTATTGTATGTATATGTATTATAAGGTGTTTAAGAATCAGACAAAGAAGGTGTATTTACATGAAAGAACGAAAAAAATTTTTTTTTTTTTTGGAAATTGTCAAAAATAGCGAGTTAAAGTACATTTAATTTAACACTGAGGCAACAGTCATGCTCAAGCAATGAGCTCAGGTCAACAAGTGGCTCCTTGTTACTGATAGATGCATATTATAAATTGCAATTGTAATGGTATTCAGTTTTAGTTATGTCAAATGCAGCATAATACCAAAAACTTAAACACCTGCCATGCTGTACTGTGTAATGAACTGATGTTGCTGTAACAAAGCTTGCTCACAGATGCCTTATCCATATGGAAACAAATCTTTCCCTATACAAACTTTTTAAAAAAAATATTATGAGTAAACACAGTACTGTTTCAAGAAATGTCATTCACATTAAATCTCCCAGAATGACTCTAAACACTGTAGTACATGTGCCAGGCCTCTATGTGGTGCTGTAACTTTGCCACAGAAATAGACCAAAAATTGAGAACAAGAGCATGTGCATAAAACTTGCAAGACAGCTTCCAAAAACAAGAAGAAAACAGCGATGAAGATGACAGCCACGGATGCAAGAGCGAGACAGGGAGAGCTCGGGCTCTGACATAATTTACCAAAATTCCATATTTGTTGTAAACATAAAATGCAAGGGTAGTGTTTTAGATATTTTACCACTCTAAAGTACAAAACCCTTACAGATTCACACATCATAAAGATTCACACATCATGAAGAAATATTTCAGAGCAGATACACGACTTAAAACACTCTTCCTGAAGTAAAGTCTTGTGCATCAAATCTGATCAGAAATGGTTCCAACAATAGGGAATTGGAGGAGAGTAAGTCGATCTCAAAATCATCCATCACATATAAGGGCGATCTCTTACTTCTGAAACAGTAGACATCATGACGTGACTGAGCCTCAGGAAAGCCAGTCTGGTTGCTGTAGCGATAGACGGTTCTGACCCCAGGTTCACCACCTCCACAGCGCTCTCTGGGGGTGACGATGGGGTACCGCACACTTCCATCCGCCAGCCACCCGGGACTGCAATGGTTGAGTCCATCATTCCAGGCTGCATAAAGCTTAGCTGTGGTGGCCAGCTCTGCCCCGTGGTTCAGACAGTAAGCCTTGGCCTCCCAGAAGGTGAACCACAGGGGGGCGGAGCCATGAAACACTTCACCTTTACATAAAGACATGGGTTGTAAATAAACCCAAGTCAAAACCTATAACAGTAATTTGTAAGTTGAATATTTATTTATTTTACAGAACGGTGCATCATTACAACATTTCACACAGCTTTGCCAGAGGTTTTTCTAATTTAGGTTTATGCTACAACACCTCCTATAAAAAATATGTGAACACAGATTCAACTCCTCTGGTTTCAGGCTTTCCACCAGGAGCCCATCTGCAGGGATTAGCTCCTGTTCAACCACAAGAGCACTGGTGAGATACAACACTGATGTGTGATAAAATGTGCTTCAGTTTGCACTTCATTTTAAAATTATTGGATGGAACTCAGCAAAATGGTTATAACATTTATTTAAGGATCCGTGTTTCTGCAGAGGGGCAATCTTAAGTTGGAAGAGGAATGGGACAAACATTAAACAAAGAACATTAATTTGTAAAACACTGTTAAAGTTTCCTTTGTTTGGTACACAAATCAGTGTTTAAACACTAATGAGTTGCAGCCATGTCACCACATACTACAGTATGATATAGATAATAATAGGCATAGGCTCTGGTTAAATGTAGAAGTACCTGTACTCTTTATTCCATTCACTGTCTACTGAATGGTTTGGGGGCTGGTCTGTATGTGAGTCACTGAGAAAATTAGTCTATTGTATATATTGTATATACTATTTAGTGTCTAAAAGACCATTAAGGATGTCAAGTAGTGGGGTGCACCATGCAATTGGTGCTGATGGTGTTGAATAGTGATGGATGCTCTCAGTCTGGCATACTCCCACTCTTCTAAATATGGTTACTTGTGGGGTTTTTTTTTAAAACACAAAATAGTGCTGTACAAGCATCTCAACTCAAGGCTCCAAAATGGGAGTTCACAAAACAATGGTTGTCTAAAATTCTATATCCTAAAAACCTAGCAGGTAATACTGATAACATAGTTTTTAGCATGACTAATTTAAAAACATCCCAAACCACAAATAGTAAGCTAATCAAAGTTAATAACACAAAAAAATGGCCTGTTGGTTTTCTTACCCTCAATATTCTCCACATAGCAATAGACGTCATAAAGCTCATCAGCCTCTAAGTGTCCATAGTTCCTCACTCCTGGAAATCCATCCATGTCGCCAAAACAGCCCTCTCTGGGCTGCTGAATGGGGTATCTACAGAAGGAAACGACACATGGCACTGAAACGACAAGTACCTCTTCGTCTGTGAACACTCTCACCCTCACACTTGCCTGAGCTCTTTTTCTAAGGGAGCGCTGAAGTGGGACAAAATGTTTGGTGAGTGCCTCTCAGATACTCAATCATCTAGGTGTTTCAGTGAGCAGATGGACAGTGTGGTCCACTGTCAGCCCTCCAGAGTGACCGACAGCCAAAGTGGAAGCTGCCACAGCCGCGTGAATGACACATCAGTGTTATAATGTTGTCAACTTATTGTTAAAGTTTCTGTGAAGCTGCATCAAAGGGTTATTTTAGTTTTTTTTTTACTGGTTGTATGAGGTACTGACACATATGGCACTTTTCCATTACACAGTTCTAGCACTACTCTGCTCTACTCAACCCTTACCTTACTCAGTTTGGTATCAGGCACGTCATTTTCCGTTAACTCACAGTACATACGAGGGCGGGATCGTCATAGCACGGCTGCACAAAACTGCCGTGATGTCTATACATGACACAAACACACAAACTAGTGACGGCTGTTCTTTTCAGTGTACTGAATCATTAGAATCAGATAGTTAAAAAGATTAGTTCAGTATTTCCTGCATGACCGGAGCACAGACTCCATCTGAAATACTAACTGAAATACGGCTGAAGGGGTTGTGATGTGGCCCCAGTCCAAACATTTCCTTTATAAATGTTGGAGATTAACGCATGTTTTGGGATATTTAAGTCTTTATTTTAACTGATCTACAGTTGTTCAGAATGTTTCAGTTTGATTCTGTGTTGGACATTGTGCTCACGACTCTTCCAGTGACAACACTCTCTGCCAATCAGTCATCATTTCAACTCGAATGGAACCTCGCCAGAACATGTACCAAAAAGCACCAAGCTCCAGCTACTACCTAATGGAAAAGCCAAAAAAAAAAAAAAAAACAGTAGAGTTGAGTCAAGTCAAGTTGTGCTAGAACTGTATAATGGGAAAGTGCCAATAGTCAGTTTGTAGAACTAACAGGGACACAAGGAAAAACAAATTTCTGCAATTTAATAAAACACTGTCCTAATTAAATCTACATCAGCTTAAGCATACATTACTTTGAGAGTATGTTCCTATTTTTCTAGTTGTTAACCTTTTCCAAAAAGAAACTGAAGGTTGTGTTGCCTTGACACCCACACACCCCCTGCACCTAAGTCCTTTAAGAAATTATGTGATTTTACACCACAGCACAAAAGACTTTATGATCTACAACTTTGTCCATCAATATGAGAAAATGTCATTTTCTCACTTTTGTGTTTGAAATCCATAGATCGGATTCACATCCTCATGCAAAAGACAAAAATAAAAATTTAATTATCACATTAAGCTTGTTACACATTAAGCTGTTGGAACATGTGAATGTCCCCAACTGTGATTCTACAAAGTGCAGGATTATTATGGATGAGGGTGGACACCAAGGCAGCGTCCTGTTGGACAGCTTCTCTCAGGTCCTCACCTCACGGAGTGGTCTGAGAGCCAGCCTGCATCACACTGCTCATATCCGCTGTGGTACGCTGCCAGGAGCTGCTCTGGTGTAGCAATTTCAGCACCGATGTCCCTGCAGGCCTCTTTGGCCAACTCGAAGGTGAAGGCATACCGGCTTGATGCATCTCGATAATGGAACACCACACCTGTAAAACATTTCATTCACAATTAAACTGTGTGCATGAAGCAAGTGTGTTTTTGCCTCCTTGTTTAAAAAGATATGTACATGTACATGAGTATGCTGTTTGCACTAAATGGCTAACATGGCAGGAAACTTTGCACAGGAGTTGTTGACGAACAGACGTCACAGAATAGTGTTAGTGTGGCAGCTAGTACCAGACAATGGTTGACAGTGGTTGTGCTAATGCCAATTCTTGCACCCTGTAAAGATAAGTCAGTTCAGCACTTCTTTAAGACTATCCATGGGTCACTGCATTTCCGAGAGGAACATACTCTGCTGATAGCTCATGTGTCTTGTATCATATAAATCACAACCCAAAGTAACCAAACGTGTCAGTGTTCAGTATAATGTAAATACAGTAATATTAGAGACAAAGCTGGTTTGTTTGACTTATTTACATAAAACAAAGTCATTCACAAAAGTCAGTCAATCACAAAAATTATGCAAACAGCAAAACAGAACAGATGAGCTAACAAAAAGACTGGGGAGCATGAAAACCAAGTTGGAATTCATGAGACACAGGTGGAGTAGACAATGACATTGGTGGGAAAACACAGGAAATAAAACTAACTAAAACTAACAAGTAAACTAGAAAATGAGACCACAAAAAAAATGCAAGCAAAACAGAAAGAAACAAACAAATAAACTCATAGTCCATGAACAGAAAGTATGACAAGAAAACTAAATGTCAAAATTATTTAAAATTTCCCAGAGAACACAAGGGTCAGTGTTTAAAGGTTGTAACAATAGAAGTGCAATATTTAGCATATTTATTATTCTTCATATTCTAGTGTCCTTCTCAGGGTTCTTACCTTTGACTTTGACATGAGCTACATCGTCAGCATCCTCCAGTCCCTGCTGCACCTCACAGCGGTAGAAGCCAGTGTCGTTCTGCCTCAGGCTTTCCAGCTGCAGGGTGAGGTCAGCGGGGGAGTAGGCATAGTTCAGCAGGGAGGCTCGATCCTTGTAGGCCTCGCTGACTCTCACCCGGTCCCCGCGGGCCACCAGGATCTCTGTCTCACGGCCATGAGTCAGCACGCTCCACTTGACCCGGGGGAGAGAGAGCACGGCGTGGCGGCCATTGGTGGAGGGTGAGGGCGGAGGGTGGGCCAGGGACACCAGGCAGGGTAAGGTCAGAGAGCCGCCCAGCACGGCCAACACTGGTGAGGCGGTGGGGATGGTCACGTGGAGCAGCTTCGAATCATCTAAAGAGAGGCAAGCTTTAATTTCACAAGGTGACATTTTAAAAACAAGCAAATAATCTGCTATGTACACGAGATGACAAAAACATCAACTGAAAAGGCCCCATGCTACCAGTGTGTTGTGGAAATTGAAAAAGTCAACTTAAGAACCAGGAAGTGTACGAAGAGAGGAGGATGGTTTTGTTGGAAATCTAAATGTTGGCATAATCTAGTTGGTCAGTAAACTTTAGGTCTTTGGTGGTGGGGGTTTGTTTGCTGTAAGGCTGGGAAATAATTGAATAGCAATATAAATTGTGATGTAATTTTCAATGTCAACATAGCAAAGGTTCTATATATGTTGATATAATATTTATAATATTATATTTATAACTTTTGCCTCAGATTTTTTTTTTTTTTTTGACTGGTTTCTTAATTTTTTCATACAAATGCAAAACTTAAACTAATTATCTGACATTTTATCATTATAATTAATATAAAAAGAGGCCCCTTCAAACTCTTGAAATGTACCTCAATATATGCAAATAAGCAGAAGTACTTGTTGAGAGTTAAAGGACAGAGGTCATAATGGACAAAGGACAACCTGGCTCTCACTTGTTTAATTCATTCATCTGACATTTTTCTCTCTTAACATTTACAGTTGATGGTCATGTATGATTTAATCAAGTCTGGTCCTGGATGTCAGACATGAAAATAAAAGAGATGGGGCAAAAGGGAGGAAGGGATGCTTCACGTACCCGTGTCATGGTGGGAGGTAGAGGACGACGGCAGGACAAGGAGACAGATGGCACACAGCAGCACAGCGAGAAGCTCATCCATTCTGTGCAGAAAACAAACACAAGAGGAACTGCGGTTATGTAGCATGTGCAAGTGATAAGCAAGTGCCAAAATACAACCTTGTTCAAATGTACCTGCAGCACATTTGTCCTCAGGTTTCCAGATAAAAGCAAGTTAATCACTATAACTGTTTTATCCATAAAGATAACCAAATGAGTGTACTTATTTTGTGGGAAACTGAGCTGGAGGAAGTCTGTGCTCTGTGCACTTAGGCCACCCGGTGTGAATCGGTGCAACAACCAAAATACTTGCCAACAAATTAATGCACTCTGTGCTTCTGTTTATTTTACTTTTTTAATCCCTGCATGGAAATTCCTTCTCTGCATTTACACCATCTTCTACCAGAGACCTTCCAAAAAAAGTAAAATAAGTGGGAAGCCACTGAGCAGCACTCAAACCAGCAACTCTCCAGTTACAAGCCAAGTTGCCTTTCCACTTGGCCATGGGCTGCCCTTGGCCATGTTTGCTTACCACAATAATACAAGGGTGATGTAGTGGTTTTCAAAAAAACAAAAGAAAATACATTTGTAAAGTGTCTGTTTCTGGAAAAGCCCAGAGTCAGTAGTTAAAGATAAGGTTAGGATTATGGTTTATGTTATAGGGTTAAGTTAAAAAACAGCTTAAAGCCAGGGGCGAAAATCCCATCTCATTGTTGGGGTGCCAATAAACACTTACATTTCAGAGAGTAATGTATATGTCAGTATATGACCCAATAGAATTTGCTTGTTAAACCATGGTTACTGGTCTAATCTTCACTACAGTGGCTTTACAATAAATCATACTTGGAAACCAAACCAAATTCATTCTGTTCTTCAAAAAATGTGTATTTATTATAATGTCAACAAACGATCTTATAATACTTTTAAACAACACAGGTGGCATCAACAAACATTACTATATTATTTAAAATATTTAAAAATTATTCATTTGTGTTCACAGTGCTATTCTGGGGATTTACACTCTTGCTCGAGGCAGAGGTTCAGTTCTGGATTAGGGTCCATGTGAACTGCAATGAAAATGGGGCCAGTGTACAAGAAATTATGAGTGATTTTAAAAAAGCCTTAAAAACCTTTCTCAAGGTTAGGCTAAAAACAAGGTTTTAGGGTCATTCAAGTGGTGGTTACATGACAGAGTGTGTGAAGCAGACAGACGGACTCCTGTGTGTCCCTGGAGCTTTAGCTGCTGTGAGTCAGACTCCAGGAGCTGCAGAGTGTGAGCTGAATTTTGATTCACACTCAAGTCAAAGACTTTGACTGGACGAGATTTAACATTATTACCATTATTCCTCGACCAGGTTCACTGAGACCTTGTTTTTCATTGTTTTGGTCCAAAATTGCTATTCTCTGTTATGTGCACATTTTGTTCCTTAAATCTTAAGTATAACTTCCACTGACTCACATGCAGATCATTCAAAACCTACCAACACCCATTAATATTAGGGCAGTAATGCAACATTACAGATGCCCACTGCTGTAAAACAAAATGAATAATAATGTCTGTTTTTGTCTGCAGTGCAAATAGATACAATAGGCATTCAAGTCCAATGACTGTGGGGTTTTCTCGGCTCCAGCTCCAATGGGCAGTGATATAAACATGAATCCTGGATGAATGTGGTAATTTCTCCATCTACTTGGACATTATGATGCACATCGCTCAAGCAGAGATCTAACAATTGTTCATTGTTGCTGGTAACATTGTAACTGTTCTCCAACAACTTTTTTTTGGCATGAACCAATAGAATACTGACTTTTTGTATTGTTTTGCCCAGTACTGACACAATACTGGGCAAAATATCTTCAAAAATGTGATACCCCTAAATATTAATCACATTTGCACAGATTTTAAACACAAAATGTGCATCAACACATGTGTTAAAAGGTTTAACAGATAATAGCATGGGAAGGGACTCATGGTCGGTATCACTATCTTAATGGTATATGGCACAAAAACAAAGTATTAAGCCATCCTTATTTTTTTTATTGGGGGTTGCACATTGACATTACGTATATGAGCCAGTGGAGGGGAAAAACACTGAAATACAAAATGTTACACATGTACCCCCCCGTGGCAAAGACAGATATGGCAATATCCATATCCAACATGTATATTTTATGATGCATCAACCATGTGTTGATCAGAGTGGAGGTATTGGCCCAGAGACACAGAGAGCAACAGAGCACAGCAGAGAAAAGGATACAAGACCCAGGCAACAAGTGCAAAGAGAGGCATCACATTCACCAGTGGCTGAATAGTCGATGACTTCACCTTGAGGGAAAAGCGACAATGACAATGAAGAGAGAGGATGTTTGACAGCTCAGTTTGCCAGGAAGGGTCATTTGAGGCTGGAAGGAGGATGGGGGTAGTTGAGGAAGGAGAGAGGAGAGGGGAGTGATCTACACTCTTTGAGGACTGCAACAGCTTTGTGAGAGTTTGGCCCATTTACCCAGTAGCTCAGTGATTCACCCATCCTTACACTTTGGCATGCTGTGCGACAAATCCTCAACCTAATCAACGCAAATGTCCCAACAACAACCCCATAACTTTACTCTGACTCGTCCAGCTTAGAGTTTATTTTATACCTCAATGATCTTTTTTTGTTGTTGTTGTTGTCGTAGTCATGGTATTTTCCATCCGTCCATTCATTGACATCAGTCAGGTGGGTGATAGCACTTACATCACCCCTGTCATCTAAAGACTCACAGACATGGATCCACTGGTAGTTTACAATAGAATTACTAGGTTATTGTCTTGGTAATAAGCTACTTCAGAATTTTTGATTTTCCAACGAGGTGATTAAACTAGATTTCTTCATCGTTTTAATTATATGCAAAAGGTGAAACTACAGTTGAATGGATTTGATAAAGGGTTAGAAAGGATTTGATTCAGGAAGAAGGAACCACCAACAGCAGCAGCACATCTTTCCTCACAGAAACAAAAACCACTGTTACCCATGGTTTCGCCCCTTGTCACCTCCTCCATCATACTAGTCTACCAGTCCCACATCACGCCACCTTAAATGGCACAGTCTGCCAATCACCAGGGGCAACTAACCCCCCCACCCCTTCTTCATCCTCCCACATCCAGTCTGACAGGAAACAAGGAGCAGCCTGAAGGGACCTCTCAGGGTGGCACAATTAGAATAAAGGTCCGTACAGCATGAGCAAGTGGCAAAAGAGATGTGATGCTTAGAAATGACCCACCAGCATCAGGCAGGAGCTGTGTATTATTAGCTGTCAGCCATAGACTCACTGCACCGGAGAACAAAAGCTTTAATGAGGGGATGAAAGTCAGAAATTGTAAAAATCATGTAGGACATGAGACAGGCTGACAACAAAAATTATAGAAAACACAACACGGAACCCCAGTCGTTATCAGAGGTGTGTGTTTGAAAAGCATATGGTCCTCACCAGAAAACAACTTTGGTAGAAGTTTATGTCAACTATGACTAGAACTGCGCTGTACTATAAAGGGGAATTTCTTGTACCCCATGTGCTTGAACATGGGATACAAATGTAAAACATAAGCAAAGTCTTTAAGGCCTTATGGATTCAAAAAATATAATCCTTTTTTTCTTCATTCTTATGTCCAAATCGCAGAATACTTTTCTCAGAATAAGGATTTGTTGTAAAAAACTAATTGTTGTCATGGGTTTTTTTTGCTTCTCAGCAGGACAAGTGATTATTCCCAAGCACAGTGTTTTTGGACGAGTCTAATCAGCTTACTTCCATTTGACGCCTTAACACAACTAAACACACACACACACACACACTGCACTCTTCATTTGATGATATTCCTTAGTTTATATTTAAAAAAATTAATTGAAAACAAGAATTGTAGCATCAAATCCTTCACTAATAATAATAATAGAAACATGTGCAGAAGACCTACTATATATATAAACCTGTATATATAGGTTTTATACAGGTTTACAGGAACATTAGTGTTGCAGTTGCAGTCATTTATAATTTTCATTTAAATGTTTTCAAATGGAGCCTTTGTTTTTGTTCAGTCTCCTGTAGTTTATATTTTTAAATGTGTTAACTCATATGTAAAGTATTCATCAGATATAAGATATAGATATATAAGACAAGAACTGATTTTGTTTTCCATAGAGTTTTACACTGACTTGCAAAAATGTGCCTCAAATATATTATGAAATTATCAAAACCCCAAATCAGTTGATTATAGAGACTGTTTAAAAACAATTAACCAGTCACTAGTTGCAGCCCTAATTTTCAGTGGTAGGTCTACACAGAAGTAGAGAGTAATGGTAACTTTTTAAAATAAAATATGATCATGTTTCTGTGCTTTTACTCATATTGTGATGTTTAACACTGAGAAACATGCAATATTGACTGGTAATAAATGTTACAGGTGAAACAGACTTACTTCATTTTCATCTCGGTCCTCAGAAGTGAAGATGTTCCCCCAGGACAGATGCGGCTCTAAGGGTTTTCTCCTCCAGCAGACTGGCTGTGGGTCTCTGCCTCTCAAGGGAAGAGACTAGAGGGAGCAGGAGAGGAGGTGAAGAGGGGAGGCAGTGGGGGGGGAGGCAGCATTAAAGGACCCACTTCTCCCAACTCCTCCTCCACTTCCTCCCCCTCCACCTCCTGCCAGTAACACCATACAGTGACCACACTTTAAACCCATTTACTCCAGTAAAATAAAAAGTCATTAGTATGAGAGTAATATGTCACATGAGATACGTCACAAATTATATTCAAACATGAAAAGAAATAATTATGAGGCAAAATTAAAATGGATAAATTAAATTTAAAAAAAACCCTGAAAATATGCAATATTTTTTTTTTATTAAGTCATAATTCAGATACAACTCAGAAATAAAAATCATAACCATGGAATAAAAGTTTTATTTATGATATGGAATTTAAAGAATAAGAATTGATTTTGGCTTCTAAAACCCAATTAATGTTGCCATTTTATTATAACCTAAATAAAGTCAAACTCAGAATAATCAATCAGATTAAGACAGATTAAGGAGGATTTTAGTTGCATTGTTGACAAAACCTTAAAAGTGTGATCCCACACAGCTTAACTGGATTCTACTTTCATAAGGAACAAGTGCTTTGAAATAAAATCAAAAACAGTAATTTATTTAAATTTAATGACCTTTCACGGACCACCTGCAGTACCGAGATGGCCCACTAGAGGCACCATGGGCTTCACTTTGGAAATCAGTGGTATAAGTCAATGTTATTGTTAACAATGACCTGAGGAATGTTTGGGTCTATGTTTATTCCCAACTTGTGAAGTTGGAGGTGACGTCACCCCCCAGTTCCAACTTCCAGTGTAAATGGAACGCACCATTAGCTAATTAAAAAAAATTAGTTTCCGTATCCTTTAAACCCAAATGTCTGTGACAGTCAAGTGTGTTCCTAATTTATGCTGATCCTGCTGCTAACCTTCACTATATATAAACTCAGTTTATGTACTGCGAGTGTAGCGTTAAGTCACATTCTGCAAAATGGACAAATTCCTCATGGCTTGGCAGTGGGGTAATAAAAAAAATCAATTATGTACATACATGTGGCTAATGCCGGGCCGTGACTAATATCTGTGGCATGTGATGTGTGCGTATGGAAAGTATAATCTGCAGAGTTGAGCTTTCAATAACTTGACCCAGGCGGTGCAAGATAATCCATAAAATCCATAGTGTGTTGACTAATAACAGCCTTATTAATACAGCAGGTGAGCACTTAATCTTCCTTTAATTTTAAATATGAAAGGTAATATTTAAATTAAATTAATAAATAGAATTACAATAAGACAGGTACAAATTAATGTGGAACAATAAAATGTTTCCCATTCCCTTAAAATCTTGTTTTTAACATAGTAAACACAACACAGATGGAAATCCAAAGCCTCTTTTACTTTTAAGATCAAGATTTCACTTACAGTATGTAGCTAATAACAGGGATTACAGTCTAATTATTCACACTATTGCCCAGGCACAGGGAGATTAAGGAGGAATAAACAGTAAGGGGTAATCTAAACTAAGAAATGGATGAAATCACACGTTGCTGTGTAATATATTTTTTGCTCAACTTTATCTTTAACCCATCCAGGGTGAGAGCAAAGGTGAGTGAGAGTTGGACTGAAGGCCTCAGTCTGTGTTAAATGAAGTGTACCACTGTTGAGTGGAAAGCTTGTCGTCAAGGCCGACTTCGGAATTTGTGTCTTCTTCTTCTGAGGCCAAACAAGTGCAACACCGTGAAAATCTCTGAGGGGAGACTCACTCTCACTGAAGCCACTTTCAGACATTAACTCAGGATAATGACCAGAGAACCGGCTCTGAACAGTTGACCATTATTACCAGTAAGTAAAGTGATGGCACCAGTGTGCTGTGTGAGCCACAGCTGGAACAACTGGGCAGCACTTTGTATGAAAGGTTGATAAAAGCATAATAGTACAGCAATAAAAGTAATACCATATTATTTATAACATAATATTTGGATAAGAACTTGTCATAATAATTGAAGCGACCATCATAATTTCACATGAAAATATGAAAGTTTAGATAATAAAATTGAAAAGTATCCTCTTTTATATTAGTTTTAGTATCATAACAACATAATTTATATTATATTTTTCTGGAAAAAGCTACATAGTGTGTCCCTCAGCTCCACATACCTTGGTTTATACAGTGAAACAGTGTTTTATTTTCCTCCCAGTACCACCAGCTGAAGCTCACGTACCACTGATGGTACACGTACCACAGTTTGGGAACCATGGGATTAGATTAATGACTATCAGGATGTTCCACTTTGTGTGAGATATTATATCTGCATGTTCTGCTCATTCTTTAGCTCCACTGCTGCCAACTATAATGTCCTGTGGATTTCTATACCAACTATATTTTGCCTATATTTTGGTAGAAATTATTGGCACTGAAGCAGTAAAATCTGCTTATCCATTGGCGGCCAGTAGGGGGCAGTGCTGTGCTGTACACAGACTGCACTCCTCAGTTACCATGCCAGTTTCTATGGTTAACCTGTTTAGTGATACATCACAGAACTTGACGTTTGCATTCATTTAATGTCAGTATTTTCCATTAGTGTTTGATAAATACACACATTTATTATACTCTTCTGTGTAGATTCTCACTCATCCAGGTCACAGTTCTCTAAAGTTATTGAATCATAGACATTAACACATGTTTATCCTGTTTTATTGTGTTGAGTCTATGCTGAGCCGCTGATTTACAGTGAGAGCTGGACACAGTAATGTGTGCTGGTGGCAAATAAACTTGCTGTACTAAAACATTTGTATGTGTTGAACAGTAACATTTACATACTGTATCTTTTACCGCTCATGTGTGTGGGGTTTCTCTACAGGCCAGTTGAGTAATGACTATTCCTTAATTCATGTGCGATATCTACAGATAAATTCTGACAAGCTTAGATTTTAAGATTTCATTGACTTGAATTTTCAGTGAGCCAGAATTGAATTAGATGTCTGAAACTGGTATTATGATCATAGTTAATTTGCAGATGGCTGTAATGAATTCTGGATCTATATAGACAAATCTGACCATCAAATTTGTTCCGCTGTCGTGCAGAGCTGCCATTACTGCTGTGACAGATTGGATAAGGCAGTGGTTTCCTGCTCCTGATAAAGTTATTTTTCTGCATTGGTGATCATAACTTTTATTTTAAATAGGTTAAAGAGTGAACTTGTTGGCCACTGTCATTTTTCACAAAGATTATTCCAGTTCATCATCATTGGTGAAGCAGATGAAAAATGTGAAAATGATGCAGGTTCTTCCTGCCTTGGAAAACACAAATACAGGTTCAAATAGAAAACTGCACATTCTTGCGGAGCCTGCACTCAAATAACGGAAAGACGCCACTCCTTGAATCTCACTGTGCCTCCTGTCAGTGCATCATTGGTTCAGTCTATCAATACCAACTGGACTTGGAACTGGACCTGAGTCCACAGGAGACCTAGAGGCAGACCACTCGTCTTCATTCTGCAGCTTCACAACTGCACCACTAGAGAGCACCACAGCAAGACAAAAGCCCCGGACTCAGACCTGTCACAAACTGACTCCAGTGCATGAAAGTGTGTTCTTGTATTTCTTTTGTGAGGACCAAAATCATATAAATCATATAAATAAAGGGCTTTTTGGGCATAAAGACCTGGTTTTAGGGTTAGAATTGGGTTTAGATTAGGATTAGAGTTAGTTATTTAGTGGTGATGGTTAAGGGTAAGGGGCTAGGGGGTGCATTATGTCTTTGAGGGTCCTCACTACAATTGCTGAACAAAATGTGTGTGTTTGCAAAGAAATGTGTTTTGCAAAGTGTGTATCAAGAACAATGTGACAGCACAAAGCTTGGCTGATCATCTGGACTTTGACCTTTTCTGCCTCTCCGCTGCTTTTCCACCTACTCACTCATTCCTGTTGTCCATTGCGTCTGGAGTCTGTCCTTCTGCACAATCAGCTGCTTCATCTGACTCTGTTGACCTCTGAACTGTCACCCTGACCCTTCATCCACGCGACCCCTACGGCCCAAATTCTCTGACATTTCAGCTGAATAAAAGCCCCATTAATAGTGCATGTTCAGTTAAGAGTGAACATATGTGCAGCCACTTGTTCTGTATGATTCCATTCTGTAAAACTGCACAGGCTTCATGTGAGACAGACAGAAAATACGTCCAAACCACAGAGAGGCAAATAAAGAAGACATTTCCCTGCCACACAGAGAGAGCTTTGTTCTCTGGCAGCATTCCTCTGCCTTTACACTAGTGCACATTATCAGCCGATTGGAACCACACCGACTACGCCATCATTCAACATACATTCATTTTGTCTTCTGTTCAATGCAAAGCATCATTTGCTCGACCAAGAAGTTATATCTAAAATGTTCTACTTGCCCCACATGTTCTGAATAACCATGACGGTTTAAAAACACAGGTTCTCACAGGAGTTGTGCAGTTTGTGCAGCCACATTTCCTTTCCTCAGACTCATCTTTGTCAATGTTTGTACCCGAGAGAGATTCTCTTGTCTTCTTTGCAGTGATTATACGATTACTGTCTTGTTGCCGAGTCCACAGCTGGTCAGCACCAGTTACATAAAAAACCTCCAAAAGCTCTGTCAGAGACTAGAAACCTACAAGACAGTAAGTCACAGTCTGAGATAAAAACAAGTGTGTCCTTGTTCCGAAAATGCATATTTGCACCATAATCAGACAAATTCCCTCACTTTAGTCACTCATGGTAAGATAGCAAGCTTAAATGCAGGTCTGGGGAAACCACTTAAAATGTATTTTACATAGAAATGTCAGAGGCAAGTCCTGTACTTTAATAATTAAAAAAAAGCTTCAAGGTCTTAGAACCAAATCTATTTTAGCAGGGTTTTCTTTTTTTTTTAAATATAAAATAATCCTTGTCACATATCTTTCTCAGTATAGCTGTGAGGTAACAGCAACATTGTGCTATTAAAGCAAAGCGGCTGCAAACAGGTTGGAGCATGAGTGAAAACACAAAGAAGTGTCTTCAAAGAGTTTCAGAAGTGAAAACTAGTGTTTAGTTTAACAAGATAAACGGCCCAAATTCCCGTCCGCTCCTGCGGTGCTGCTGTATACACACAAACGCTCCCTCAGTCAAGCCTCTTGTTTGAAGGAGCTTGTTTTCAGATGAAGGATGCAGCATAATATGATAAGACTTTGTTTTAGTTCAAGACCAAATAGTGTAAGAACATGAACACAATAAAAGTCACGCACCGCAGCTTTAACCCATACAGTACTTAAACTGTGTTGTATTCCATCACTGTTAGTGATGAAGATAGAGCTTTTCTACCATAATCAGCTAAAAGGCTAAACATTATTATTTTGTTTTTTTATACATTTTATTACACTTTTGTGAACAATTCTGGAGCATTTTTGTGTGTTGTGACATTTCCTGCTTCCTGTTGTCGTATAGTTCCTCTCTGATTGCCAAGAAAATTAACAAATCTAGCACTTTTGGAAAAATTTGAGTGTCTCTTTCAAGCATGGACAAGACTCTGCTAGATTTTACACATTGGAAACTTTTAAATTAAATTTTGATTTGGGCAGACCAGTCATAAGGTGTTCCAGGCAGGTCAATGCTGAACAATCAGTTTTAAATGAGAGATTTTTGATTTTCTGTAAAGTTCTTGTGTGCAGCCTTAAAATGCATACTGTTATTATATTAGATATTCAACACTTATTGTGATGATTGACCCAAGCACAGGACAACTCAGTGGTGAGTGCAGGTAAAAATCTGTTTAGTGTATAAAACAAATGCAGATTCAAACAAAACTGAAACGAGAACAAAGTAAAAGGCTTTGGTTACAGGAAAAAAAAAACTTACAAAGATGAACACCATGAGGGAACAGGACACGAGGATCGCAGGAAAAACAGGCAAAAGCAACACAGCAAAGCAGACAATCCAACAGAGAACAGAAGGAAAAGGGTGAGTATTTCTGCACACAAGGAAAGGAAGAGACAACGAGACACAGGTGAAACTAATAAGGAAGGGGCAGGTAATCAAGAAGGCGGGAAAAGAAGTGAGTGACCAAACAAAACAGGGTGTGTCAAAATAAAAACAGGAAATTTACAAAAAACATAACACCAGTACAAGACAAAAATAAGACTCAAACCAAACCAGGAAAATGAAAACCAGATAAATCAAAACACTAGAAATAAAACAAAGGTCCGGGTTAGTATCGTGACATTTGAATTAAATCAAATTTAGATTTTACAAAGCAAAGCAAATTCACAAAACAAAAAATTGATTAATACATGTGCAAATTTGTGCAAAATTAAAAGAAGAGAAGAGAAGAGAAGAGAAGAGAAGAGAAGAGAAGAGAAGAGAAGAGAAGAGAAGAGAAGAGAGTGTGATTGCAGTCAGCTGATGGTTGTGTACACAGGGTTAACTGAGCTTTCATTTGTCCTTTCTGGTTAAAGTGAGCGTTTGATCTCCGCTAAGCCTTTGACCATTGTCACGGCTCACTGCCAGAGGAGATGGAGGCTCTGTGTGAGCAGGACGGACTGTTGTGCTCAAGTGTCTTATCAACATATACAACAGTGGGAAGGCTTCTTTATTTTCATGACGATTTACATTGTAGATTCTCACTGAAGGCATCAAAACTACGAATGAACACGTATGGAATGATGTAGTAAGCAAATAAGTGTGAAATAACTCTAAATATGTTTTATATTTTAGATTCCTCAAAGTGCTTTGTTGACAGCGCTGCAAACCCTTGGCCTTCTCTCAATGAGCTTCATGATGTAGTCACCTGAAATGGTTTTCACTTCACAGCTGTGCCTTGTCAGGGTTCATCTGTGGAATTTCTTGCCTTATTAATGGGGTTGGGACCATCAGAAGTCAGGTTGGTACACAGCTGATAGCCCTATTTTACAACTGTTAGAATTCATATTATGGCAAGAACCACTCAGCTAAGTAAAGAGAAACAACAGTCCATCAATACCTTAAGAACTGAAGGTCAGTCAGTCCAGAAAATTGCAACAACTTTGAATGTGTCAAAAGTTTGGACACACCTTGTGACTGGTAGTGTATTTATGAAGCAGCCATAAAGCCAGCCCAAACACAGACATGTTTTTCCACACAGGTAACCTGTCTGTGGTTGTAGTGACAGAGGTCGTCACCTCACACCTCACCCCACTTGCACGTCCAGTTCATGCTCTTCAGACGCGAGTGCTGATGCCTTCGACTGGGGCGTCTGATCATTTTTGCACCAGCTGCAGCAACAAGTGTCCAGTCAGAGAGGGCGGATGAGGAGCTATTGCAGTTTTCATGTGAAAGAACAGTGAAAGCCTCATTTTACACTCTGCCTGCAATACGGACAGATGACAGGACACACTTACGTGTGGATGAGCTCATCCATATCATACTGTATGTGTGAGATATAACTGTGCTGTATCCGACTGCAAAAATTCAATTCAAAATTTAAGGATCAACATTAACTACTGTTGTGGTTAGCACCTTGTCCCCGGTTGGGACAAGGGCCCTTCTGCATGGAGTTTGTATGTTCTCCCTGTGTGTGTGTGGGTCCAGTTTCCTCCCACTGTACAAAAATGTGCAGATTTGGGGATTAGGACGATTGGACACTCTAAATTGCCCGTGGGTGTGAGAGTAAATGGTAGTCTGTCTCTATGTGGCCCTGTGATAGACTGGCCTCTCGCCCTATGTCGAAGATGGTCTTCTGCACAAATTGGTTTAAAAGAGTCATATCATCTTGAACCATTCTCCTCTGACATCTGGCATCAACAAGGCATTTTCTTCCAAAGAACTGCCACTCAATGGATATTTTTTTCTTTCTTCTTTTTTATTTTGGACCATTCTCTGTAAACCCTACAGATGTTTGTGCATGGAAATCCCAGTAGATCAGCAGTTTCGGAAAAACTCAGACCAGCCTGCCTGGCACCAACAATTGTGACTTGTTCAGTCATTAAAATCACAGTTTTTCTTTATTCTGATGCTGAATTTGAGCTGCAGCTTGTCTTGACCTCGTCTGCATGACTAAATACACAGGGTTGCAGCCGTGTGATTGGCTGGTTAGGTAGTGCTTGTGTAGTGTACCATGTAAGAAAGAAGATGAGTATACACCATAAAACAAGAAATGGAGGATGAGTATAAACAACAGAAAATTATACCTTATGTGAAAGGTTTGCAATGTTTAAATGTATGTTTATTAATCATTACCTCAACTTTTGACTGTCTTTGCTGCTGTAACACTGTAAATTTCTTGTGTTTTTTTTTATTATTATTATTACATAAATTTAAATCCAAATCTGTGGCTCTTCTCTGTTTCAAAATGACAGCGTCCTGTTGCACACTGGTTTGTAAGATATTGAAATGGACACTTGTGAAATGGAACATTAAGTGCATGTTGCCCAACATCAGTAAAGGAATTAACTTCTGCTCCATAAATGGGAGGAAATCACAGAAGTCAGGTTGAAGTTCCGGTGGAAAGTCTGAAATCTGAAATTAGAGACAGTACATAGACATAGGACATTGATTGCATGATTACAATTTTAGAATACATGTATATTGTTGCGATCACATATGGGGGAAATCTGTCCATATATGTTTGTATCGTTTGTTCATATTTATCTCTGTGTATTTTATATTTCTATTAGAGTAAACACTACAGCTTGAAGCAAATGTTCTCCTTCCTTTTTTCAAAGTAGGACTATGTTTATGAAATATTATGTTGTTGTAAATTTTATTTATTAGGATAAGCCCATCAAGATGAGCCATCTTGTTTTCAAGAGGGTCTCTGTTGAAATGTTTGTTCATACGCGCTGCACTGTAGTCCAGGAAAAACACATCACACATGTAGGATGAATGATAGCGAGGCAACTTTGTGTGAGTTCCCCATCAGTATTTGACTTAATTACGGACAAATGTGTTCTGTTTTTCTTTAATTTTCTTTGTCTCCTTCACACGCACACTCTTTCTCACCCACTCTCTCTTTCTCAAGCTCACCCACAACACACACATGTTCACTCACAACACGGCAATTCATGACAAAAGAAAACCTGAGGGCAGAGACCCACAAACACACACATTTACCAGCACAAATGAAACCCACTTTCTGTCTGTATCAAAACAACTGCTAGGGACCAAGTTGTGAAAATAAGGATGAGAAAAAACATAACTGTTTTGATGCACAAAGAACAATGATAGGACAAAGAAACAAGATAAGATGTGAAAAAAACTGAGAAAGGATTGTTTGCCTTTACAAGTAAACAAGAAACAAAGCATTTTAAATTCAAAACAACATTCAGCTTTTTATCATCTATTCAGCTTTTCTACTAATTCAACTCAGATTCAACAGTGTGCAACATTGCTTTTCAGCTTATTCAAGTGTAATCAACCGTTTGTACACTAAATGCTGTTTAGACTTCAGCTTCACTAAAGCTGCGGTGTGTAACTTTTCAATATAAGTGTCCGCTACAGTATGACAGTGTTTTGCTTTCAAGTCTGTGGAGAAAAAGAGTGACGCTTTTTACATCATGACTGAAAGAGAAGCGAAGCGGAAACATGACAGCTGCGTTAGTAAAGCAAGACAGTGAACTTTAGGTTAAGGAATTAACCCAGGTTCTCTGGTAGTGAGATACAGGAACAACTGCTGAAAGACAATGGAGGAAAATGGACCTGGAGTCTTTTTTCCCCCAGAAAGCTCTGCAGTTTCACTTGAGCCGTCTGGAGTGGTAACAAAAGTAGTGTAGTTAGTGTTTAGGTGACCGAAGTTACACACTGGGGATTTAAATATAGATCAACTCTCCCCTGATCACATTTCCACTTCTAGGATTTTCCTGTTTAAAGGACATTTTAACCCACTCCTCTTGAATTTCTGAATTCAGACATAGAAGCTGTGATGTGCAGCACCAGTTAGGTTATGGAAGTATAACCACATAGCTTGTAAAGTGCTTCCTCTCCTTTTTCAAGCTGGCAAGGCAGCAGCGCTCTGGCCTCCCCTCACACACACACACACACACACACACACATCTGTTTGAACACTCACCCTTCATGGTGGTAAGTGAAAATCAAGAGATGTTTTGATCTGAGAGAAATATTACTGGAGAGGAAAGAAATCCAGATTTATTAAATTAAGAACTGGGGGAGTAAACATTAAAAAGAATAAAGAGCCTGAAAGGAAGTTTCTGGTGCAGATTAACAAAGAAAAGACAGCAGGAAAAGTAATATGGAAACAATTCCTAGATAGTGAAGGTGTATGAATATGTGTATGTTGCATGTTGCCCTGTTTATATTCAGTTAAAAGTGAGTGGTTGAACTGCGGAGGTGCAGGCCATCATTAGTCAGCAGAACTTGACTTGCTGACTAATCAGCAACTAGTGTTGCTGCCGCTGTTCCTCCGAGCTCTGAAGTTCTTCTTATGCAGCCAGAACAAAGCAAAAACTAACCCTAAGACGAAATGAGATGAGAGGGCAGAACATTCTCCCCACCGCCGTCGCTCACTGTTATAATTTGGCTAATTCTTTTCAGACAATGCTGCGTCTAATTATGCTTGCCCTTTTATTTTTGCTGTCACACATGATCTTGGTACAGAGATGAGACGTGCTTGGCAAAGTCATACATCATTTTGCAAACATTTCAGTTACAAGCGTACAAGCATTCCTTGACTTAAGAGGACATTGCATTGACTTACATTAATTTCCAGGAAACTTACTTTAACTTTAACCATAATTACTAGTACCCTAAACTTAACCCTGACCCTAACCTGACCCAACACTAACCTCAGCCAATTAAAATATGTCTTCACCTTAAAATGAAATGAAATTTAAATTTGGGGACTTGGTTTTTGTCCCTATAATGACAACAAGCCCTTGTCAAGGTACGCACACATCTTTGCTGCCCTTTTTAATTTTCTAGTTCAAAAGAAGAGTCCAAATTAAAGTAAAAGTAATTTTGTGGTGTTTATAATTATAAACCAAAAATGGTTGGGGCTGGTTATTTTAGTACTGATCCTAATGGAAACAAAAGAAAACACATACCGTACTGTACCAAACTGAACCATTCCACTTGGCCTGGTCTTTAGATGTTTTGACTTGACCCTCAGTCAGCTAGTGAAGATTAAATTATGTGATCTGTCTGATAAGGTCCCTTAATCATATTATTATTATTATTATTTTAGCCATTGGGAGGAGAATAATCTGTGACATTACTTACATTATCTTACCTTTGGTCCACTTTCAATTTGTCCCTGAGTGCAGGGGTGGCATGTGTGTGGGGCCACATAGGGTGGGGTAGAGAGGCCCTTTTCCTGCGTCCAGGGGTCGACTGGCTCATAGTACGTCCCAGCCAGCACCAAGCCCCACCCACGGTTAAGCACTGACAGACCGTGTATGTGTAAATGCAAGGTTACTAACATGCACAAATATCAATATCAAAGGTCCAAATGCAACATGTACCCTTTAATGGCGTTAGCAAACAAAGAATACTTGTGTGAATACGCTTCGGTTTTCTCAGCATGTCAGCTTTTATAAAGCAGACATTATAGTTTGCATATATTTTAATAGCCTTTGAAAATGACTTTTTTTTTTTAATCCAAACTCTAACACTTCTCATCTATTTTATTGAGTGATGTAGTGTTTGGCACCACATCCTCAAATCTATCTCTATCCAAAAGGCTCTTCCCTTCCAACAGCCTTATTCCCAACAGTGCCTCACTCTGTGTTGCTGACGTGTGTCTTTCCTTTGTCCGTGCCAGGAAAACGCAGATAACTGGTAACGTAGAAAAGGAAACACAGGAGGAACTGGAATATATTACTGAGATAGTTCTCTCCTCACTGAGGAGGCGAGTCTTAAAATGTAATTTCTTCTCTCTGATGAGACAGATGAGTTGCTCTTTTTGTGATAATGATAATGATGATGATGATGATTACTGTTTATATGTGTGTGTGTGTGTGTGTGTGTGTGCTGATGTTAAGTGCAGCACACATTCCATTCTTGTTGCTGTCATGTGACTCCTACAGGAACAAATGCGGTCCTTCTACATGGACACACACTGTTCAAACACATAACACCCACCACCTTACATATACATAGACACATGCGCCTCAGCCCATGCTTATAAGCTGTTTGTCCAAAACACTCAGCTTGATTAAATGCTGCCTTGAAACACAAGATAAAGATGGCAGTGTACAAGTTGGAAATATTATCTGCTGCAGCCGCTGCATTTGAATCTTCGATTGTTATCAAATTAAAAGAAGTAGTCGACCTGCAGTTTGAACTTAAGCTGCTTAAGACCAGATCATACTTTTGTATTTCCACATATTACATATCTAGCAATCCACACATGCATATATTCCATTTCACCGGCAAACTTCCCCACAAAATCAAGCAAACATCCACGGTTGCTGCAACAGAGAGCAAGCAAATCGTAAATGAGCTCACGTACGTCCAAGTAGGATCCATACTAAACACCAAGGCAATGGGCTGATGGCGAAATGTACGTAACATGAACCCTAGAGGACCGCTGAAGATATGCAGATGTGGAAAGTTTCTTCTCAAACTTTTCTAACTGCTCAACCACAAAACATGGTTTACTGTGATGTTTTTACAAAAATACATCACAGTTGGTTAGAACCTGCACTGATTTTGGCCGCTCCGTCAAAAGCTGACAGTAAAATACTCAGACGGTCACTTTGTGACGATTTTCACTGTGTACGAACTTACACTTAAACGTACCGGTTCCCAGGGTGAGCAGAGGGTCCATGTTTTCTTTGTCAATGATCTGCTCCGTAACAATCAACAGCATAACAGCTTTAACAGTAATGTAAGTATTACTAGAAATTTTAGGGCCAGACAGTTGGTGGTGCAGTGGTTAGCGTCATAATTGCTTTTGGAACAAAAGATCTGGATTCCAAGGGCTTTCCGCATGGAGTGCGCATGTTCTCCCCGTGTGTGTATTTGTTTTCTCTTGGTTCAGCTTCTTCCCACAGTCCAAAAACATGCAGAGGTTAAATCTAAACTGACCATAAGGTTGAGACTGAATGATTGTCTCTATGTGGCCCTGCGATGGACTGGCGACCTGTCCAGTGTGTACCCTGCCTTTTGCCCTATGTTCAGCTGGGATCGGCACCAGCGGCGCCGTGACCGTCAGGAGGAGATTAAAGTGGTAGACGAATTAAAATTTAAATAACATGGAGGGAGCAGTACCTAACCTGACTCCAACAGACTGCGAGTCACTGCACCCTGCCACAGCAGTAATGATGCCTCCACTAGATGATGAACACGAGTCTGCACTAAAACCCTCTGACTGAAAGTGTCCTAACAATCAGTCAGACAAACATCTGAATTGAGGAAGAAATAAGTTAAAAAGCCCATATTAAAATCCAGTTTTCAAAATCCAGTGATGGAGGAAGTGGAAACGTAGTGTGTAGCAAGTGCTATCGCTGCTGCACAACACATTGTTCTGCTTGGAGATAGTGATGAATTAAGGCCACAAGGGCAAACAAACACTGATAGCAGTCATGTTACTGTGAGAAAGCCCCCCCCCCCCCCCCCCACCCTCACAAAGAGGAGACAAGAAGACAGCTATGCCATGCTCATTACATTCAGTATATGAAAATAGATGTATTTGGCTGATAATATTCAGGTTCCCACAACACCTGACTGTTTCATCCACACATTTGATTCCACTTCACACTCTGACCCTGCATGCTGGCAGTGTTTGTCTTGGAAAGAGAGTTTTTCTAAACAGCAGCCTTCTGTGCAGGCGTTGGCTGTGTAGTCCTTAAGGAATGTTACCAACAGGATGGACAAGGCCTGGAGTCAAGAAACACGAGAAACACAAGAAGAGGAAGAAGAGATCAACATCAGAGTGATGAGGAGATACAATAATACTTTTGGTTTTAATTTTGGCCACAAAAGCCTAAATCCCACTATATGATGTTCAGTGTAATAATCTGGTTGCAAAGTTTTGCAGCTCTCAGCCAATCTCCCTAATCAGCACATGATCAGCAGTCGCTAAGTCTGAAATAATTAAAAATCACTACTCTCACAAACCTCTAAGCTCCTGATCTCAGTTCCAGCAACTCAAACCCTTACTGAAACCTGAAAAGGAATAAAACAGTGAGAAGCAAAGTGTTAACGTACGCTGGGAGACAGATGACTCAGAAGCAGAGAAGACAAGGCTCAAGTCCAGTTCAAAATTCCTCCACCCAGAGGGCAGGCAAGGTCATACACAGTAAGGCAGGCAAACAAGTCAGGCAACGGCAAGGCAAAAATGAAAGAATGAATAAATAAATAAAAAGACTAACAAGCAAACACGGAGAGAGCTACGCATACTAGAGAAACAAAGACAGCCTGACAAGGACGTACGGTGAAAGCTGGACTATACACACACAGGTTGGCCCGGTAAAAAAACAACAGGGACAGGAAGTGGGCATAACCAGGTAAATGGTGGGAAATTATAACAAAGACCAGGAACAGGATGTGGAAAACAGGCCAAGTACCAAAATAAAACAGAAACTAAAAAAAAATACCCACACATGATTATGACAGAGCCATGACAGAAATAAAAAAAAAGAAAACATGACAAAGATCAGAGATAGCACTACTCCAGTCATAAGTCTGTGTCACTTCACTGTGTTTGTGTGACCGTGTATGTTTTCATGAGAGGGACGTGACAGTTTTAACTTTACATACACAGCACTGTTACTTCACTGGTATGCTGCAAACTGTGCTGACACACTCATACACCTCTGAGCTCTGTTTACAGCATCACAACTAAATTTGTCCTGTCACTGGCAGCTTTCGACCTGTCAGAACTCAGAGCAGCTCCAAGAGCCACTAGTTAACATACACACCCTTTCTTGTGCTGAATGCACCAGCAAAAATGTCAAATACTGTAAAGAAACCTAAACAAAAAAAGGAATTTATCTAAAATGTTGAACAATGAATGCAGTAAAATGCATGTCCCTACATAGTCTTTTTCTTTTTTTTGTTTTAAAAAGGTTTTAGATAAACATGCTGTTGTTTCAAGAAATTTATTCATACACACAAAAACCCCCAAAAAGTGCTTTAAATTCTGTACTATATATATTCCAGGCCTGTATGTGCTGCTGTCATGCTGCCACAGAAATACACCACAAACAGAGAAGAAAATGTGGGGTATGCGCTTAACGTTTTGCACTGTGTACAAACAAGCACAAGAGGAAGAAGATGATGACAAAGAGAGCATGAGAGGGGGAGAGCTATGACATCATCTTTTTTCCCAATGTTGCATACTGATTTTGCATATTGGATTTTCTAAAAATTGTTTTGCAAATCCTGGCTTCTTCTGCAGCATGAAGTGAATAAATAGTGGCTTTTGTCTAGTCTCCTCACTGCGTGTCGGTACCTCATGCAGCCACACTTTACTTCAAAAAAAATCACTTTAAGTATTGGACAAGACTCCATAACTACTTAAAATCATCACTTTAAGTTTCCATTGCTCTTAAAGGAAATAAATGGCCTTAAAATGTATTCAAAGACTTCCCAGCTGCAAATCTCAGCTGAAAGTAATAAAAATCCAGAATGAGCTTCTACTGTTGTGTCGTGATGCTTTCATTTGGACGAACATCTGTCAACAACACATTATATTCTCCTCTTTGCAACATATCGTGACTTTTTTAGATCCTTTCTAGCCCAAAGCTATTTGCTGTAGGCTGCATCATTAGCTCTCCCTCAATCTGCAGGACAACAGGTGGGCAGGCGCACACTGTGCAAACCTCAGCACTCTGCTAACGACGGCCTTCAGTTAGTGCTGTGTGCAGTATGTGTACGTGTGAGTGACCAAAACACCATGTGTCCTGCTGCTCACCCCAGCATTTGTAAATTAAAGAATGTGTAAATTAATGTTTTGTGTGTCTGTTATGGTTGGATGAGCGGAGCCACAAGTAAATGTTTATTCTTCAGTGGAAAATAATACAATGAAAATAACTTTTGACACTATACACAATAAAACACAAACTTGACCCACTAAAACACTGAATACTGGTGATATCGATTAGAGTGCTGACTGTAGTGAGGACACAAAAATGTCCTCCAGATCAGCTGAATATCTGATGCATAGTCATGCAGCATCAGTGAGAACAGTCATCACATGACTCAATTTGTTTACATCGCCATGTTGGCAGGAAAAGCTTCTGCAAAGATGAATGGCTGCACTGTCTGTTTCAAGCCATAAATGTTCAGTTTTCACTTAAAATCTAAAGAGATCAAGCACTATGTCACGGACAGACTGAATACATCTGACCATTACAATGCATCGGGTGGTTTCACCACTATGGAAACAGCCAAAGTGGACATTATTCCACACATCATTCCAAGCCGCCATCTTCAACTTTCTGTTAAACCCTCATCCCAAACTGGAGAACGCTTTCCCATCACAATAAAAAAGCATGTAAAAATAAACAAGAAGTACAGCAGAATGCGCATCTCTTTATAAGCTAGTGCTACTGGATCAGTTTCCTGTTGACCTTTTACATCACAGACAAACAAACAGCGAACGCTGAGATGGATCGTGCTGTGGTTCTTTATGTTTCATACCTGCTTCACATGTTAATAGTGAGCGGCTCTTCTCCGCAGGTTAGTTCAAGTTAGGGATAAGTATTATCTGGTTATGATTAGGGTTTAGGAATAAGGTTTTGTTTAAATGGTCTTTTTGAGCCAAAAAGATTACTGATTAAATAACATTTATGGTCAAAACCTTATAGTCTCTTCAGAATACGCCAGTTTATTGCTGCTCTCTGGCAGCCTCTGAACAGACACTGAGTCTCTTGTGATTGGCCAGCTACCAGCTGACTGGTCCTGACTGCTCCGCCGTGCTGCTTCTTTTTCTTCAGGTTGAATGTTCACGCCCATGACTGGAAGTAGCAAATGTGCTAGTTATATAACTAAACTCGACTTTTCAAAACTGCCTGCTCGAGCGCAGGTAAACACAGAAGCCCTTGTTTCTCAGAAGTGGCTGAAGTGTTTATTGTGACACTTTAGTAATGTTTAGATACAGGAAAGGACACGGGGACACACCAAAAAACATCAGACATTTGATTTTTCAGTGAATCAAATTTCCGATGTTTTTTGGTGTTTCTCTATAAAGAGAAATCAGTGCAGTGTCCTAAGAAGAATAGTGCTCTCTCTCTCTCGTTGTTCTCTTTCTTTCTCTGTGTGTATGTGTGTGTTCTTGTACTTGTTGCAGAGTGAGGACCAAAAATTGCATAAACCCTACAAAGTGAGGACATCCTCACTTTTTTTCACCCCTTAAATGGGGCTTTTTCAGGGTAAAGACCTGGTTTTAGGGTTAGGCTTAGAATTGGGTTTAGCTTAGGGTTAGAGTTAGGCATCTAGTTGTGATGGTTAAGGTTAAGGTAAGGGGCTAGAGAATGCATTATGTCTATGAGGGTCATCACTTTGATAGAAGCGCAAACATGTGTGCGCGTGTGTGCATGTGTGTGCATGTGTGTGTGTGTGTGTGTGTGTGTCTTGCCAGCTCCTGGAAGTCCAGCAGACTCCAGAATGGAATGTTGACAACAGCTGTGAACATAACTCAAAAAATTTAAACAGAAACCTAAGCTCATGACGGTCTCTCTCACACACACACACATACAGAAGATCATAGACACATTTCTGCTTCTTACCACACTGTTAAAAGTCACTGTGTGCTTTACACACACAGCATTTTGACAGAACAGTGCCAAAATGTGAAATATCCATTCATTTCATAACAAAACCATTCATACCAGCAGCAACAGAAATGTCTTTAATGTTCACTGCAGGTCATTATTAAAGCCACAGTTTGTAATATTAACCTGATTTCATTATCAAATATAGTTAACGACAAGGTGTCTAATAAGGTCCAATCACCTGCAACAATTCAGAAGCTTTAGTTCAGTGACATTACTCCACCATGTTACATTGCATTTGCCCAAAAGAGACAAACAAATTTTGCACCACTTTGTTAACTGCTCACTCTGCTGCACCAAAGTCCATAGAAAAAATGAAAGATTTTACACCACTGGCACAGAGAAGTTGTTGAGTCACTTCTGTTTCCATATGTAAATGTAAATGTGTTACTGTACTATGTGACTTCAGATTTGAACTTCATTTAAATTTACCCAAGTGATGCAAACTTGCGGCTCTAAACCAGCAGGCCTCGTGTCGCTGTGAGCTAAAACTGCTGATTTTCACTATGGACTTTTGTGTGGGACAGAGAGCTTCAGGTTTGAGCTGCCACATCACTGCCCAGTCTTTGCAGTATCGTCAGATCCATCAATCTTCGTCCTGCAAATTAAAAACCACCATCATCACTGGTGACTGGACTACAGCGGGATGTACCTGCTCAAGCTCAGGCCAGATGACTGTAATAAATCTGTAATAAAAAAAAACACCTAATATGTTTACTTTTCTCTCCAAATTGAAACATTTATCTATAAATCTAATCCAAATTGCAGATTTGTCTACAAACCAGGCCACATATTTGGAGAATCTAGTTCCACGCACACATTCTGAATACACATTTGCACATCCTTGAGTGCAGTGTGTCAGTGATATCCCCACAAGTAGCTGCAGAGTGAGCACTTGCTGCTTTCTTGCCACTCTGCGGAGTGAAATCACTCCACTGCGTCGTTCCATGTGTCTTGCTGTAGATGTCTGAGATGGTTGCTGGCAGCTGTGGATCAGGAACCAGTGTGAGACGGAGCGAGGCGGAAGCAGCTGCCTGCTCACAGATAATGTGATCTTCAGCCTTTAAAAGTAATGAATTAACATCTCACAGTAACTTGACACAATAGAATGTTGTTTGATATCTAGCTTGGGCACCAAATGTTTTTGCATATTTTGGGTCTTTGTTCTTTAGCTTAGCATGTTTTAACTCGGGGGGGGAGAGAAGTTTTCTTTACCGTATTACCTGTATTATGCACTTTTTTCCATGATTTCACAAGCTTTAACTGTGAATTCTCAAAAAAAATACATGTTTTATTGTAAATTTGATATAGGAAAAAGTCCTCCAAAGTACTGTAATTTTTTTTTGATATCTGATTCATAGTATTTATAGATAAAAATACTGCTAAATCACAGTAATATACTGCATCACATTACTATTGTGAAGTTGCAGGAAAATACAGTAGAAGTTCTGCAGGAAAAGCACAGTAATATATGCTATAAATTATAGTAAACAACTGCCAATTTACAGCAATCTAATGTCAATATACACACTGTAAATTGCTGTGGAATTGATGTCACTAATAGCTTAGTGAATTACAATCAAAAATTTTACGATTTTATGAAACTTGGACATCACTGCTGTGCTGAACATCCTGACAAAAATCTGTTCAATGATGTTGCTTGATAACTTCTATAAACACAAGGAAACCTGCAAGTATTTGCACCAAATTTGATGCAACTAACCACAAAAGTTACTGAATGCTGCAAGAAATGAAAACTGCAAGTCCAGTTGTAACTGATTCAATGACTTCTGGATAACTATGATCTGAATGAATGAGAATCTACATGGATATGATCCGAATAATAAAATTCTTAGTTGGATGGCATTTTAGAAATTTCCAATTTTACTAGATAGAGAAGGAGAAGGAAGATTCTTCTACCTCATACAAGAGCTGAAGTTCAACCAGGGCCTCAGCTGCACAGATGTAGAGCTGTAAAATGACTCAGTGCTAACATTCATGCAAACTCCTTTGCTATAAGTGATAATATTATAACCAATATGCAGCACACAAGGTAATAGAGTTGCCATTAAAGAATGTACAAAATTTAGGACTAATTACACATTTGTGAATTGGTAAAAGTTATTAAAAGGTATGACAAAGAATGGATACACTGCAGATAAAGTTAACTACTTGATAATATCACACTAGATATTATTCTAAAATAAAACTAGTTCTCAGAGTTTGTAAACCTACAGCAAGGCTGATCAATTTCTCATGGTGTCAATACACACTAACCAATCCTGCAAGGTTAACAACATTTTTAAAGCAAATAACTTCCTCAGCAGGGATGAAAATAAAATCAATCTCAGAATTTCTCCTCACAATATTAAGCCACATACTCTTAATCAGTTTATACGCAGTCTCTGTCTATGAAATTATAAAATATATTTTATCAGTTGCCATGTGGGACTGAAAAACAACTAAAGCTGTGAGACTGCGTGGGCCCAGACCCTCAGCTGAGGCTGTAAGAGTGCAGTGAGTGTGTGGCTCACTTCCAATGTTGGTAGAGAGCAGCATGTCCAGACCTGCAGCATCATATGACCAAACAGACTGGCTCCCTTTCAGTGTCTCACTGTCACTGAGCCACGTTTGTGCCAAAACAAAATGCCTCTGGCCAATGGAACAACATCTAGAAGGAAAAAAAAAACTGTAAATGTTAACTAAATTTTACTTGCTCAGGTCTTGTTAGGCTTAGTAAATAGGCAAAATTAGGTTTAAAAAAATGTTAAGATCTTAAACATTCCATGCTCTCATAGTCTCTTTTACGATTTATGTATTTCTTTTTATTGTGCTTGCTTTATTTGTGTTAAAACTGTAGTACATAATCTTTAAAAATTAAAGAAAAAAAAAATCTCATTCAAACCATTGTGACTTGAGTTCACACAAGTCACGATGGAGTAACACAATGGTGTAGTCTACATGATACACAGGTTTATGGCGTATACCCACTACCAAAGGGCCACTTAAAAAATGTGCATCTATATGAATTAACTCTGCTTTTTGACTGAAATTGCACTCATGTAATTTGTTTTTGCAAATAAAAAGGTGGAGATTACTGTCATTTTCATTAAAAACACTAATTAAATATACTAAAATGCATCATGTGTGGATTATTTAAATTTTAATTAAATTTAATTTTTATTTTATGTTTTTTTAAGTTTGTTATTGCCTGGCTGACACACACATGTCAGTCTCCACACAGCACTATGACAAAAAAGCAATGTAATAGCACAAGCCGTCTTACTAACAACATGTATCTTGCTGATGTACAGGCATTTTAACACTTAAGTGCAAACAAAGGCAGAATACTAACCAACAAATCTAATACAGAGAAGTTACATACTGCAGCTTTAATGCTCGTTGGGGTTTTTTGTACTTTCTAAAACTGCCAAATTAATATTATAAAACATTAATAAATCTGTCCACAGCTAATGGAGTTTCTTATGTTGCAGTAGCTGATTATCCTTTCCTTCCACGTCTGTTGGAGATCCTGTGTAGCCTTCTGCAGTAATGAAAAACAACAATTCATACTATAAGGTGATCCTTCAGTATAATCATTTTATTTTTCAATTGCTGCCAAATTGTGACTATTTTAACTTAATGTACACATCGGACCTGTAAAGTTTTACGATCTATAGCACAAATTCCAAGTGTTTCACCTCTCATGCTGTACCCACTGTGAGTGGACACTGGACAGGTCAGTGGACGTGCTGCTCACAACGATTCATTTCATGGCCCTGAGTTTATGTAACAGAGCTGTTTACTCTTCTGATTTCCACTATTTGGGTAATTACACACACACACACACACACACACACACACACACTGGTTTCCATGATTTCAGAGGACATTGCATGGACTTACATTCATTTCCTGCAGACTTACTCTAACCTTTACCATAATCACTAGTGCCCTAACCCTAAACTAACATCTTCACTTTGATTTTTGCCCTATAACGTGACTGTGTAAACATAACATACAACATAAGGAATACCAGGTACACACACAGAGAGAGAGAGAGAGAGAGAGAGAGAGAGAGAGAGAGAGATTCATCCCGCCCTCTCCCGGTTCCCTGTTGCAATGTGTGTGTGTGC
The DNA here is from genome assembly GCA_016785285.1 of Brachirus orientalis. Lineage (NCBI taxonomy): Eukaryota > Metazoa > Chordata > Actinopteri > Pleuronectiformes > Soleidae > Brachirus > Brachirus orientalis. The sequence goes on from JAFBJR010000425.1 coordinate 294,574, forward strand.
GCGCGCGCGTGCAGAGTCTCCAGCTGCTGAGCGCAGTGGAGCTCAGCTCGCAGTCCAACAGTCCAGCAGAGCAGAGACAGCAGACCCGTCCCCCCGCTGGACTAACTTACCACTGAGAGTGAATGACAGTGTTTGGACAGAGGGGACAGACAGAAAGATGGAGGGACAGCGCACGTTGATGTCTTTGCGGGCAGCGTTATGTGTCTTCCTCCTCACGGTGCTGCTGGAGCCCGGGACTGCCGGTGAGTTACGCACTGCTGTACTTCCGAATGTCCACTTCCGTCCATTTAAGACTCACGGACTAAAGCTAAACTCTATATATGTGTGTGCGTGTGTGTGCGCGCGCGTTTGGGAAACTTTCTTTGCGGCTGGTTTACGCATGGCTCAGTGTGTGGAGCTGAAGCGCAACAGGTGACTCAGAGCGCAGCGGACTGACGCACGGCTCAGTTATTCTTCTCGCTGCTGGATACTGTCAACAAACTGTGCTGCCTTTTTTTTCACACAGCACATGTTTGATCACACACACACCATCATTTTCTGTGAAACTGGTTTTTATACAAATATATTATGGTTCATATGATCATATGCACCACTAATGATTCTTCTGCCACCTTTATGTAACCAGGAAAGCTCTTATATATATATATATATAATTATCCATGTAACGTTTAAAAAATGATAGTTTACACTTTTATGCTAATTAAATTGCTTGTGACATAATGCATATTTTATTCCTGTATCTGGTGTATCTTTTGGTGAATGTCTGAACTTTAACTTTTATTACCTTAGCCAAGAATTTTCTCTCTCTCTGCCTGTTTGTCCGTCTGCACGCCTGTCTTTCCTGCCCATACCTGATCATACATGTCTGCCTGTCTGTCAGCAGTATTACCCAGAAACTACTGAACCAAATGTCCATGAGGTCTTGTTGAGGGGTGGAGCCCCATTTTGGAGAAAATCTGGATAAATGGGCAGAGCTTTCATTTACGTGTGGTGAGATAGGGCGTAAGCTTTGGCAGAGGTCTTTATTTTCCCCTGATGGAGTCAGGGGTTTTTCTTAAATTGAATCATGTGATTCTCATCAGACGGGTCTTCTAAAATATTCTACAGAGTCATATAGAGTCACTAGTCCTGCCATCACAGTGTAATGCTAAATTGTTGGAATAGCCCTCAAATGGTGAGAATATGCCAGCTTGCAGTTATGAGTAAAATATGTCGGCCCAACTCATTTTTAAGCTTCAATAATCTTTAATATTTATGAATATCTGAAAGTTTTAATATTTTGGATGCATAGCATGAGTTTGTCTGACCAATGTGATGGTATTTTGGGGGAAATTGTGTATAAGGTATCAGTTATTTGCATGATAGTGGCCATACTTTTCCTCCTACCACTGTCAGCTAATCCACAGGTTAAGAGCTACTGTATTGAGCCGCTTTCCATTTGTCATCACTGATGAAAAGAAAAGGCAAACTGTTGCCATTCTGGAAAAGAACTGAGGTCTCAAATTTGTTATAGCAAGTGCCAGCGGAGAAAATATTGAGCTCTCAAATAACATCATTATAACCAAAGTTAAAATAGAGTGGTGTAAATAGGCTGAGCAAAGTCAGCTACAGACTTTGCACAGGAGGCAGATTTATTCTCTGATATGTTGTGTACGGTAGAACAGTATATGTTGTTCTCCTCCAAGTACCACCAGAGGAAGCTTGCGTACCACTTGTGGTACATGTACCACAGTGTGAGAACCGTGGGCCTTGCACATTGTGTGAACTGTTGGGTTTCTCTTCAATAACTGTAAGCTCTTGACTTGATCATGTCAAGTGCTTTGAGAAAATGTATGTTATGAATCGACACTACACAAATAAAAAGTTGTATTTGTATTGTGTATTTTATTTCTATAGTGTATATATTTTATTTTGCATCATAGACATGTTTTCAAAGTGAACTAAATATTGTTTCATATTAAAACACTTTTACTTTGAAATTCTGTATAAACCCTACTGATTAGCTGTTGTTGTTTTTTTTAGCTGTTGCTTTTTTTAATTTAACCAGACTAGATCCATAGACATTTTATATTCTTGGAAAATACTTTTGAAAAACTACATTCATACAGCATCTCACATCTACAGTAAGAGACAAGTCTGTAGAGTATTTAGTCACAGACTGTGGATCTTGCAGATCACTGTATATACACAGTACACTGTCTACACAGCATCTGCTGTAAATCTCTGGTTCCCTCTGTGTTTCCATGTTTTGTTGCACCACTGTCTTGTTTCTCGGCCAAGTCGTTTTTTTGTGTTTTTCCTGCTTCCTGTTTGCTTAGAGCTCATCAATTCCTTGCTGACATTGTCACACCACTGTTTGTGTGAGCCAAGAATAAAAGACTTGTGATAACATCAAACATATTTGATTAACAACAGGACTCGAAACTGACTGAAAACAGCTTGGATTACCTCCTTACAATAAGCCAGTGATTCCCAAAGTCTGGGTTGGGGGCCCACAGATGGGTCACAGATTTTTTTATGGGTTCCCAAACAAATGTACAGAATTTTCCCAACCTTTAAGTTAAGATTTATGCATATATGTTTTAATAATAAGCATAAAATGAAGTGAACCAATTCAAAATTAAATGAAGTGTCACATGTGGCTGGGTCATGATGGTCTGCCCTCTTTAAAAAGTGGGTCCCCTCATAGAAAAGTTTTGGAAACTGCATTAAATGACTGTGATGAAGGTAGCATACCACAGCACCAGTGAAACTCTGGTGAATTTATTCCAACCGTAGGGTCAGTTTGTGAGTGACTGTGGAAATCATTTGGTGTAAGACCAGCATCAGCTGTGAAAATTCATGCATGTTGTTTATCTTCTTCTTAATCTTCCTTTACTCCTCTTCCTCCTCCTCCTCGTCCTCGCTCTGCTGTTTGTTCCTGCCCTCCACCCTCAGAGGAGCCTATTTTGAACCTGGAAATCCCACATACCAGAAAGATTGTGTGGTCGTGCTGCATTGTATGCGTCAGAAAATAGCCACATACACACACACACTTAGAAATGAAAACACACACACACACACACACACACACACACACTTGTTGATTTCCCTGGTGAACTGCTCATCACTCTCCCAGCACCAGAGCAGCCTGAACTTTCTGTTATGCAAACAACAGGGCTGTGTCATTTTTTTGTCTTCTCATTGCTTGTTTTTCATTTGACTTGATGTTGACTTGGTGGTGCACTGCCACAGGAAGGTTCCTTCACCCTTCCTTTTCAGGGAGTATTCATCATGTCAGGGCAGAGGTCGCCGCCTAGTCGACCTCACAACGGATGCATGAACTTGATGGTTTCAGTTAAATATGAATATTCCCTTAACTTCTCGGTGGTTTAATGTGTTTAATGTCATCATTTCAAAGTTTGAGGAACGTCCGTCGACATTTTGAAACGGCTGGAACAGCTCAACTGATTAAACAAGAAAACACTCAACAGATTAAGTGATAGTGGAATTAACAGTTAGTACATGATGGAAACTATTTATATCCCTTTGTTTTCATGCTTAAGTTAGAGTAAGAGTAGGGATTTAATATTTTTATTGTCATGCAGGTATGTCATAAAAAAGCACGATTAGTTATTTTCCCAAATTGTTTAGGTCTAGTAAGTACAAGAGAAGAGAAGAGAAGAGAAGAGAAGAGAAGAGAAGAGAAGAGAAGAGAAGAGAAGAGAAGAGAAGAGAAGAGACTGCTCACTTAAATCCATCTGAAGTGTCTCCCTTTGCCTTTTTTACCATATTAGTCCTTTGCCCCCTATGACTCACTTTGCTGCATCTCCGGGGTCAAAGACAGAGGGAGGGATAGTGGTAATCTGAGAATGTTAAAAGAGATAAAGATAAAGATGAGAGGAATGAGGGAATTAGGATTAAACTGGAGGGAGAGGGATTAAGGTAGAGGGATAATTTTGAGTAGCAGAGGCAGAAAGCTGAGCCTCCCGCTGTGTGGCAGTTATGTGGCCTCTGTGCTGCCTCTTGCCAGTTGTCTTCTCTCATTTCAGTGACCAAAAAAGGATTTTTACCTCTACTTTGTATTTTCCATGCCACATTGTTTCAGAAAGGTCTTGTCGACTGCAGGTTTAGCTCTCTCATACTGAACACCCATCTCAGGTGTGATAACTATGGAGTAAATACCTTTTCCAGTTTCCAAAAATAGCAAAAAGTAAGTAAATAATAGCAATATTGTGTCAGTTCACGTCCGACAGGTGAAACTGGCATGGACTGTTTACATTAGAATGCTTTAATTTGGTCAATAAAATATGGATTTCACCTGGCTTATTGATTATTGTATTGCACGTTGACAGGAAGACGATACAGGAGGGAGCCAACGCAGTTCAGTAGCTAGTTCAGTCTACGACTTGTGGTAAATGTCAGGAAACCACCCCAGATAACCCAACCCTAACCCTCCAGGTTCTACATTACCTATTGATTTGGTAAACATGACACTAATTTATTAGACCATCTATTAAATGCAGTGCCAGTTGGTGGTACATTTTTGGCTATACATTTTTTTGCATATGTTACATTTCTGTTAACTGCACTATTGCGTTATTGCATTTGTCATTCATCTCTGTAGAGGCGACTCTTGTGACCGACAGTAACAGGACAGTGGCACTTTAGGGGCTAATTAGATTCCAGTTGAGTCCAGTGCACCCACAGCTCCCCCCTCTAGATCCACCAATGGTACAGTCTCATGCTTGCAGGAACAATCACTTCAAAGACGTTTCAAAACTCTTTAAGTCTGTGTTTCCACAATTGCACATTTTTAGTGACACCTTCCTATAGAATGCATACCTGCTGTGAAGGCTTTTCTCTTTTTCCATGAACGGTGCAGCAGTTTGCAGCAGCCTTTCCTGTATATGTGATAAATCACAGTCGAGTTTCCCGTCTGTCCTTCTGCCCACTGTGAGCTCACATCCTCTGTGGTTTTGGAAGAGGAAGAGGGGAAGAGAGGAGGTGGGGTCGGACACAGAGAGGGACACTTCAGCCAGTGGAAAGGGTGGACACAGATAGGTATTTTTAAGTTCCAATGCTGATAATGCAAAGTTTTGTTCTGTGGCAGCTGCAAATACGGATTGTGTTGCAGTTTAGGTTTGTCAGCTGTCAGCTAAAACTTTTACTGCCCAAAATGTTTCATAGTTAATTTCCAACTTTGTGTAAGAATCTTCTGATACAGTGGTTCCCGTAAGAAAATATTGAGTTCTTGAAGTAACACCTTGAAGTAACACCATTATCACCAACATTAAAATACAGTGGTGTAAATAGGCCGAGCAGAGTCAGCTACAGACTTTTCACAGGAGGCAGATTTATTCCCAATAATTTTCCTTCAAGTACCAGCAGAGGAAGCTCGCGTACCACTGGTGGTAGATGTACCACAGTTTGAGAACCATGGTTCCAATATAGACACATCTCTGTCAAGAGATAAGTGCATAGGATGGCAACATATTAGCTTTTATGTTGTAGTGATTAATGAGCAAAACGGTACTACAGTTGTTGTGTTGCATGTTAAATATGAGTTCACCTCCTGTCAAAATATAGTTATAGTTAAGTGTAAAAACAAATATTTAGCATAGAGTAATTTTAAATCTCCATCTAAATCACTGCACTTTCTGACTCAAAAACTTAACACAGTATATTTTGCAGTGTTAAAGTAACACTAAAACAATGACATTGACTCAAATTGACCAAATACACTTAAGAATACTGTTAAATCAAACTATTTTTTATGTTTATATATTCATTTATGTTAAAGTGACTCCTTTATTGTTCCTACTTTAACAGTAGGAACTTTAAGACTGCTACATTGACTGTATCCACTGGTGTGTGTGCCAGAGAGAAGCCAGAAGAACACTTTCAGTCCTCCACGTCTCCACTTTCAAATCCAGCCGCTTCAAGAATCATCAAGAGTGCAGTTAATGAGTGTCCACGCTTTCCTGTGACGCACTGAGCCCATTCGTGTTTTCGCTCTCTGATTCTCACACATGGACTATCAGGAAGAGGAAAGTGCAGCAGGAATAAAAGAGAAAGTCAAAGCACTTTAGCATCTGGTGCAGTGAGGCACATACCACCACAGACCTTCGTGCACACTTACCCTTTGACTTCCTGAACCGGCACTAAATGCAGGAACTTCAAAAAGTTTAAAGATTCAAAGATTGTGAAGCTGCACTGCAGCCCCTTCAAAAGGTGCAGTGTTTGACTTTTAAATATAAATAAATTTCCACAACAGTCATCATTAAAGTATTGTTTTTAATCTTGTCTCACTTGATGACTATCCCACACCGTGCACAATAAGTGACTCATTTTACATCGAGGCAGATGTGATGTGCAGAAAATGAGACACTTGCAACAGGTTGGCGTGTGACTGAAAACCCCAAGAAGAGACCACAAAAACTTTCAGAAGCTAAATTAACAGCAGTTTAATTTATTTAAACACTTCTTGCACCTGGGCAGTGGAGGAGTGGGTGTGGTATGAAATCACTGAGACATGCATCATGTGCTGTAGAGGCACCAGCACTGTTTTAATTACTGAGAATTCCTTAAGTCACAGAATGTACACACTGGAACTTTGATAATGTGACAAGCAAGGAATAAGGAGGCAATAATGCAAGATTACATACTGTATAAGAAAGAAAGATAGAAAGATGCTACAGTAAGTTTTTAAACCACTGGACTTATGAACTGATGCAAACGTTGCCATCAATTGTCCTAAAATACCTACAAATCCTCAAAATACTAATCAAATTATTATTGCTTATATTGCTGTTTTATTGCAATGATATTATTATTACCTTAGGACCCTAGAGAATCTGAAATTTACTTACCAGTCACCTGTGTAACTGCTGGTTAACGCAAATCAGCCAATTTACATGGCAGCAACTCACTGCATTGAAGCATGTGCACATAGTCAAGATGACCTGGTGAAATTCAAACCAGATGGTTTGATTTTCAGAAAGGTGATTTAAGAGATTTTGAATGTGGCGTGGTGTCACACAGGCTGGTCTGAGTGTTTCAGAAACTCATGATTTTCTGGGATTTTAACCCATAACTGTCTCATGGGTTTACAGAGAATGGTCTGAAAAAGAGAAAATATCCAGCAGGTCCTGAAATACTCAGGCCACAGTGAGAGAAAGGCAACAGTAACTTCAAAATAGCCACTCATTACAACCAAGGTATGAAGAAGATAATGTCTGCCACTTTATTAGGTACACAGGATGCCTACTAAAGTGGCAGGTGAGTGAATATACTGTATGCCAGTGTAGCAGCTTCAAGAACAGCATAGGTGACGTGGGCTCATTCCTCATTACTTCACAGCATTTAAGGTGGAAGGAGAAATGAGTGAGGGAGAGGGAGGAAGGGTGAGACAGACACCGAGAGGAGAGACGGAGAAGGTCTGGTTCATTCGTTCCCATGCTGCATTCCTTGGGTGGGTGTTTCTGGCTCCTGTACAGAAAAGGTTCTCTCCAAAACTTTATCACGTTCCTTCTGTAAATATTTTCCTCTCTCCTCGTGTTGCTGCTGCTTTTCTGTTGCACTGTATAGTAAGAAAGTTCCCTCTCACTGTGGTATTCATAATAAAATGGATCTCAAATGTCACACAGCTCAGTTTTTAAACTGTGGATTCAATCAAAGTAAGGTTTATTATTACTATATTGATACTAATAAGATATTAAACCACAATTTACTCCAGTTTCTTTTACTCTGTTAATATGATTAAAGGTTTGTGTACTAACTAGGCAGGTTTCATTTGTCCTGGTGGATGAACAGATGTGGATTTCAGTATCAGTATTGGTCTGATATTGGTCAAAATCACTGGATCAGATATAAGGGGAAAAGAAAATTAAAGTCAAACACTTACCAAAAACGTTAATTATCCCATAAAAGTTTTACTAAGCTGATATTATGTGTCACTAATGTCATGTGACCAAAACTTACTTTAATATAAATGAAGGGGGAAAAGCCCCAAATGTACAGTAAGTGTATTTTTTATTGTCAGTGGATATTTGAGGCCGTGAAATCAGTATAGGAGATAAAATGAGACGCCAAATGGTTCCTAATGGTTATGTGTGGGTTTTATTTCTCTGCTCCTGCCACAAACCAAACGTATTGTCATGGAAGTGTTTTGTGCCTCCCGTGAAATGAATAAACCAGTCCATGCAGACTGTGGTTGAATATGTTTCACACACATTTAGAGACACATTTAACCGCACACACAATGGAGCAGGGCGGCCGGGCTTGTTGACATGTAGGGAGAGTAACGATTTGTGTTAAATGAAGTCCTCCTCCGGTCGGGTTTTACAGTTCAGATCTGCAGACGTGGTTGATTTAACGATAGCACAGACTGCGCCTCATGCAGTTGTTTTGTCTGTTCCTTGCGTTTTTCAAATGTGAAGCCTGCTTGCAAGAGAGAGAGAGACAGAGAGAGAGAGAGAGGCCCCTATCATCGTGGTGAAGTCGATATCTGTCACTCAATCTGCAGAAAGACTCTGCCGACTGTACCTGCATCTGAACAGCAGCGGCCGTCTCAGGATTGGCACATTTCACTCAGTGCAGCTGAGTAAAATAAATTGAAACATTTTAGTTTTTCCACAAGATATATAAAAGTCCATATTAAAGTCCTGTATATGTATTTGATTATGTCATTACAGTCCCTGTTGGTGTAGTGGCCAGGTGTCTGAATACTTTTGTCCACAAAGTGTAGTTATACACAGTATAGTATAGCAGGGGACTAACATGATAGCAGATGGTGTTGGTTTTTCACTTTGCAGTCATTTTTCACATCACAATGTCAAACTCAAACTAAAAAAGTGATATTTTCCAATCTTTGTGGTAAAATTGAGAATATAGTGTGGACAGCAATGGAAGTGATGTAACAAAGACCTACAGACCATCCATGTAGGTTCTCTAATCAAACTGAAGCATGACGTGGTCATACTGAACTTGAATTAAAACAAAATAAAAACCAAAATAACTTAAGCTCAACACTATTTAGATATCTAGTTGTCTTTCTTATGTTACTGTTTTTTTCTCTACACACACTATTGGGGCCACCAAGCAGCCGCTTAGTTCACTTATGCCTCTGGTGCTGTGCATCGTAGCATTGTTACTCAAGAACATTTTCCCTGTGAGGACAATAAAGTGTATATGTGTTGTTGTTAGATTTATATCTCTTTAAATTGTACATTAACATATGCTCATTTAATTTTTTTTTTTTAAGCTTACAGGCAGTGAGTTTGAGTCCAAACAGGTCTGAACAGGTCACAGACACATACAAATGTGTTTTCAGACATGCTAAGGAGACTAACAGGGATAAGATTTTACTGATTGTGAAGTTGGTTCAGACGGCACGCAATCCATTATTATACAACGTGGAAAACCTTCCAGCCAGCCAGACTGATGATATCAACGAGTAAAGATGAAGTCAAATGTTTGTAAAAGGCTGTTTGTGACATTTCCTAAGCAGAGTATTGATTTTGATTTCAGCTATAACTGAGAAAACACAAAAAACATCCGGTCATTGAGATCATTTGGGGTTTTTTTATATAGATTAGATGTCATGTCAAGAGTGACTGGGTCAGTAGATACATTTTCCATAGTCTTTTTGAAAGCATTCCATAAATCCCCCTCCTTCATACCTGATATTAAACATCAAACCACATGTACTACATTAAATCAGAGTCTGAATGAACAAATGGAACAAACAAAACTTTCTGCGTGGGGTTTGAAAGTTCTCCCCCTGTGCTTTGGTTTAATCCAGGTTCTCCGTTGTTTCCTCCCACAAGTTTAAAAACATGCAGGGGTTAGGTAGACAATCTAAATTTACCGTAGGTGTGAGTGTGAAAATGAACGGTCGTTTGTCTTAACACCACCACCATTCTCCGCTCATGTGGAGGATACAACAGAAGATGGTGAATGGTCTGGTGGATCCACGTGAATCCAAGCTCTGCTCTGCTGTAACATGAAATAAGATTTTATATTTTATAGATTTTATATATAATGGAAGAAATTGTGACGATCATTGTAAATATTGTTGCATGTGTGACAGCTGAGATGTGTAATAAAAATTACTGTGAAACAGCAGCAGGTGAGAGGACGTCAGCTGAGAAGGCAGTCCCTAATTCATCCTGGGAATGGATTGTGTTCATACATGTTCAAACTTCCTCATATCAGAGATCTGATCTGCATTCAGGATAAATTGGGTGCATTTAGATCTGCACTTACAGCTAAGTTAAAACCATCTAAATTTGATCTGATCTGTGGCTTTCAATTGTGTCACTGAGGTTCTGCTCTTGTATGGCTTAATGGTTTTCTTGAAGTGGTTGATTGAGGCACCTGTAGTGCGGCCTGGTGGAGGCGTTTATGGTCCTGACCTGGTTATTATACAGGCAGCATATGCAGCACACGAAAGCCTGGCTCTGATACTCGATTGGGAATTGCCTCAAATGCTGAGCAATCCAAAGTTTTACACTACAATAATAGGGGTGGAAATCACAGGGTACCTCATGATACAATACAATACGATGGTCAACCATACCAATAATATCACGATATTGCAAGACAATCATATAGCAATACATCACAATATTTGTCTGAAGAAAATAAAATGTTAAAAGTGCACGATTTCCCCATTTAGTCACAACATAGAGAACAAAGTGCATAACGTCTGTGCATCGAACGTGGATGGGGCATCACTTAACGTAGCTTTCTCCACCATTATCCAGCTGTAAACTCCCTCGTCTTCAGCCAACGAAGTTCTGCCCACGTTTCCTTCATTCAAAATATTGATAGTTGAGTCTCCAAACTCTTATCAACCTCCTTTTAAACCACTTTGCTGCATAAGTTGTCTATCTGTGTTGACCCTAACCCAATAGTGACATTAAAATAATATCATTATACATGTGACAAGAGAATTCATGGATACCCGTGTGTGTGTTTTGCAGATTTGCCTCCGTTTTATCCTTTACGGCAGCTGTGTAAGTTCTGTGATGTGGAGCTGTCCTCGTGTAGTGGCACGGGGACCTGCATGTCCAACTGCTCCATCACATCCATCTGCATTGACAGCAGTGAGGTCTGTGTGGCTATCTGGTAGGTACCTGACGACAGCAAATGGTCTTTAATTCCTCTTGAATGTGATTTACTTTTTAACTATGCGGGACGACACCTCCCCTCTGTCTGTCATTCCCTCTAAGGAGGAAAAATGAGACTGGATTCTCTCTGGAAACACTGTGCCACAATCCTTCCAAGCCGCTGTACGGCGTTCTGCTGGATGACTACAACAGCACCACCTGTGTGATGAAGGAGAAGAACACGACAAGTGGACTGGCTCATTTCTGCTCCTGCACTGAAGAGGAGGAGTGCAATGACAAGCTGTTATTCTCCCCGAGTAAGTACACAACACTAACATCCTGTAGTGAGATTTAGATCTGGGTTTATGAATCTATGATTTAAGAAAATGTTTTGCCATTTTGGTCGTAAAACTATGCAAATAGATTAAGTTAACAAGTATTGGACCACCTACACAGTACACTTAAAGTGTTTTTGTGACAAATCACTCTAAATCTACAAGCATTAATATGTGGCTGAACCTCCTTTCCAGCTGTAACAGCTTCGACTCTTCCAGGAAGGCTTTGTACAAGACTCTGGAGTGTGTTTGTGGGAATATTTGCCTCTTCATCCATTAGATCATTTGTTATGTCAGACACTGAGGTGTAACTTGAGGGCCTGGCTCTCAGTCTCTGTTCCAGGACATCTTAAAAGTGTTGAGGTTTGAGTTTTGCGTTGGCCACTCAAGTTCTTCCACACCAAACACACCTGACCATGCCTTGATTTGTGCACTGGGGCATGATCACACTGGAACAGAAAAGGGCTTTCCCCAAACAGCTCCCATAGTGTCCAAAATGTCTCGATTAGTTGAAGCATTAAGATTTTCCTTTACTGGAACTGATGGGCTGAGGAAAAACCCAGAAAAACAACACTGCATAGTTGACGTCACATAATCCTGTCATGCAATACTCAAAACCGAAACAAGACCGTTTTGGCAGGAAGTGACGCGTGCATACACCTTCTATATCAGGCAATATGTCTGTCAATGCGATCCTGACATAAAACATGAAGATGGTGGATAGTTGCTACGTCCTGGGAAACCAAAACTGTTGGGGAAAAGCAAAAAGAGAACATTTTACCATGTGACTCACTGTGACACTCCTCAGTGTGAGTATAGAAGACAAAGTGATGGAAATAGACAGGCAACAGTGTCCACTTGTGTAGTGATCACTTCATATCAGGTACAGAATCCAATGCTAAATAACTAATATCTTGTTTATTTTATAAGAATAAGAAGCAAACATGTCATTTATCATAATTAAATTTTATACACATTAAATGCAATACATACAATATTTTTCAGGACTACTTGAATAAATGACAGTGGGTAGACCACACCATAACTCCCGACACTTTAGCTGTTCTGTGTACGTAATAAAGTGGCTGGTGAGTGTCACATGTCTTTGCCTGTTCACTTATCTGCACAGGCAGAAACGAGACAAATCATGCAAATCACGCACACTCATATCAGACCAAATGGCTGTGTGTGTCTCTCAGTAAGGCTGTGGAATGACTGAAATGCATCATCACAGCAGGAAGATGAAACGTTGGTGTTTGCATCACACGTAAACATTGTGAGGACAGTCCTCTATGTGGTCGTTCACTGGTTCTCTGCTGTGTTTGGCTGCTGCACCTCACAGTGCTGGGGAGTGTGTGTGTGTGTGTGTGTGTGTGTGTGTGTGTGTGTGTGTGTGTGTGTGTGTGTGTGTGTGTGTGTGTGTGTGCGCGTGTGTGTGTGTGTGTGCGTGTGTGTGTGTGTGTGTGTGTATAAGCCAGCTGCGCTGAAGAGCTCAGACATATGGTTTCCTGTCTGTGTTTAACTTAAGTGAGAAACATCTCCAGCACATGGTGAACAGCCGCTGAACACGCAGCACATGCACTACTATAGTGCATAACGCTGAACTAACCCTTTCACTTCCTGTTATATAGCATTATTACATCTGCTCCATTCTGCTCCATTCACCACTAATGTTTTACTGACTCAGTGTCTAAACTGCTAATAAAAAGTATTGAAACGTCACTTTACCATCCTGGATTTCTTTTGATGGAGAAACTAAATAAAAGAAACCTACAAGTCCACTTGCAACTGATTCAGTGACTTTTGGCCAACTCCCAGTACAGAGATTTACCGTTCATTGTGCAAACAATCCAGTAATATAAGGTACAGTCAAAGCTGCTGCTGTTGCTCCACAGTTTACTTCATCAGAAGAGTTGCACACCCCTAATAATCTGTCGGGGGTTTTTTTTGCTCTCTCTTTCTCTTACACAAACACACAAACAAAAGTATTCTAATCCGTGCAGCAGGAAGTCGTCGTTTGTTGAGTTGAATCTCTGCCAGAACTCATTCCTCTGTAGATGATTAAACAATAATTTACGACTGCTGTTTTATCACTTAATATTCCCTTCATTTCAGATTAGAGTTTAGCCGCTTTCTGCTGGTTATTGTCTGCACGTTTTATACTGTATTGTAGTTCACTGCTTCACAAACTCTTTATTTGGGGAAACACTTTTATGGACAATAAACCACCATGACCCAATTCACAACATATCATGTGATGCTTTTGACTCAGTATGGGACAATTTCAAAATGTCCTATATGGTAAGAAAATTACTATTTATCCTGACCGAAATATTCTGATTTAGAAAATGATCCTAATAACATGCTTTAATGTAGGTTGTTTTAACTATATTTTCAAATCTAAATGTGTAGAGCCTTCTGTCAGTTCTCTACTGCCATTTAGTTTGTACTTATTTGTGCACATTTTATAAAAACGTACTGCTACAGATGAACTAAATAAACAAATGTGTTACAAAATGTAATTTTACCAAACAAAAAAAACTTTTTAAATCAAAGACAATGATCTTAAACAAAATAACTACAAATCATGAGGTTCTGCAGTGACTGGAATGGTACAGGCTCACCCGATGGCTCTTCAAAATAAATGACTATGACTTTATGCTGGTGGGCTACATAGCATTGTTTAGTAACAGGGGAAATATTCAAAATTATCCTGATAATGGAAATTCCCCTACGTCAACTTATTGTGATTGCTATTTATTCCAAAGTGTATGACTGTATAATGTCCCACCATAATTTTACTTACATTGTTAATATTATTTTGAATTGGTAAATCAAAAGATAACCCCAACTATTCTGTGTTATATAGTAAAAAAAAAAAACAGTGAATCTATTTAAAATGCCCCTTCAAAAAAAAAAAAAAAACTTGATAAAGTTAGTGACGACCTGCTTGGTGAAGCATGAAGCTGCGTTTCCACTGCAGCAACTCTCACCAGTGCCTGTGACACAGCAGATGTTTCTGCTTAACATCCGTAAAGATGATTTGCAGCAGATTGACTCGACTTCTCTGACAGTGTCATTGAAACATGTGTTTTTGGAGCTTGTCAACGAGCTTCATTGGGAAGGGAGGCACTGATAGTAAATACTGCCTTGTTGTAGTAACATGCTTTTTTGTGCAAGTGCCACACAGTGGTGCTTGAAGACATGCTGTGTGGATAATAATCAAAACCACAGTAGGACAAAGTCGTCTCTGAAATGATTCTGTATTATTTCTGCACAGACGTCACCATCATCTCACGTCACGGGTCGTGATGAAGAAAATATTCCTCATAATAGGAAGAAAGAGGTATAAAAATACAAAGAAGGGGGAAATTAATTAGAATGACTATAATGCGGTCTGCAAAGAGGAAGAGGATGTGATGATGGATGTGGCAGTAAAGGGGGAAAAAATGGCTCTGTGAATCTTCCAAGATCTGTTTTTTATGGTTATATTTTACAGTTCCTCCTTAACTGTGGAATCTTGGCTTGGCATGAGTGAGTGTATCAGTCACTTGGTAACACGGCAGACTGTTTTATAGACAGATGACTCAAGCAGGATCAGTTTAAGATGCAGAAGGAAAAAAGGAGGGAAAAGAAGAAGGGCAATGGAAGTTAAAACAAGTGGACTGAGACTCAGAGGGAGAACAATGGAGAGACGTGAGCCAGTTTCATGCGGCAGACTGGTTGTACAGTCATGTTTCCATAACAAGGACACATTGTCAATATTAGTGGACTCACACTCATCGTAATATGAGAGCCGTCTGGGAAAAAGGGCAGGTTATTTATGCATTTAGGAGGATTAATCTGCTTTTGTGTAAACATTGAAGTTCATATGTGTCGCTGTGAGGATGGATTGTCTTAAGCCAACTCTTTTGTTGAGTGATGTTTCTCCAGGTTAACACTGACCAGTGGTTCCCAACCCTTTTTTCCTTAAAGCCCACCTTTGCATGTGTCCAAGACAAACCAGGACCCCCCCCAACCCAAACTCCTGTCTACACACACACACGTATGGAGAATAAACATTAGAATCATTTATATGCAAAACTAAACAGAAGGTCTTTGGTCCTATTCTTACAGTGTATATGGATGAAAACTGTCTTGTACTTCCATAAAAATCAAAACCAAGGTAACTGTTGAGATACTGCCTTGTTTTGTTTTTGAATTTGGCGAGTCTTTGGTACTCTTGGTACGTTTCTCAGATATTTTGTTGTACAGATGCTGCCGACCACTGCCTGATTTGATCTGCTTACACAGTAATGGTGACAGAAGTTCAGAGGTGACAGAGGTGTTGGTAATAAATAGCTTAATAAATGTAAAGGTGGACCAAATTTTTTAATTTTATATGCACAATATAATTTTAATAACCTCACAACCAATAAGCAGACAAAGCTCTGAGCCCCCCCAATATGGTCTGAGTAATCAGATCTAACGATGCATTCAGGATGTATAGGGTGTGTTCAGACCTGTACGTCCATGGTCCACTTGTAATCAGATCACTCAGGACAGATCTGAGTAATAGTGCAGGTTTTGTTAAGAGCAACTGTAAGAGGTACTGTTGTATAGTCAGTGATGACTTTTTGGTACGTGCAGCTGACAACACTAAGTAGCCCGAGGTGTGCTGTTACATTTATTTATTTATTTTTATTTGTCAGGTACAATCCAAAAAAAAAATTATAACATATCACAGTAGTATGAAACAGATGTCTTGCATAGAGGATTTCTAGCCAAGGCTAATTTGCAATACTTTGTAGTCCCTGGCTTAGACTTTTGTAAAAACGTGTTTTAAATAAAACAGAAAATACAGTACATTAGTTTCAAATGCTCAGCTCATCTTCAAGCTTTGCAAAAGCCTGATAACGAGCCATTTATTTGAATCAGGTGTGTTGGAGCAGGGCAGTGGTCCCCCAGGACCAGGATTAAAAACAATAGTTTGGACAACTTATTCCAGCTGGAAAGTAAAGTTTGTAAACTGCTCACTCTCTCAAACCAAAGTCCATTGAGAAAAACTGCATTTTAAGCTTTTGAGGATGCAGCAGCTGCTTCATTTGATCAGCTGTGTCACTTGGGTAAATCCAAAGATAGAATTTACAAAATAAAACATGCACTGATGGAGGCTGTAATGGACAAATAACTCTTGTAGGTCATGTTGTAGAAGTTGCTAATTTCCTCTATGGACTTTTGTGCAGGGAGCAGTCGCTTTACAAAGCCACACAAACTTTTCATTTTCCACCACATGTCAACATTTACCCCATTATAGATAGTGCCGAGGCAGAAGGACACGTTCAGCAGGCCCACAATGTTCCAGCATGAGTGAGAGCCATCGCAGACATGAGGCTCACACGTATCCACCCACCGCCTGTTTCAAACATGAACTCATGTCTGACTCTGTCATTTTGTGAGGATAATGTTGTTGCTTCAGTTTCCAAAATCACAACGTTGGTGTTTGTACAAAACACCAATAATTAATTAGCAGCTGGTTAGAGCATTAAGGATGTGAGTCAGATATGTTGGCATTGGAAATCCCATCATTTATTTCATTAAACACACACACACACACACCGATGATGTGTGTAAATGATCTCCCCATTTGTACAAATGATGTGTCAAATCTAATTGAACACAGCATGAAAACACTCTGGCATCCTGATGGGAAAAGGCAGCATGAGTCTCATTACCAGTTTGTCTTGGCCCCGTCTGTCTTCGCTCAACGACACCATCCAGTCCCAGAAAAACTGTAAGGAAACTAACCTTAAAACCCCCCCCAGAAAAACCCTCCAAGCAATTTAAATAATGCTCACAGGATGCACACATGCACAGACACATGGAATGTGAGAGGTAGTGTCTGACTGTCTGGAAGTCTTAGATCCCAACCCACTTTACCACCAGACCTTTGAAAATCAGTGTGTTTTTGTTCAGAACTTTGTGAATCATTGCATCTGCAGCTCTGCCCAAAGCTATTTCACAAAGATTTACTTATTGGTAATCAAGAAATGACAAGCACCAAATTATCATATTCTTCATCTCAGTGTGAATGCACCTTTGACTTGCATGATCACAGGGCACATGTAAGTTTAAAGCGTATAAATCAGACATACTTTACTGTTAATGAGGTTGTATAATTATATGACAGCAGTACAGACGTTCAAAATTCTCTTCGCTTCACGTGACACTGGCTGGAACAAGTCACGGCAAAAGTGATGCATTCAATCATAGTTTTCACTCTTCTGACAACCTTTTATTCATTTTAGCTCTCATTCTGAGAAGTGTGTTTTATGGGTGGAAAACGTTTCATGCAAAATAGGTCCAGGGTACGGTTTCTTTGGTGGTCCGTTCTTGGTGTGAATGAGTCCAGCCCACCAAAGGAGCAGCTTCACCAGGCCAGGGCAGACAGGCTCTCCACTGTTCCTCCCTGCTGTCGACACACCGAGGGGTTGGCAGTTGGTAGTCATAGCCAATGAAGGTAGTTACCGCCATGGTACAGTGATTTTCAAACATGGAGCCCCTCGACTGTCAGGTGTGTTTCTCAAATTATTTTCAGAACAGCATTTAAAGCACGTGTGCTTGCATTTGTATTCTCTTTACTGAGTTCAGAGCTCCTCAGACTTCAGAGGTTTGAAGCAGCTTAAACTTAAGGTCCAAGGTCCATGTCCAGGTTTACATTTACACTTACACTTACATTGATAAGAATGAAGGACAACATAACATGGAGCCTAGTGGGTGGCAGCGTTCTCTATGTATCTCTGTATTTGACGTTTGAATTGGAACCATAGACCATGGACAAAAAAGTGGTTGTAGTCTTTCAGTTTTCTCCTGAAGCCAATCAGGAAATAAGATTATACCCCATATCTGTTTGAAAGTAGGTCTATGGGAAAATGATCCTACTTATACCATTTAATTTATT
Source organism: Brachirus orientalis (assembly GCA_016785285.1). Taxonomy (NCBI): domain Eukaryota; kingdom Metazoa; phylum Chordata; class Actinopteri; order Pleuronectiformes; family Soleidae; genus Brachirus; species Brachirus orientalis. Next base: position 312,942 of record JAFBJR010000425.1, read on the forward strand.
AAAGATACAGTTTCTTGAAGAGTTAATGGTCTCAATTATTTGTGTGATTGGCAGCAGGTATTGTCCAGTAGACACCTGCTGATGACCTTCTGTGACCTGCATCTGTGGCCTTCTCTTTACAAATATTAAGGCTTTTAAAATGTGATTATTTTGTGTGTAAACTTTCTCAATAAAACAAGAAAACCATCTCATTATATCAAGAAAACTATCTTGTTACTATCTTCCATAAAAAGAACAAAATATCATGTGCAAGCTCAAACCAACATAAGCTACTATTTTACACGACAGCTGTTTTATGACGTCATGACATAGTTAAAGGACTTTACATGAAATCAACCACTTGAAAACCACTTCAACACTGTTGTCCCCATGTTAGCATTTATAAGAAACTAACTATAGAAGGATTTTGACTGGAGTGTGTAGCAAATTAAACAAATAAATAAAATAAGAAATATAAATAAATAATGTAGTTAAATAATAATGATCTCTCACTCCATTTTATCTTATTCATGATTAAGGTGTTACTTCAAGAGCTTAATGTTTTCTCAGTTTGTACTTGGTATAAAAGGTCAGGGATCCACTGATCTACATACTTTTAATTCCTGTCTTTCATCTTCTTATCCAGTTGTGGATCCAGCTCTGGATGATACATTACTATCAGTGATCTTGGTGAGTCTGCTGCCCCTGCTGGTGATGGTGATCATTGTTGCGGGAATGTTCTACTGGTACAGAACGTACCGACAACGTATTCTCAACCAAGAATGGGAGAGCAACATGAAGAAACGCAAGCCCAGAGCCGGTGGGCTGGACTGCAGCGACGCCTGTGCCATAATGATGGATGACGACAGGTCAGACAGCAGCTCCACTCACGCCAACAACCTGAACCACAACACCGAGCCACTGCCCATAGAACTGGACCTGCTGGTACATGGATCCATTATTTGAAGCTTGTTTAGTGGATTCACTCTGCCAGTCTGACTAACATGACGGAAACGTTTGATCCCCTCTAGGTGGGCAAAGGTCGCTTTGCTCAGGTGTACAAGGCAAAACTGAAGCAGACAACGTCAGACCAGTTTGAAACTGTGGCTGTGAAGATTTTCCCCGATGAGGAGTATGCTTCCTGGAAGAACGAGAAGGACATCTTCTCTAATACCGACCTCCGACATGAGAACATCCTCCACTTCCTTACAGCGGAGGAGAGGAAGGTGGAGAAGCAGTACTGGCTCATCACTGCGTTCCATCCCAGAGGAAACCTTCAGGTGAGACGGTGACTCCGCTAACAGTTACCACAGTAGATAAAGTGTGGCAATGTTGTTGAATACTGTAATAATGATATGTTCAGTTTATCTATATTACTTGTATTAATAACAACAGTATGTTTAAACAAATACTTAATACTTATACAATATTATTGCCTTTCTACTTTGCATTTGTTGCTATAAAGATAAGATTTTCCTTTATTGTCCCACAAAGTGGGAAAATTCACATTGTCGCAGCAGCAAAACAAATAGTGAAAAATCAGAATCCAAAATAAAATAATAAATTAACCTAGACAAAGTAACTGAGAAGATACTGGGGGGGGAAAAAAATGCACTGTTTCCATTCAACAACATATAAATTCCACCCTTAAAATTTTTTCTTCAACTTTTCTAAATGGATTGTTGACATAAATAAGGAAAATAACATTTCATATGAATGTAAACGTCATATAAAAACCCCCATGTCTCTTGTTGTAGTTGTCTTACCAGTGATTTTATTCCTCTGACCAACAAATAGTTTCAGTATGAGGGGATTTAAGTAGAGTTAAAGGTACAGTGTGTAAAATTTAGCAATATTTACATGTCACTGTAGAGCTGGTCAGGTAGCTTTATGGAAAATGAAGTATAATGACTTTATCTTCCACACACTGCACCCTTAATTGTGTTTGGCCTCCATATTATGAGAAACCCTATTTTTATTGGAAGTTCTTGGACCAATAAAAACAGCATGATTTAAAGTTATTTATCACAGGTCAAACAGTCTTTGCAATATGTACAGAATATTATAAGGCTGGGCATCTATGGCTAATAAGTAATATATGGATATTTTTAGGCTCTATTCCAATATATGAGATATACTGGAATATGAAGCTCCTGAGATGGTTGTGCTTCTCAAAGGGAAAGTGACAATACACTTTAAAAACACTCTAAAATAACATATCTACATTTATGACCTTTATTACTTAATTTTAAAATACACTTACAATGACCTTTCATTCCAGAGAATACCTTGTTTATTTTATTGGCTTTTTAAAATGTTAAATGAAAGATATTTTCATGTGTTTTTTGAAACAATGATTATAAAATGATTATAAATCTGGTAAATTTTTAATACAGTTTTGTTGATTTATGAACTTTTTTTAACATTCTATAATATTTAATATTAAGTGTATTTTCCTAGTTTCTTCGATGTAATAAATATGATGATCATCAATGCAACAGCCTTGATAACAAGCAAAAGTCATCACGATACTTTATCATAATGTGACGCTATGAAAACCAAGACGATATCTTGTCTCGTGTCACACTTTAGATATAATATCCATAAATTGCCGTGGTATATTGTGCATGCTGATACATTTTCAATTATGCAGCTATAATAGTTGTTTCTGGTAAATAGGTTGTAGTCGTATAAATCAATTGTTGACGCTCTGATCTCGTTTCCTCTTGTCAGGAATACCTCACCCATCATGTGATCAGCTGGGAGGAGCTGCAGGTCCTGGGAAGCTCTTTGGCCCGGGGTGTTGCCCACCTCCACAGTGACCGTCTGCTGTGTGGACGCCCGAAGGTACGACAGTGTGAATGTGCGTGTGGTTATTTTGTTGGATTTAAACTCAAAAATTAAGTTTTAAATCTATGACGTGTCCAAAACAGAAGCTTAATGACAGTGTGCTGTGATGATACTGCGGTGGTAGAGGCCAAGTAGGATCCCTCTCACTCATTTTCTACCACTTTATCCACTGAGGGTCACAGGGGTCGCTGGTGCCTAACTCCAGCTGACATAGGGTGAGAGGCAGGGTGCACTCTGGACAGGTCGCCAGTCCATCACAGGGCCACATAGAGGGCCACATTCACTCTCACATTCACACATACGGGCAATTTAGAGTGTCCAATTGGCCTAATCCCCAAATCAGCATGTTTTTGGACTGTGGGAGGAAACTGGAGAACATGGTGAGAACCCACGCTCACACAGAGAGAACATGCAAACTTCATGCAGAAGGGCCCTTGTTCCGACCTCTTGCTGCAAAGGCAAGAGTGCTAACCACTACACCAACCGTGTGGCTCCAAGTAGGATCACCATAAACGGAAAGTGAAATGCTTTTATTTTGAAATTGACATCCACACCTTGTTCCTGAAGGTGCCCATAGTCCACCGTGACCTGAAGAGCTCCAACATCCTGGTGAAGAATGACCTGACGTGCTGCTTGTGTGACTTTGGACTGGCTCTCTGTCTGGACAGCAGCCTGTCTGTGGACGACCTCGCCAACAGTGGACAGGTCAGATTTTCTTCAAACAAAAAACAACAACAAAAGCAACCATAATAACAGTCAATAAAGAAGTACAATTGTAAAGTACTAGTCTAGTGATAAAGAGTAACAATATTAAGATATAATTTTAATAAAGAACGCATATTGTACAGTGTGTAAAATTCTGATGAAATTATTTTATTGTTTGCAGAATATGAAAATAAAATAAATATAGTTCATTTTATATGAGTGTACAATCACCTGATTATATGAATGTTTTTTTCATTATCTCAGAATAAGCTTTTTATATACACAGTATCAGCAGCCGGGTCAGCTCTACAGAGGCTGCCAAGTTTTACGCACTGTACCTTTAAATTACAACATGATTACTGTAATAATAACAATAATAATAATAATAATAATAATAATAATACACATCAGGCAGTTGACTATACAAAAAAGGAAAAATGCCACCAGTATTTTATATATTTTGTTACATGTTTATGATTAAAGCCATTGGATTTTTGAAACAACTGCATTAAAAACAGTAAAGACAGTGAGACATTTAATGCAATGGTGGTTGGATAGTTCTTTTATTTTATATTATATTTATTTCCATGCTTAATGTAAATAAATGTACATGTATATTTGTGATGCAGGTGGGGACGGCTCGGTACATGGCTCCAGAGGTTCTGGAGGCCCGACTGGATCTGGAGAACACAGAGTCCTTCAAACAGACGGACATTTACTCCATGGCTCTGGTGCTGTGGGAGATGACGTCGAGGTGTGAAGCTATTGGAGGTCAGTTCGCCCACAGAAACAAACAAACATGCACATGGATGCCTGTTTTAGGCCGGACCTGATAACTAATGTGATCCTTTCCATACATGATGTGTCAGTAGGATGCTGTGGTTTCCTGTCAAGCTAAAAAAAAAAAAACATCTTTAAAGTGATACAGAAGTGGGAAGTGATGTCTTTGTCACTCAGTCCTTTTAGCCTGCTGTTGTAGAAGTAATGCTCATTTGTAAATCAAATTTCAGAAAATGTGTTTACATTTAAGAAATTGTACATATTTTCATGCCGACTAAACAGCAGTGTATAAAACTGACTGTCAGTGTGTATGTGTTCTTGTATGGGTAAACTTATAAATCCCAGGGAGTGAGGACATTTTGGCTGGTCCTCATGTTCTGTCACCCCCTTAAAACGAGGGCTAAGACCTGGTTTTAGGGTTAGAATTTGGTTGAGGTTAGTGTTGTTGGTTACGGTAAGGGTAAAGGGCCAGGAAAAGCATTATGTGTATGAGTGTCTTCACTGGGAATGCTGCACAAATGTGTGTGTGTGTGTGTGTGTATGTGTGTTTTAATCTGTTACCACTTTAGGACCTTTTCTCGCATAAACACTGACCTTGTCAGGACCAGTAGTCCAAAACCTGGTCCAGAACCTCATTTTTGAGAAACTGATCAAGTTCAGGTATGAATTGAACTGTGGTAAAGTTAAGGTTAGGGTTAGGCATTAAGTGGTTAGGGTTAAGGTCAGGGGTAATGCTTTGTTCAGGGCTGTCCAAATGAATGGATATTAATGGAGTGTCCTAAGGAGAATAGCCATGTGTGTGTGTGTTCTTGTAATAGATATCTTTGTGAGGACCAAAAATCTTGAGACATTTTGGCTGGTCTTCACACTCTGTCACCACTTAAAATGAGGGTTAAGACCTGGTTTTAGAGTATCGGGTTTAGGTTAGGGTTAAGGTAAGGATTAGGGTTTAATTGCGATGGTTAAGGTTAGGTTAAGGGGCTAGGGAATGCATTATGTCTCTCAGTGTCCTCACTGTGAATGCTGCGCAAACGTGTGTGTGTGTGTGTGTGTGTGTGTGTGTGTGTGTGTGGTTCAGGATGCAGCTTCTCGCTGTGACTGAAGGTCTATGGGTCAGCAGCAGTGAAGTTGGTGGTCTAGTCTGTCACACTTCAGCTCGACCTCAGCTCCTGTGCCGCAGCTGGAATCTAAGGAATGATGGATATGTGAAGGAGTTGATCTAGACTCTGCTGCTTCTGCTGCTGCTGCTGCTGCTGCTGCTTCTGCTGCTGCTTCTGCTGCTGCTGCTGCCCTTCTGTAGGAACCACGTCAGTGAGAAACCTTAGAGTAGCCGCTCTAGCTGTGCACGTGTGACTCCGTATGATGATTATAGTCAGTGCAGGTACATTTTTCTCACAATACAACACAGCGAGATTAAAGGGGACTCAAGTCAAAATGTCCTAAAAAGTGTTAGACCAATCAGTTGTTGTAGATTTACTATATAAAAAAGGTATAAATCGTTTAAATTGACTCAAATGCTGATTGAATTTGAAGATTCAAGACCCTGACGTGTTCACTGTGTGAGCTGTGTGTGGAAAGTTTATGTCATGATTGTCTTTAAGCACAATAATTGCAACAGACAGTATTTTTACAGTAGATGGAAAAATGTACTTTTTGAATAGTTCTAAAAACACTCTGAGATCACTTTATTGTACATTGCAATAAGAGACAATAAGATTATTCCTTGCCTTGCAGATCCAAATCATATTTTTAGGTAATACTCTCAAGTGAATAACAACAATGTTATGTGTAATACTATTATAAATTACAGTACCAGAGATATTAAATAAACAGCAAATAATTTCTCATTGCTGGGGTTGATTAATACGATCACAGCAGTTTGAATTCACAATGCCTGAACAGTTATTATTGTAGTAAATGTTTCTGCACAGGCATGTAAGTACATCTCAAATAAACCTTTAAAAGTCACAGCATATACATGTATATCTGCTCTGTAAATCCAATTAATTTTAAATTATTATTATTATTTTTATTTATAATGGTTAGGGTTAGGGTTTATTTTTGCATAAATCTCATTGTAAACTTGTTGCAATACAATTTGTATCGAGGCCATATTTTTGATGCAGTTAATAAATCAATTTTTGCATTAAGCAATATAGATTTAAGTAAAGTTACAGGCTTTTAAGAAAATCCAAACCAACTTTCAGTTCAAAAAGCAGGAGTTAAATCCCACCAACCACTTGGACTGAACAAAATGTCCTCACCTTCAAAAATGTCTCCGCTCTTGTAAAAGTACACACTCAGACACACAACTCTGCTGTGAGGATCAATCATTCTCCTCTCCTGGGCTTTTCCAGACAGTCTGGGACATTCAGAACCGGACAGTCACATTCCAGTAAGTGTGTGTGTGTGCGTGTGTGTGTGTGAATAACAAACATCAAGGTCAATTTACATAATCATGTAAAGTCCTGTATTTATATGTCACAATCTAGGACAGTGTGGACGTGGGTTTCCCCCAACAACAGGGGACAGAATGGTGGGTAGAATTACAACCCGCTGCTGGTCTTGTTGTTGTTGTTGTGGTCAGTTATAGTTTTATGTACATATCCTGAATTAGCCTGCAGGGTGTGGCAGCGAGGGTTGGGCAGAGTAATGGAGCGAAGAGACGGCCTCACACTGTGCCAAGCGGCCATGTGGCTGACAAGGGAGGCAGGCCAACAGCTGGCCCTGCATGTGTGTGCACGCAAGTTCTTGTTTTTGTCACCTCTTTAGGACCCTAGTCTGGCACGAACACTGACCTTGTCAGGACCAGTAGACCTCATGGAGAACAGAACCTGGTCCCATTGAGGCAGAACCTCATTTGTGAGAAACAGGTTAAGTTTAGAGCTAAGATTGGAGTCGTGGTTAGGAATTGACCGGTTATGGTTAGGGTTGGGGTTAGGCATTGACCGGTTATGGTTAGGATGGGGGTTAGGCATTGACCTGTTATGGTTAGGATGGGGGTTAGGCATTGACCGGTTATGGTTAGGATGGGGGTTAGGCATTGACCGGTTATGGTTAGGGTTGGGGTTAGGCATTGACCGGTTACGGTTAGGGTTGGGGTTAGGCATTGACCTGTTATGGTTAGGGTTGGGGTTAGGCATTGACCAGTTACGGTTAGGGTTGGGGTTAGGCATTGACCGGTTACGGTTAGGGTTGGGGTTAGGCATTGACCGGTTATGGTTAGGGTTGGGAGTAATGCTTTGTTTATGTGGTATGTGCTCTGTTCGCTATCAGAACGGTGACAAAAATGTATAGACAAGATTAATGCGGCTGCCTACTACATGAAAAGTAGCTTTCTATGTACAAGAAATAATTATAATTTCAAAAAATTAGTAGTGACTGATTTGCAGATACACGGCCTGTCCTTCACCCTTCCAGTTTATTGCCTGTATGGTAAGGAGATACTACACGTCATGCATAATGAGGACTGCAACAATTATTCAATTCATCAATTTTTGATTGGTTACTAAATTAATTGTCACCTATTATGATAATTGATTAATCGGTTTGAGTGGTTTTTTCAGTTTTCAGACTTTTCTGCTTCTTAAATGTGAATAAACGTTAAATGTTTCTTTGCTTCATATAACAAAGATCGTCTTCATTCCCAGGTTTGGTAAAAACTGATGAACATTTTTCACCATATTTTACTGACCAAACAAGTACTGGAATAATAAAGAAGATAATCAACAGATTAATTGATTATGAAAATAAACGTTGCAGCCCTGTGCATTTTAGAGGATAACAGAAGACAATTTCTTTGCTTTTTTTTCTTTAAATACAAACATATCCCAGTTAGCACCGAGATGCATCTAATTTGACATTGAAAAGCAAAATTAATCCAGAGAAAGCAAAAACTTCTGTCAGGGCCACTCAGTTTCTGTATCTGAATCACCACCGTAATCTAATCATATCTTCCTTGGGCCATAACCTATATCCTTACAAAATCAACATCTGTTGCTTACTTTTTTGAATAATGCCGATGTGTATTTAAGGCAAAAAACATAACATAAGGTAATAAAACCCTGAGTGTCATGTTCTATGCCTGTGGAAAATCTCGTGAACGTTGAGGATAAAGCTGTATTTCTCTAAAGATAGTAGATCCCAGACAGCACAGTCAGCCACGGAGGTTTCTGTTGACCTCCAGACCACAGAAGGTTTCAGACAGATAATCTGAAAAGGAAAATGTCGTAAACCACTTTCCGCCCCTTGGACTGGATAAACCAGGGTTTTAACTGTAGGCCCCAGAGGGAAAACTGAGAATGAGATTCTGGTTTCAGGCTCTTGTGAAATCTGTTTCCAAACCCAACATAAAATTCTTCTCATAGCATTCAGACTACAGACTGTACTGATACATAGTATTTGTCTGTCATGTCCAAGATAGAATTCCTAGGAAAAATTCTAGCAGCCAAGTCCTCAACAGAGAATGAAAGAGATCTTTTTTCACCCAATCATGACTTGATGTTTAAAAAACACTTTTTTTTTTTTGATTCCTGTTTTCAGATTTGCTGTCATGGGTCAGTGTGCTCTCTGCTCTCAGCTGGCCTGTGTTTCCACAGTCTGAATCCAGTCCAGGAAAATGTGGGGTATTTATACCAGCTCTGCTGTAACAGAGAGAGTGGGAGAGAGAGAGCACAGAGCTGAGGACAATACCAGCCCTGACACAAATGAGCTCCAGGGGAATGGGACGTTCCCGGCTGCGTCCAAGCTGTTTTAAATCTCTAAAAAAGAAAGGAAGTTCCACATGTCAAAAACAGGAAGTGTTGGTCTGTAAGAGTCCGCTACCGCTACACACAGTCTCAATCCAAGCCCTCCAGCTTCCTGTCTGGTGGGTCCAGTCCAACCTTCCCACTTCCTGTGGATCAGGGCACAGTAGCAGATACTGCATTGACCTGATTTATATGATGATATTGCAGCTTTTTGAAGATTCATTGATAATTTTTAAGAGAGAACCTGCAAGTAGCCCATCGGAAAGTTTTCAGGGCTACAAATGATAGAATGTATATAAAATGTAGAATGTAGTCTTCCTGTTTTGCTGAGGGCATCAACGTGGAAGTAAAAATATACTGTATGGCCACCAGGGGGAGACTTGGCTGGTTGTAAAAGGAATTCAGTTTGAATGGAAGTCTTTGGGAAAATGAGTCTCCTCACTTGATTCTGTAAAGGTTTTCTTGAAGTTAAGGCCCATTTATACATTTGAGACTTTCGTTCCTACTTCACGTTCATTTCGTCCATCATTGCGCGTCTGACATGAGAGATGGATAAAACCGCTCGAAATCAGGGAGGCACTGTGGAGTCAATAATCCAAATTAGACAGGAAAGTAATGAAAAAGAGTCAGTGCGGGCATTTAAAACTGGCTGCCAGAGCGTGGCCCTTTTCTGTGATGCCACATAGCCATTATGCCTCTATTTGGATGACGGACTGTTCAAAGTTTAGGGTGCATATACAATCAAATGTTTATGTGCATGTATTATTCTGACGTGTGCCATTATTACGTTCAAACAGTAATAATTGTGGACTAATTGATGTTTGTATGTGGTACGTGGGTGTGAAATTCTAATTTCCCAGAGGAAATGAAATGAAATGAAATGAAATGAAATCCCTGCAGTCAAAAAACAGAGAGTGACTGTCAGGTGCTCAGCTTCACTGACTGGCGTGGTCAAAAGTCGTGGTTAGACATACAGAAATGTTCAAAATAAAGCTCGTCATTGATGTCATCGTCAACACCAATGAGTATGCGATGACCTCGGCAATTATTCGGGGCCACTACTGTAGAAGCTCTGATCCAGGTTGCGCAATTTAAGGAAAACTAAAAACCAATTCGTGCTTAAATTCGTGCTTTGGTTTCACTGCTCAGACCCAGACAGTGTGTAGTTTCAGATACTGGGAAAATATTTCAGTTACTGCTGCCATGTTTCTATAACCTGATAGAACAAACCAGCCCAAACGAGTATGTTACATTTTGAGAGAACATTGCATACAAAGAATATTGACATTCTTTTTTGGTATGCAAAGGCCACCATAGTTCCCTGAAATCTTCCATAGTTAACAGAAGTTCCCTGAGTGGCCTTTCGTTTGTTACAGTCTGCAGTGTCACCGTTAGATGTCGCTAATTCTTACACACTGTGCCTTTAATGCTTGACAGGCTGTAATATGACAAGTTGTAATATATGGTGTTTAAAAATAAGTTCATGCTACAATATATTGTATTATATTGTGACTTGTACATTGTGCTGCTGCTGCGTCTCTTGTAAAAGAGATTCTTAATCTCAATGAGTTTAATCCTGGTTAAATAAATGAAGATGACTGTCACTTAGTCAACTAATGTCTCATTTTCCAGTCAGTGTGCGATCCTGAAGGCCTCGTCTTTGAGGCTGGAGACTGACTACAGCTGTTGTGAGTTCAGTTTCATGATGTCTGGACTCAGGCCCGGAACGTTGTTTCCCATTTTTTTATGGTTTTGACATTATCCTCTCTTTCTTTCTTTGCTAGTTTTGCAGCACACAAACACAAAGCCAGTTTGTGAAATGAGTGTTCTGGTTGTGAGTGATTGCTTTTTTGCTGAACGTGATTTTTGAAATAATCAGTACACACAAAAAGGTTTTTATTTCCCTCTGTCAGCTGCCGTTTCACTAAGATGGCAGCTTGGTAGAAAACTAACTCATTGGTTTGAGGCGAAATTACCGTTAACTACCCACAGTAACGTTTCTTTCTCTTAAATTACTCAGTTATAAACCCTGCTATTAAATGTATACTTCCGTTTTCATGTTAGCCACAGAAGTTTTAATATTAATATTGAGATGATTTTTGTTACTCCCATAGGTTGAGGCTGAGTTGGAGCAGCATTTGCCTCGTCTACATATTGTTCCCACATTCATGCCTGGAAGTGAAACACGAGGGCTCAGACAAAATGACAACAAAATGAAATAATTCTGTTCATCTGTGTTGATGAGTTGCATGTGGCTGTGTTTGCGTTTGCAGCGGTGAAGGACTACGAGCCCGCGTACGGCTCTAAAGTGCGAGAGCACCCCTGTGTGGAGAGCATGAAAGACAACGTGCTGAGAGACAGAGGAAGACCTGAGATCCCCGACACCTGGCTCAAACATCAGGTCACTCACACACACACACACACACACGTTTGTGCTTCTATCAAAGAGAGGACCCTCATAGACATAATGCATTCCCTAGCCCCTTTACCCTAACCTTAACCATCACAACTAGATGCCAAACCCTAAAGTACCCTTAACTACCTCATACTGTTTACTGTTGCACACTGTTTACTCTCCCTGACAACTCTTTGCACATTCTTGTAAATATCGGTATTTTACCTTTATTATTATTATAATTATGGCATTCACTGTGGACAGCAAAGTAAGAATTTCGTTGTACGGGGAAACCTGTTTCCATACTGTGCATATGACAATAAACGCTTTGAAACTTGAACCTAAAGATATACCTAAACCCAATTCTAATCCCAACCCTAAAATCAGGTCTTAACCCTGAAAAAGCCATTTTAAGGGGTGAAAAAAAGTGTCCTCACTTTGTCAAAATGTCCTCACTCTGTAGGGTTTATACGATTTTTGGGCCTCACTCTGTAACAAATAAAAGAACACACACACGCACACTTAGAAACTTCTTTTTATATACACTTAAGGCTGCCCTACACTAGAGGATTTTCTAATCTGACTTGATTTTAAAAACGTGGGAGACCACAGACACAACAAACTGTAACCTGTTTTCAGTGTTTTAATCCTGAGAAAGTGCAGACTATCGATCAACGTGCAGAACCACACACCCGGTGTTTAATCCAACAATTTCAGGCTGGAGAGTCCAGGGATTTGGGATCTCACTTGAAACTCGTATGATTTAAGGCAACTTCAAACTGTAAACAGACATGGAAGCATCGTCAGTTAGTCGCTGTTGTGTGCGATGTTTTGTGCTGAGAAACGCAAAAAAAAAAAAAAAAAAAAAAACTGTGGATGTCATGGCTGAGAAGATGTAACATCTTGTCAACTTGCTCTCATTGTTTATTGTTGGATTCTGCTCGCGTCCCCAATCGCTGTTCAGCCGTAAATAACATACGACAACATTGACAATCAGCATAATTTGGCCAGATAATCTGTTCAAATCATCTTAAACTCAGAAGGCACCCACAAAGGTCAGATTGGGACCTTTGGTATCTGTGCTGTGTCTTCCATTTCCAATGAATGAACAACTCCCTTATAACTCTCCCACCCCCAAACTTATTTTCTTGGAACGACCCGAGACAAAGTTACATAGTCCTAGTACAAGTGATGCAGACCTCTCAGGCTCTATTCAAACTGTAGACAACAGGTTTATTCAAAGGTTAAAATTATACATGGTGTGACTTTAATGATCAGGACTAAATGCCCTAACCCCAATTCTAACCCTAACCCTAAAACCAAGTGTTAACCCTCAAAAAGCCCTTTTGAGGGGTGGTCAAACATGAGGACCAGGCAAGTTTTTCTGGTCCTCACAGAGATAAATATGCAAAAATACACACACACACACACACACACACCTGTTACCAATCACATTACCAAAGGTGCAAAGAAAAAGTTATACACAGAAAATGTGACGACACAATGTTGCTTTGCTTGTGACTGTGGATCACTGACAGCGCAGGGAGTCTTCCAACCACAAGGTGAAGATCCGATCCCCAACTCTGCTACTTTACATGCCAGTGTTTAACTGGGTAAGACACTCAATTCCAATTTACTCCACATATTGGATATTTAGCTGATCGAGGAACACATTCCGAAGTGACACAGATACTAATTTAAAAATCAGAGCTGAGAAATGGAAAAAAATGGGATATGGATCACTTCAGCCTGGTGATCTGAACGAAGCCATAGACGACCGTAGCGCGGCTTGTCGCACACAGTGGCTTTAATTTCACTGCTGCACAAACACACATTTTGTCCCGGCTGCTCTACAGCCATCAGTCATCTGAGCTCCACCCTGCCACTGCATTTAAACAGAGAGCGTCATTAGAAAACAAGCGGCAGCCGTGTCAGTCAGTCAGTCAGTCAGCTCACCTGAAGCTGCATCTGACCAACAACCACATCCACCTCCACATTACATGACAGAAAAAAAGCTGCACTTACTGTAGATCTGCTGTGTGAAAGGGCGGATGATAGAGAAAGTGCAGGGTCGACAGAGCTGGCACACTTACTCCATGTCGTGAAACATTCACAGTTTCCTTCAGGTTTGGATCTTCTTCAGGTGAAAGTGATTTTACAGAAATGCTGGGAACCAGCCATAGGTTGACCAGCAGGTGCGGTTAATTACTCCAGCAGAATTTATTTTACAATTAAAAGAAGAGTTTTTGTTTTTTTTTACTAAATTTACAAAGAAAATGTATGGGAATATAAAAGTTTATCAAACAATACATTTCCAGATCACACAGCTATTATTTTAACATCTATATTATATCAAAGTTGTGTGCAAAATCATGAGACAATAGACAAGAAAAGTAACATTTGTTGTTGCTTGAAGAAAAGCTCAGAAGACAGATTCATGAACAGAACAAAAAGGCTGCGGGTTTTATTGACCAAACAAAATCAGTGAAACAGGACAGGAGGCAAAATCTGTGGGAAAATAATATAATTTAAGACATCCTCATGACAAGTCACACAAAATACACAAAATTCCCTCAAAATATCATTAAATGAATGTTAAATTATACAATGAATATAAATGTTTAGGGGGAAAAAACATGACGACACTGCCTGTCTTAGTGTTAAAAATCACAGAACATAATGACCAGACACAGGTACCTTCACTGAGCCTGATTAGTCTAAATCAGAAAGTAAGTTCTGTTTTTCTGAGTAACTGAATATCAGGCCGAAATATTCTATTGTCATCAGAAAAAACCTGATGTTTTTTTTTTTTTATCTAAACTATCCAGTCTTGTTCAAATTTAGGAACTGTATTAATTTAAAAGTGTAACTAAAATTTGCTGACTGTTGCTAGAGTCTTAAAACGTCCTCAGTCAGAGACAAAAACCCTTAAGTTAACAATAGTCTCCTGCTGATAATGTGGACGTCATCTTTAATCACCCACTTGTTACAAAGACTCTTTTAAGGCACGAGTGTGTGTGTGAGATGTGGAGAACAAAATGTCTTTACGAACTGTTAGTAATGTATGTGCATTTTTTTTAAAATTTGAAAACCACTGCTTCTTCTTAGATCCATATGCTGACAGTTACTTAGTAAACATTACAACAGCAGTGTTTTATTTTTATTTTTCAAACCAAACATATGGCAAAATCTCTTTGAATCAGTTCATTTTTTTTTTTTTTTCAAAATAAAGGCTTTGAATTGTGGCTAAGCAAATCATTTTAAAATAATCACTTTTTTGTTGGGCCAAAGACTTGCAGGTCACGAGCTGCTGACCCCTGTTTCAGAGCGTATGGGCTGGTACAAAGGTTTTCACAGCCAGTAATTTAATCTCTGGTGACACATCACGTTCATTTTCTGTGTTAATATAATACGTTCCTCGCACATATTGGCTTTAAATCAGGCTGTATAAGCTGCACTGTGATGTCTGTCTCATACCACTGCTCTCTTCTCTTTCACAGGGAGTGGCAGTGATCTGTGCCACTATAAAGGAATGCTGGGACCATGACCCCGAGGCCCGACTCACAGCCCACTGCGTCGCCGAGCGCATCTCCACAATGGAGGACGAGCTGGACAAACTTTCCTGCCGCAGCTCCTCAGAAGAGAAGATTCCTGGGGAGCTGAAGGTCCCAGTAGAGGTGGAGATCCCAGAGAAAGAGGTGAAAATCACAGAAATACAGGACGTCATAGATGCGGACGGCTCAGTGAGCGACGAGAAGTGAGCGGCGGCTCTGCGTGCTCGACGTGGGCTCCTCGTCTACCCCGGTGGGAGTCGTGGGACATCTCAGTCGTGATATCCAGGAGCTGAGCTCCTGCAGGTTGACCTTCAGTGTCATATCTAATTGTAACCCAGCTCAGATAAACTCTGGGTGATGCCTTTTGTTTTTTTTTTGGAACCTCACCACTTCTACAACGTTAGAACTCATCATAATCAGCTGTGAAAGCTGAAGAGCCAAAGAAAGGGATAAACTGGAAGCTTCCAAACATGTGCTGAGCACGAAGACAGTATTTTTCACAAGTTTGACGGGTGTCTCTCTGAACTTAAAAGTTCAATTTTATCAAGTGAACAAAGCCAAAAATATATACATTTAATGTGCAATTTATGATATGATACTTGCGCAGTAAAGGTGTGTTTTGATATCTTCACGTATTCAATGTTGGAGTTTGCTTTGCTTTTGCCTAAAAGTGCCTGGACACTGGATGTTTGCTTCTGAAGAGCATCAGTGACGCCAGGGACAAAGCAACAAAGCCTGGAGGAGAAGTGAGGCTTAAAGACGGGGAGAGACGGAGAGAAAGAGGAGAATGAGAGTGGGAGAGAGACAAGTGTGGCAATGTGTGTGTGTGTGTGTGTGTGTGTGTGTGTGTGTGTGTGTGTGTGTTTTACCCAGCTTTACTTAAAACAATGTACATAATGACAATAACTGTACATAAGAGACAAATCAGCCAAATAAGGGGAAGTAGTCCTACTACTTTTGAATGCAGAGATTAAATGTATTTTCTAATTAAAACATCATGTACAGTATGTTTTACCTGAGTGTGCCAAAGATCGTTTTCACTTCTTTACACACACACACGGTTACTGTGTCAAATATTGTACATCATTAAAGAATTAAAGCTATTTCTCTAAACTGAACATCTGTCCTGCGTTTCATTTGTAATCCGTTCAAAGCATGAAAGTATAGTTTACTTTGAAACACACTAAGTGAAGATATCTCATAAACAAAATACAATTTGAAACCTCCAACTGACAGATCTGACAGAAGTTTCTTCCTGAGCTAAAACAGAAAAAAATTGGTTAGTTTGAAAATGTATATGAGGGTTAATCCGTGGATCCCCAACACTTTGACTTCCAAGGGTCAGGTGAGAGTAAGTGGTCGGAAAAATCGGAAAATACTGTATGAAGCTGACATTTATGTCTGTAATTCGGACAGATTATTTGTGTATAGTTAGGAATTCAAAGAATCACAACAGCGGGAGAGTGCACCACACATTAATACCTGCCACTTTTATCCTGCACTCATTTTCCACTTTCAGCCTCTTCATGGTGCATTACTCGCATGTGTGTTCTTGTATTTGTTACCGCTTCAGGACATTTTCTGACATAAACACTGACTTTTGACAGGACCAGCAGTCCTCAGGAAGACCAAAATCTGGTTCTAATGAGGCAGAACCTGATTTCTGAGGAATGGATTAAAACTTGAACCGTGGTTAGGGTAAGGTTAGGCATTAACCGGTTATGGATTAAGTTGGGGGATAATGCTTTGTTTAGGCTGTCCAAATGAATGGAAGTCAGTGCAGTGTCCTAAGAACAGCTGCACAAGCCTTTCTATGTGTGTGACCCTCTGTCCCCTGTTTCTGTAGCAGAACCACTCTGTGGCTGAGCAGCCCTGTCATTACATTTCTCTGTATAAACTCTGGTCTGAAGAGAATGTCTGCACCTCTCTCTCTCTCTCTCATACCACAAACACACATCTTCTCTCCGTCTACTCTCCTTGTCTCTGCCTCTTTCTTTTTCTTTCCATCTTGAAACCTTGGTTCTCCTCCAGACTTGGTTGGTTTAGTCCTGGCACAAACTTCCCATGTCCAGAATTAACTCCTGGCCACTTTTACATTCTTTTATAGGCCTCCAAATTTAAGCTTGTTGCAAGTGCTGTGCGGTAAAGGACTCCCTCAGTCTGTAATCACCAGACTGGATCCTCCCACCCTCCCACAATCAGCAAATGACATCCAGGTTTGATGCACCTGCTTTGCTCCGAGTGAATGTGACCAAATACAACCATACAAATGTGTATATATACACACACTACCAGTCAAAACGTTTGGACACACCTTCTTAATTAATGTAATCCAAAGTTGTGTCCACACTTTTGACTGGTATAGTCACTCAGACATTTATTCTCATAGGAATACTTCAACATAGTTTGCATTCTTCAAGTCTAATGGCTTTCTATAATGTTCCGCTATACTCAGGTCACAATGTTACAATGAGACAGAACATGTCTGCCCTCTGGTGGAAATGTCTACACAGCTAAATTACAGTCCATGAGACAGTAAAGATATAATGAACAGAAAGATGGACACTTTTATTTCAAGAGTATTGTCACAGAAACAGACTTGCTGATCCGATTGTCTGCCACAGAGGAAACTCAATAATATACAGACTTGTTTAAAGATGAGCCTGTGCTAAGCTTCATTTTCATGAAATACTTCGTTGCCAACGTTGTCAACATGTGGCAAGTTATTAAGTACACGGGGTCCTGAATACTGTCACAATAGAAGACAACACACTGTAACTATCAATGCCACAAACTTAAATCCTGTCTGCTGTGATTTCTGCACCGCTGCACCATGTTGTGGCCTCTGGGTCTCAGGACTTGTAGCTCTACCAGTTCTTTGTTGCTTTTAATGAATTGTTGAAAACAGGGCTGCAACTAACAATTATTTTCATCATCGGTTAATCTGTTGACTTGATTAAGCAAGTACTTGTTTGTCCATAAAATGTCACAAAAGGTTAAAAAATGTTGATCAGTATTTATCAAACCTGGAAATGATGATGTTCTCAAATGTTTGTTTTGTCCACAAAACCAAAATGATTCAATTTAATGATTTCTTTGATATACAGAGCAAAGAAAGCAGAAAATATTAAGAATCTGAAAAATCAGAGAACTCAAATCGATTATCAAATTATCTGATTTGTTCCTTCACTCATGAAGGTTTTCTATCACGTAGCTTCGCTACCAGAGGAATATTCAGCATTTTCTACCTCAAATGAAAAAAGTCAGAAAATCCATCACGTTGGCAGGAGATGCTTCTCATATCAACCAAATCAACATCAGAGGGTTGACATAGTGTCCCAGTATTCATCAAGCATCAAAAGCCTGGTTGCTAGGTTACCCAGAGGGCAGATCCCCCATCGAGTCACTCTCATCAGAGCTCCTCACAACTTCCTGCGGGCCAACCAGTGACGTGTCAGGCTGAATGTCCTCTTCATCTGACTGCACCAGAGGTTCATCGCTCTCCTCACTGGCCACTTCCTCCTCTCGCTCCAAACCTGCGTACTGGTTGGATCTTTGCTCGTCTGTGTGAAGGGCTTTTTCTGTTTGGCTTCTTGGAGATTCAGAGGAGAAGGACTCGAGGTCTGGACCTATTAGAGAAGACACTCCTTATTTCATGAATTTACTGTGGCTTTAGTCACAGTGGACTCGTATCAGTCAGACGTTCCCACAGGTGATGGATCTGCTTTAGATGAATTTAAAGAATTGCTGACAGTAAGCAGTGCACCATTACTGTGGTACCTTCTTCCCACAGTGGTAACGCAAACTCCCTTAAAATGAACAATTTTCTACTCTTTACCAACTCCTGACTCTAATTGGTTCTGGTTAAATTCATGAGCCTCCAGGTTCACATGCTTCTTTACAAGCTGAAATGTGAAGTTTTGCTGATGTTTTCACCATGGACAAGACTGAATTAATGAATACTGATATTAAGAGTTTAGCTACTTTTACTTTTTCTTACCTGAGGTAAGTGATGATCCGGTGCTGATGTCATCACTGCAGGAGTTAAGAAATTCATCCAAAGCTTCCTGGTCCGACATGTTAGTCAGTGTCATGTGATCCAGAACACTCACGTCGGCTCCTGCTGGCTCTGTTCACACACACACACAAATAAACATTTCTTTAGGTTGAAGAAAACCATGAACCAACCATCAACTTGTAAACTTATTAGACAGTGAGTGGCTGGTCGACAAAAAGTTGGCTGGTCTTTAAAAATGGATTATTATGTATAATTATCACTAAAAGGCTGGAAACTTCATGAAAGAACAACTATATTCCATGGAGAACCACTTTTTTTCTGTGGTGATGAAACTGTGTGTTTGACTCTGCATTGGGTGTGAGAAGATGGTCTAATTGCAGTGTCTACTTAAGTGTGACTGGAACATTCAGGACTGTGGAATAATCAATACCAGTGCATTATGGACATTATTTACAGTGCAAATGGTTACCATATCCCTTTAACGTCATACTGACCTGAACTAGAGCAGGGTGAAATATCTGAGATCGTCAGGTGCTAAAATTGATAGTTACATTTTGCAAAGCCAAAAATCTTAAATTTTATTGAGGGACGTTGGCTTTACCTTGTTGAAAGAAACAAAGAATTTCCCAACATATCATAAAATGCCCTAGGAAATAATCCAGAATGTCTACAAAACATATTACAAAAAGGCACATAAAATACTAATTGATAAAAAAAATGAATGTTCCTACCCTGAACGACAGTGACTTACCTCTGTGCTGCAGGCATCCAGTGGACAGGTATTGCTTCATGTCTTGGTTAAAAGCCTCTTCATACACTTTCTGCCGTTGTCGTAGTTTCTGTTGCATGGCCTGCTCCAGCTCTGCCACTTTCCGAGTGTGTTCAGAGTTCAGTTCCACTGCACAGAGAGAAGATTTTGTTTTAGATTTAGGCTTTCATCTGTGTCGTCATTCACGTCATCGTGTGCCGACGTCCTCTGGTGTTATGTTTTTAACTTCACACCGCTTGAAATATAATGCAATAATAGAGGAATTAAGGAGAAGGCTAAAACTCTGTAATCAGGCTGTCAGTGATTATAAGTGTGTGTAATGTGATACGACAGCACAGCAGCTCACCTTCTAGAGCCTCCAGCTCCATCCTGTTACAAGACAAACAGAGTTAAACACAAACGTCATCAAAAACCAAACAAACACTCAATGTCAAGTTCTGCAGGTGAAGCTTCTGAACTGTGGATGTTTAAAGAAAAGTTTAAAAAGGAATAATAAAAACAAAAGAAAACCCTGACCTAAAAGCAAAAAAGTGAAGAAGAAATAGGATATGCTGCGTATGTGTTTTACACATTAAATATCATTTACAGTGAGACACATTTCAATTTGAAAAATCCTGCTTGACTACGCTACATAAAGACAAAGACTGGTGGGACATTGTTTAAAAATGTAATGAGGTAATGGATGTAATCACTTCTATTTATTCTATACATGTGTTGCAATCTGATAAATTGATACTTGAACTAATAAAAACCGTAGAAAACCGGACTTTCTTTAGTTAGGTTGCAGACATTTTTACCACTTAAAAACAAAACACAGAGGTGCATAAATGCATGTCATACCTCTTCTTCTTCTTATAAATTTCCAGTTGGTTGATGTGATGTTGTTTTTGAGTCTGTTGTTCACATTGACAGCACAGGGTCTCCAGGTAGACCAGTCGGCTCTCCATCTCCTCAAAGTCGCCTTCCAGATGAGCTGGAGGTACAAACACACACACACACACACACATAAACCTCAGTCAAGTTTCACTACATGACCTTTTACCTTTTATCTGTAAAATGCTCAACTTTAATATAACAATCATGATCCATTAGGGACAGTAGGGTTAAGTACCAAACTCTGTGTTTTCATTGGTAATGAGTGAATTATGTTGGTACTATTGATAATTGATCTTTAAAGAATAATCATTTCTGTAGCTTCATGACTGATCATTCTATGTGCAATCTTAGTACAAGATCAGATGCTGATGTTTAAGTATCATCTGTCCCTGTGGAGGGTTTTAGAAGGAAGAAATGAAACATGACTCTTTACCTATGTTGGCAGTGATGGTGTCCAGTTCACTGATAAAGGCCGGCAAGCTTTGCAGTTGTTCCTGTAACTGTGTCAGAGCTGTTCTTCTTCTCTCCCAGTGAGCTGAGAGCATCACTATGTCGCCATCTACTGCCTGACAAACACACTGAGACTCAGCTGCAGCCACACACTGTCCCAAGAACAGGACCACAGTTTCTACTTTGCTGTCACAACATCTACACTTTACTATGACTGCAGGTTATGATTACTTTTCCATAATCAATTAATCTCTCTATTATTCTATACCATTTAATCAAGTAATTGTTTGGTCCATAAAATGACAGAAAACGTTGTCTTGTTTTGTCCACGGTTATTTAGTTTTAATTATTTCTTTGTTATACGGAACAAAGAAAGTAGAAAATATTCACATTTAAGAAGCTGAAAATCTGAAAATCTGTTTTAATAATGAAAAAAACAAACATATCAAATAATCAAAATATCAAATTAATTTAGTAATTGATTAATTGAGTAACTGTTTCAGCCAAGACAATGATAATAATTTACTGTGGAAAATCATTCATGGTAACTGACTGGAGATGAGGGTTACTGTAATGATCGTACCTCTGCAGCCTGTGCACAGTCTTTGGTTGTTTTATGAAGCAGAATCCATTTCTCCTCATACCTAGAGGAGCAAAACGTTAATGTGAACATAAACACTCCTTTTACAAGATGTTAAAAACAAAACTGACACTGTATTTGTGTGCACCAAGACCTGCTGAGGATTTCCAGGCCAGCACTGAAACAAGGAGGACTTTCTTCTAATCTAAACAAGGAAGAGAGGATTCACATGGAATCAAACTCTGAACTATTTCAATTAAATCATTTTCGGCAGAGAAACAGAATTAAATAGTTAATGTCATATTACAACTAAACAGTGACAGTGGACATGATGGGTTAGAGGGTTTTCAGCTCACCTGGATCTCCGCTTGACTTGGGTGTCTCTTGATTTGTCGCCAAGGGTCTTTAAACTGAGAGAAAGAGAGAGAAAGACTTTATAATATGTGTTTTATTCAACTGTGTGCAAAATATATAACTACTACTATGACGTTACAATTTGATTTGAAATATTATTAAGTCAAATCTTGGTTAAATTTTTACTTCTTTACAGATGTAGCAATACTGCATTCCACAAAAAAGATGGAAGAATTATATCTCCTATTTGAAAGTGATTTTGGCAACTAATTGGCCAAAACTGTGTTATCATAACGGCTCATCCCTAATTAGAACTATTGGCTTGTATTTGCAGCTGATTAAATCTGGCATGAGAATAAACCAGTATTTCACTTTTGATTTATTTTTAAGATCTATAAATAATAGAGGAACAACTGTAGAAAACAACAGAATCTCCTCCATCATAATACAGGTTGTATACAGGTCATAATATGAAATTAATTTATGCTTTTACTCGTAAATTTATTGAGAATAAGTCAGCCATTAATAAAACATCACCAGAGAATGGCAAGGGGAGGATAAAAGCAAACATTCGAGAATGTACCATCTTCTTTTAAATCCACTGTGTGGAGCTAATGGTAATACATACAACCTGGCTGCTCAGTTATACTGGTGTTCTGACATTTTGCCATACTTTGTCAGAATAGCTTACTGGCCTTGCCAACTGATAGCTATTTCTATCCGTTGAGGCCACTTCATTAAAATAACATACTGTACCTACGTAAGGTATGAAGCTATTATAAAATACCTGTACTTAATAAAGTCTTTTGTTGTTCTGTTTTATTTTAATTTACTCTACAGCTTACAGAATAGTTAGCTGTTCTGATACGTAAAATTTTACACCATAAAATACACAATTTTACATAATAAAATACTTACTAGGCTGTTCCGATATGTAAATCTGTCGTTTTAAACTGACAAAATAAAATACCTACGGCTTAATACACTGGTCCAGTGACAGCTGGACGTCCAGGGCGACTGAAAGGTAAGAACCATACAAGCACACTTCGCTAATGAACTGATGAATGAGTGGAACCAGTTACTACAGGTAATGCACAACATATTGTCAGGGCTGTTAAAGAAGCTGAAGGACTCGGGCCACGGATAGGGTCTTGTGCAGGCCGAATGTGCAGTGTATTTTGAAAAAATGAAGTCATACTGAAAGTATTTTGTTTGGTATGAAACTCTAAGTGGCTTTTCTTATTTACATGTAATGCCTGGCTAACATTATTTAAAAAATAATAATAAATAAATAAATAAATACATTGCAAATGTCTGTTTTTCTTCTCCTCAGTGAATGAACCGAACCAGAAAGTGTGACCCAAAAAGCAATACAAACCGAACCGTGGGCTTGTTGAACCTTTGTACCCCTAATATACAGTATATCTACATATCGGCATATCGGATAAAAGTTCAATATCGTGCACTTCTAATCGAAATAACATCGAATATTCCAGTATATGCATCGTTAAACACATCATTACATTGAATTGAGGTGGTAGATACATTAGAGTGATACATGAAGAGAAAAACGTTTTTGGTGAAACGCCATTTAACAGAGGGTTTAACTGAGAGTCATGGCATCACATGATCGTCAGCTGAAAGTGATGAGAGGGACAGGGCGAGTCTGTGGTTCAGTTCGACACGACACGACACGACACGACACGACACGACAGTAAAGATACACAGAAGAACCGCCGAAGGAGGAACATGACCAGATTTACTGCCGCAAACACTGAAGCTGCTGCGAAGTGAGCGCTGCTTCATGCTAGGCTACACATGACGCTGGACATGGCTGAAACTGGACTAATCCCGTCGGCAAGAGAGAGTTTCGCTGGAAGAAAAGGACGACTGACCCGCTGGTGAAGTCCTGCTGGACCATGTGAAGTCTCTCTCTGAAGGTTTCAAACATGTTTCCTGTCAGAGTCGCAGCTCCGCTCTGACATCTGTCATTTCAAACGACACTTCCACTGCGACGGTCACGGCTGACGGTCGTCGTCTTCTTCTTCTTCTTCGGTTCAGTTTGTGGCACAGTCCACGCGACAAAGGCGAACTGCTGCCCCCTTCAGGTCATTTGTAGACCACCGTTCCATGTCGCTGCATTACTGCCACCCTCAGGTTCTCTTGTGGTTGAATTAAATCCTTGTATAAAGTCCAGTCACAACCAGATATGATAAAATCACCTTCCTTCCCTGTGTATTCTTTACACTCTCACATTTTCCCCCTTGTCCCCTGTTCTCTGCAGACCCGTCATCATTGTCTGCATTTCCTGAAAATGTGTGTCAAACTCAAGGCCCGGGGGCCACATCTGGCCCGCCATACAACTGTATTCGGCCCTCAAGATAATATGTCTTTCCTGCTCCTCCACTGACACATATTTATACCATACATCAAGTTACCTCGCCCTTATAAATAAATAAATATATTAATTAAATGCAGACTTTGAGAACCAGTGGGGTGGTTCTAAGGAGGCTCAGCCCCCTCATTTGTGTTTTGCTGCCTCTTTTTTAGCTAGCAAAAATTATTTAGTATATTTAGTACAGCAAAAGCTAAAATGTATGTGAAACACAGCAGAGGAAGTCACTTAATAATGGGTGGAAATTGCATTACTACATACAGTATATTACTATACAGCTGATTTAAATGAAAAATCAGACTGCTGATGTGAGCACGCTGTAAAATTGAAATTGTCACCCAGTGTTCATATGCAGCCCTTTATGAGTCTATTCCATGGGTAAATCATTTAAACTTATTATATGGGGAAAAGAAAATGTGTTCATTCCATTCACTAATATTTCTATTAATGTTATATTATATAATATTATTTTCTGATTTCTTTCTTTATTTTATCTATCTGGTTTGCTATGAATTTTATATTATTTGACCTCGTCTGGGCACTGTTGGACACAGTTTTTCATTTTGGCCCCCTCTATAATTGCGTTTGACACCCCTGCTGTAGAGAACGTGATCTACAGTTTCCCCACTCCTGACAATATTCTCATAGTCCGATAATGTGCTATTTTAGTTGCTGTGTCCAATTCTCAAACTGGTCATTATAGCTTGCTCTTTTCTTTTATTTCCCCTGTTTCCTGATGACTTTACTTTGCTTTTTATTCAATATAAATGCCTTCCTTAGACCTCCGTTTGTAGTGTTGACTCAATTTAAAGACCCAGTGATTGTGGAAGTGAATAATAAGGTCAAAGGTCAGTGTAAATTTATATCATTGCCTGGTTATTTAGGAGAGATGATCTCCCAAAAGCTTTTGGATGACTTAATATTTTGGGTAAAAAAAACAGACATGATGACCACTTAAAAGGGATAGAGTGGCTTCACCTGTTTTATCACCATAATAGAAAATATAGTTGGATTCCTGATAATGTTTCTGATAACACTCATGCACTTGCACACACGCATTAAGCGATGTAATAGACTCACGTGGAAGGACAACATGTCAGGCATTCTGACTGTTGCTCTACTGCTGTGCAACATACACTTGTGAATAAAGCTTTGCCTCGCTTAGGCTGTAAATACTTCACATCAGCCTGCATTGTCAGTTATTTTCTCCCCAACGTGACTCACGTTTAGGAGAGTTATTTGGCAGGAAATTAATATTGTGGTGTTGCGGTGTAACTTGGAAGATGGAGGAAAAATGTAAAGGAGCAGAAATGTGTTCAGTAGCTCAAATGAGCCTGGTTAGCTGCCATTCATTTGTGACCTCTACGGCACTACGGCAAAGTATACTACTAAAATATGGGTTGTCTCTAAAAGAGTGCTTTTCTACATAGTGGAGAAAAGTGATGGAAAGCGATGCTGTGCTGTAAAGGAGGTTTTTTGCCCCTGCCCTTCCAAATGTCTGTGCATGCCACTGAATCTCACCATTAGTTGTCACTCATATTTACACAGTAGGACCGCAATAATGTCATGACCCATTTTGAATTCTGAAAATCTTATATGGCATTTATTTCATAAACAGGCAGAAAATGACATTTTAACTTCAAGTGCTTTAAAAAACAAAAAATATAGCAATTTCATAAGGCAACTTAGTAGTTCTTAGCGTTTGATTTAAAATAAAAATTTGCCATGTTTTCTCAAAATTTTATTTGACTTGATCTAATTCAGTGAAGATTTATAGATTTACAACAATACTGCATGTCTTAATTATGTCTAATAAAAAATACATCACCTTTCACTAAATAGTAGCGTTTATGATGTGACAAAAAAATTACTCAGAAAATCTTTTCTTTTTATTTCAAACACATCAGAAATTTTAACATCTAACATCAACTCTGTGAAAAAGCTTAAACAAGCTGACAAATTGTTTTACATCACCATCTGACACATTAGGAAAAGTTACATTTATCCAAAAAAATAAATATATAAATAAAATCAAAGTTTCCATAATGTAAAAAAAAATACAACCATCAAAAGAAATTTGAACAATAAAGCTGTTTGTTTAACTAGTTTTCCTTGTATTTGATTTGTTGTATAGGAAGAATATGTAAAACCAATAGTCATGGAAGCTACTTTGAAGAAATAAGAAGCGGAATTAGTGCCGAGTGTTTTCAGGAGACTTCATCTTTGCTAAAAATGGGGGGGGGGGGGGGGGGGAGCAGCCAAAAGAAAGGGGGGGAGTGTGCAGCCATAAGAAAAATATGCACAAAGAAACTTTATCACAAATTCTCACTCAAATGCTTCACATGTACACTGAGTTGTTAGTTTCCTTACATGTCGCTGCACACATGACTTTTCATGTGTTAAATGTCATGTTCACCTGGAGTTTGCGCAGCAATATTTTGGTTGCATGAACTAGCATGTGAGACAACACATACATTAGTAAAGTCAGGAATAAAGGCATTTACTCATTCATGTTAGGACCCATGTCTCACATGAGGTCAGTATCCACAAGAAACACATGAGCAGCTGAGCTGAATGTTCACACTAAGCTGCAATTCATCTCATATCTAATCAATGCTCCATTGTGAAACACTGGGTGTGTTGTACAGGTAAAAACATGTCAGATCCAGTGTGACTCCTGCATCAGGAAGCCAGATTGTCCAACTGTACTGAGGGATACTTTGCATAGCAGGAAGCATTTGAAATTGAGACACGTGATGAGTACTTCCAATAAAAGGAAAATATACTAAAACCACACTGGATCAGTTTAAAAAAAAAAAAAAAAAAAAAGGGAAGCATCTACCTTCATGTTCATACTGATAGTTTTGTAATAACACAGCTGCTGTTTCATGTAGGACGGCGTCACAGTTTGATTTACAGAAGACCACTTTGACCGGCCATGCTTCACAGTAACACGTGTAAATGAGAAAAATGTCCACTTTATTAATCAAAGTGAACCCTTTTTATTGAAAACTATTAAAACCCTATCAATATAATACGAAATACAACAATCTCTAAAAAGTGAGCTGTTACCGAGTGCTTCCTCTGCAAATCATACATTAACATGAACAAATAATGTCAATATATTTCTACAGGTCATAACATAAAATTATTTCGTGCCTTTACCTGTAACTTTATTAAACATGTGTCAGCCATAAATAAACACGTGGTTCAGACGGATCAAATGCAATATACTGTGTATATATATATATATATATAATAATATGAACAGTGTATAAATACCTCATTTACAAATGCATGTGTCACTCATTTAATGTTTACAACTTATAATTAAAACCATAATTTTTCATGGCAAGTCTGTTTGAAATAAAGCAAAGGCAGCAGTGCCCACTGCTGTCAGTCACTTCAAAGTCCTACACACATTTTCTTTAATGTGAGGATATGTGCAATATTGATTCGCTGTCAGAGTAGTTCTTAGTTTAATACTGTCACACTACTCTTCTACCCAAATATAAGCCAATATGCAAACATGTAGCACCTGATATCATCCAAAAACCATCCGACCATCCACCAGTCAAATCCACATCTACTGCAGGCTCCATGGCCATTTACCACATCAACAGTGAAGGTCAAACCGCAAGCGTTTATTTAGACCACATCTATTGTTTAGCTGCCAAATAAAGCATACACCTATCTACAACAGTATGAGCCCACACAGGCTGTGAAATAAGCATTCCACATTTATCCATGTGTGGCCAGTAATGTTGCAAAGTTCCAGGAATTTTCAAAATCGGAAACTTTCCATAGAATTAACAGGAATAAACTGGTTATTTTTCAAAACTGAAGGAACTTAAACATAGTGAATGGTAAATAATGTACCATAATCTCTGGCTAAAACAATCAGATTTTATGCCAAACTGTTGCTATTCCTCAATCACAGGCACATAGCTCACTATTTACTGTTACTCCATCACATGACCATGGAGTGCATGAAATGGTCCCTCCCCCTTCTGGTTTGCGGCTAATTTTTCCAGTGGCCACTTGTGACCCAAAAAGCAATTTTCCTATAGACCACAATAGTAAAAGAGACGCCTGTAGAGCTCAAGAGATTTAAAGTGGCTTTTATAGATATTTATATTCTAAAATTTATATTCTATAATTTGAAGTCATGTGGTTTCATTTTTGTTAAAAAAAAAAAAACTTTCTAAAGGCCAAAAAAAGCCCAGAAAAATCACCTCCAGTTCATTCTCATTAATTCCAATGGCAGGTCTCCTATTTGGAATACTTCCAAAATCCCCCCCCCCCAAAAAAAGTTCCCATGGAAAGTTTCTGGAAATTTAATGGGAATTTTCTGCCCCTTTGCAACCCTGGTGGTCACCATTTCCTTTGACAAAGTACATACGCTCTGGACAGAGAGAAAAGTCATTGAATAAAGGAGTCAGTAAAACTGTTGCTATCATCGTGCTTGTACATTGGACATGTAACACAAAGTTTTGTCCCTTTAACAGAGCAGTGAAAGGTCCTGCTGATTTTACAGAGGCTGGTGACTGAAGCTGCTGACACACAACTGAGTCGATAGATCTGTTTCTCTGTAGATTGATGTTATATTTTAACATTTTTTTAAATATTAGAAATATTTGCTAGTCCACATGAAGGTTCAAACTACGTTTCCTGATTTAATCATTCTTCAAGTTAGAAAATTAGAATTCAGTGAATACGATGGAAACAACATCCATGTTCTTCAGTCTGTACAAAGAAATTCAATTTCCAGAGTTTAAGTGACGATAATTTAAGGCTTTGGCAGTCTGACCTAAAATGGGCTTCCGTGCACCATCACTTACACCAAAACCGATATAGGACGTGATCTTTTACAGGACACAATATTACTGCAAATAAAACCTAGCTAGTTCGATAAACACTGCCTGGTGCAAAAATAAAAAAAGTCACGTACTATTTGGTTAAGTGCCAAATAATACGTGACAACTCTACATTTTCTTGGCGAAAAATTGATGCCACAGTTGACTGAAATAAATGTTATTACACTGCACACGGTAATCAAAACAATTACATGGCAAATGTGTGCCATTATCAAGTTAAAGGCAGTCCAACAGGATATTCAAGTGGGTGACTTTTTCTGGCATGGCAGTGTATGTGAGCAGCAGACCTTTTCAGACAGACGTGAAAAGGTCTAATGTCTCCTTTGATTCTGGTGAGGATTTTAGGTGAGAAACCTGTGAAATCTTTATGCAATTGATATGGGAAAAGTTGAAAATAATCCACCATAAAAGGCAGTAAATAGGTTGATTCTTAAGATTGTAACCTGCCAAAAACTGGGAAAAAGAACTTGTAGCCATATGCATGACAGCTTTCTGGTAAAGCAAGTGTGCTTCCATTAAGCTTTTCCTCATGATTATAATACAAACATATCAAGCTACGATGTCAGACACAACAGGGAAGCATCACAAATCAGTCACCATAAAGATTAACCCAAGTACTGGAAGTACGCAAGGCCCCATTACTGCTGTGGCATCACATCAGTTTGAATCCCAAAAATAATACAGTACAGTTTTTAGACGTCGGACTCGTCTACAGTCAACTGTACCACAATCTTCCACAACCGTGTTTTCCAATTCTTTATATTTGTATAATCCTAAAACAAATTCTACCAACTTTGACAGATACAGAGAACAAGCCATAATCATTATTGTCACTTTCCAATCAGCCGATAACCATCACCCTGCATCACATGATCAAAACAGCCTTCACTTATGTTTTTAACTGTCTTCTAATTGTCTTTAATTAATGGAAATACTGGTCTGAACATTTTCACAAGTAACTCAGGTGTTAGCGTTTCAGAAGGATTCTAGGGCTGGTCCTGGTCTTCATAGCTGAGGTAGTAGACTTGGTCTGCGTAAGGCCTTTTGTAGAGCCCTTGGATGTGCTGGAAGAGCTACTGACAGTTGCGCTGTCATTAAGAGGGGCCTCTGCAGTACCACTGGAAGAGTTTTTTGCAGCACCTTGAGATTCATGGATAATGTAACTGCCGGCTGGTGAAGTGCACTTGGTAGTGTCCATGTTAGTACCTTTGTTCGATGCCCTTGCATCATGCTTGGCAGAATAAGTGCGCGGTTGGTCAGTGTGGGGAGATGTCACTGAGTTGATAGCAGCTTTACTTACTGTAGTCCTTGGAGTAGCAGCTCTGGCAACAGTCCTTGACTCTGTATTCCTTGTAACTGGCTTAGGGACTGCAGATGAAGTCGGTGGGATTCTCAGAAGCCGTTTTTCTCGTACATGTCTACATATGACCTCGCTGACGGGGCGGAGGTTGCAATGAGAGATGACGCTGGCAAAGTTGACCGTTTCTTTTGCAGGCTCCAGAGCAGCAACTCTCACCAAACTCAACTGTGTAACATTCACCTTGTCCTGTAGGTTTTCACTGAAACAACCACCCTTTTCAAGTCTCATCTCTCCAACACAGCCACTTCTGTCTTGACTAAGGTCTTCACCGTTGCTTCCAGTGGTTTTACCTGTATGGCTGTCATACTCCTTTTTAACAAATTTGCCACCAATGGCTTCTTTCTGTGGCATCTCACCAATATGGCAGTGACTCTCCAGCGAATTGCCACGATTCTTGTACTGCAGTGTTCTGCTTTTCTTTGAGGAGTTCTTGTCCATAGCAACCTGATTAAGAGGAGAAGGGCTGGTGTCAGGTGGGAGACCTCTCCTCCTTCTTGACATCCTCAGGACTCCAGGCTTCTCACAGATCTGTGTGCTGACTGAGCCATTAGCCAGTGGTATTTGAGCTGGAGTACTGCTCGGGCTTTTTCCTGAGTTGTGGAGATTATTGATGGTCTTAGGGTTGCTATAGTACTTTGAGACTGTTCGTTGGTGGAGAGGAAGGTGCTGTTTTTGAGGCAGCTGCTGGCTGCTATGTCGGGAGAGGTATGTTTTGCTGGTTTCCTGGGGTCTGATTTGAGGATTGCCTCTGGGTTTACAGGTATTGCTTGACCTTGTGCAAGGCCTCGCAGATCGTCTGCTGCCAACCCCTGAGCTAGACTTTAAGGGAGGGGCGGACCTCACAGAGGAGGTGTGTCCCGTCACCATGGCAACCTGCAAAAGAAAGCCCGAGACAGGTTATGATAGTAGAAAATGGTTATGAGTGAATTCTGCAAATAGATGACCTCTTGTTGTTTCCAGGTCCAGTCAAACAGCCATTAGAAAATATTTAGCTTCTGTAATATAATTAATGATAAAGTGAAAAGGAACTCATCCACCCCTGCTTGTAACAGCCAAACTGAATGGAAAGTGTCAAGTTCATGGTCATACTTCGTGCCTTCTGCATCCGTGGAGAGCCGCTTTGCATTTCCACACAAGCAAGCATGCCTGGGGTTTGAGTCAACCTTAAATGAGGTTCTGTTGCAAACATTCTACAAATGCATGCACAATATCACATTCCATTCCAATAGCGGCCAACTGGACTAAAAAGTATCAGCATGTAAGGTCCGACTGTCAGGTGTGCTTGACCTCCTCCACATGGGGTCTACAGGGACCAACATGGAAATGGGCAGATGACGAAATGTATGCACACATGAAGGCGAGAAAAGTATGATCCGGCCCCTATGTGTCCCCTATGACCAATTTGTGATCAGATTTCCTTAGTTTATATACAAATACACATAAACTTTGTTTTATTTCACAGTGACAAAGTGACTTTTTAACCAGTTCGACTGTCCAGATGTGTCTGTTTTCTCTGTGTTTGTGTGGATGTCTGAGGGAAGAACTTCACACACAATGTGCACTCAGCTCTACCACTTTTTACACTAACATATGAGAAAGAATAATGTGGCAAAAACTGTTAACATTGTCGCAGAGGCTAAAATAAGTAACATATGGTTCCTGAGGACTATGGAAATAATTGCTGTTTCCTCTGAAGCTACAGCAGGCCAGAGGAGATGGTGATCTCAAATCCCTCCCACTGACAATTAAAAACCCAAGTAAGACAATGGGGCCACATGTGACCCAGACAACCACCTGGTGAGTTTTGAGTGATTGACTCTGAACAGATCACTCAGGACAGATGTGAATACCAGGTCTGAACGAGGTCAAACAGAGGTTTTTTAATTGATGACAAAGGAAAGCACATGTCAATCAATTGCATAAACACAAAGCAAAGAAAGACAACAAACAGTTTATATATTGAACTAACAGGTTCATTAAATGTGCATAATCAAAGAGATGACTGAGAGTGTGGTGAATAATAAGACAATTGATTGGGTACAGCAGAGCAGCAGCTTTCATTTAGATTAACATTCTCCAAAAATGCATCATGTATTGCATGTTGGTGGCAGAACATATACAGCTTTCTCTTAATTCATGGAGCACAAGCAAATATGACAACATTTTGCTGTGTGACTCGGATGTTTTCTTCTGTGGACATGTATTTTGTTACCATATCAAACATTTGTAATCAAAAGAGAAGAGAACACTGCTCCACAACCAAGTGGATGCATTGAGTAAATGAAATACTGTGCCTAGGAAGGATGATCAGACCTTTTTGGTTCTCCTGACCTGTAGGGAGAGCTGGCGAGGTCTCAGAAGGTGTCTCTCAGCTCCCTCTCTCCTGTGCTCCATCCTCTCTCTTCTCCTCCTCTGCTGTTCCTCCACTCTCTCCCTCCTGCTCTCTCTGGCAGCTTGAGGGCAGAAGGCGCTGACAGCTGTCCTCCCTCTCAGAGGTCGAGAGTCCCGCTGAACTGTATGACAGAAAGACAGACGCACACACGGGAACACGTGGTTGTTGGTTTAAAACAAGGGTCAGGCCCTCGGGGGCAGCTCTACAGACGTGCTCAAAAACGAGTACCTGTTTTATTGAATATACTTGTTTTCTTTTCATCAACTGCAGTCCTGTGATTGGTGGAAAGGCAGGACGTGAGATGCTGAGTGACCCTCTCTCGTCCACTTGCTAAGAAGGCTACGTTGCCTGGCAACGCTGCGGAACCTAAATTGAAAGAGGAAAGGCCGTGATTGGTTTTGATGTGCGTTTTCAATTGATGGGCCTGTGTTCTAGTAGGTCATGAACTGTTCCTTGGGTGTAGATACAACGTGGGAATCAATTGACTGACATCACATTATTTTTTTACCTTATTAGCCTAAATAATAAATTTAGGATAAGCTTACCTCTCAAACAGAGAAAGGACAAGAAATCTTCAGTCTTGGGTCGACGTCTGGTCAGACAGTTGACTGCAGTCAGATGCTGGCTGTGGTTGCTTCGTGCTGATGTCATCAGTGCTGGTGGTCCTGGTGAGCTAGGAGGGGACTGGGCAAATTTCCTCTGTGCTTGCAACCTCGGTCTGCACACACACACACATGCACACGGCGTCTTGCTTTTTGCGCAAACAGTATTATCTGTCTTCAAACAAAACATTTGGGTGTTGTCTTACAATTGAGGCTAAGTTCGAATGTTGGTTTTGAATTTCCACAGAAACACAAAGGAACACATAATACTCTATGTATTATGTGTTTCTGTGGAAATTTCATGTTCTATCTTGTTTTACTGACATCACACCTTACTCTCTACTTGATTAGTCTGTGTTAATTATAAATATACTTTTAATAAGGATAATTTTACTACAATTATTAGATCAAATATATTAAAATATGCAATTAGTGGCACATTCACAGCAAAGGGTCAAACAAAAAAACTGCATCCACATACACTCACTTACATGTTAACCTCTTAAATACTCATATGACAAAGCTCAGACTTTAGTAAATCTGTTTCATCAAAAAGCAGCCACAACAACAGCTCTGTGCAAAATTATTTGCAGCCAAAACTAAACAAAAGTGCATTGCAAATTGTCAGGAAATAAACATATTGTATAGTAAAGTCGTAAGGTTTTAAGAAGAGAGTGATGTTGCACTCTTTTTCTGTGTGCTGTAACTTATAAAGCCTGTGCTGGCTGTTGCTACAAGCAATACAAGACTTATTATTTCCAGCATTCAAGTTCCACTTGAAAGCAGCAATAAACCCAGCAATTAATGAACTGCTCAGTAGTGGTAGAAAGTAGTTCCAAGTGCCAGCTGAAGACTTCCAAAGAAAGGCTTCCTTTGGCTAAAAAGTCTTCAGACAAGGACCAGGGTTAATTTAACAGCTTTGGAGTCATTGTGATGGTTAAATATCTTGTTGCAGGGAGCTTGGGGGCTATCTCCACTGCCCTTACTGTCTTTTAGTGGAAAACCAGCCTTGGAAGATCAGGGCCGCCGACCCGAAATCTGACCCGAAAGTCTTGTGAAGTCTCGGGTCTTACGAGAAACACAAATTGCTTTACAGCACTACACGCACGTCTCCCAGCCAGGTACCGATCAAGATCGAGTGAGTTTTTACTACAGTGAGGACAAAGTTGTAGGCACAACGGGGAGCTCCCAAAAGAAAAAAGTATTTTAATTACTGGTCTGGCATTTCCCCAATGGAGAGCTCTTTGAGACTTGTGAAAGGGCTCAAAAAAGGACTCCCTTCTCCCAAGAATGCACTTGCACTTGATGCAGAAATTACACACAGTCACTTGTCTATTTTAATTGGTGAATGGCTAGAATAGGCATGAAAACTTACTGGCACTAGCTCACATGATAGATCTGTTTTGGTGCGACATCTGCGCTCAACTGCAAAGACTAGTGACGTCCAAGTATTGGGTTTTGTACCTTTAACTAAGTTAAACCTTGTCATCTCCATGAACCCTCCTGCAGCTGCAGCAGCGTCTCAGCTGCTGGGAACATACAAATCAGAAACAGTTGCGCGCGTGTGTGTGTGTGTGGACACAGCCAGTTATTGTGCCACTGTTATCAAACAGCCAATAAAGGCTACTGCACCAACTGCAGCAGGTGAGTATGAGTACAGCTGAAACCAAACTTGCACTGCTAGATTTTATCTGTCATCCAATCAGGAGAGTTTATCATTCACATTACCAAAGTTAGGTTGCTAGTCAGTCACAACACCAGCATATTGTGACAAACAACCATACCCTCTCACACCCACAGTCAGTTCAGAGAATCCAATTAACCTTCATGTTTTGGACTGTGGGAGGAAACCATAGTGCCAGAGAAAACTCAAACTCTACAAGGAACTGGCTAAACCAGAGATCTTACTGCCGTGAGACAACACTGCTAGCCACTACTCTACCGTGTGGCTGGATCTTCTACTTCTTCTAATAATACACATTTCCAGCAAGTTGTACAGGCTACTGTATTACCAGCAGGTGTAATGCTGCCTTGTGCAGTTGGGTGGTGGATGTGTAACTGACCTCTTGCTGACAGGGTCATCCTTATCAAAATCGATGCTGGCAGCACGGCGCTGC
Source organism: Brachirus orientalis (assembly GCA_016785285.1). Lineage (NCBI taxonomy): Eukaryota > Metazoa > Chordata > Actinopteri > Pleuronectiformes > Soleidae > Brachirus > Brachirus orientalis. The sequence continues at coordinate 348,743 of JAFBJR010000425.1, forward strand.
TGAGGGCGTGTCTGTAATGTCCAGTTCCAGCTGGGAGTAGCCGATAGGAGGGACTGACGCCGGTTGATGCCGTTAACCACGGAGCCTTCGGAGAACAGCGACAAGTTTACATGAAGCAGTTTTACTCACCACTGAGTCATCTACACATACAGATTCATAATATGCAAACATATGTTTGAGGAAATCTACTCAAGATGTTCATCAGATATTGCATTGCAAAAATAACTCAATTAATTTGCATCATCAGTAAACAGTTTCCTGAGGAGATAATGGTCTCAATCAAGTTTCACATCTTCAATACCACATAATGTCAACTTTGATAAATACACAATATGGACAAAAGTATTTGGCTGAATTCAGGTGTTGCAATCAGTGTTTGGGCTAGACCCTTATCTTTAATGAAGGGCAATCTTAATGCTTCATAATAGCAAGACATTTTGGACAATGCTATGCTTCCAACTTTGTGGCAACAGTTTGAGGAAGGCCCTTTTCTATTCCAACATGACTGTGTCCTAGTGCATAAAGCAAGGACTATAAAGACATGGTTTGATGAGTTTTGTGTAGACGAAATTGACTGGCCCACAGAGACCTGCCCTCAACCCCAGTGAGTACCTTTGGGATGAACTGGAACAGAGATTGCAAACCAGGCCTTCTTGACCAACATCAGTGTCTGACCTCATAAGTGTTCTACAGAATGAATGGGTAAAAATTTCCATAGAAACACAAGTCGTGCATGAAGTGTGGAAGCTGTTATAGCTGTAAAAGGGACCAACTCCATATTAAAGTCCTGTACATGTATTTGAATGTGTCATTACTGTCCCTGTCGGTGTAACGGTCAGGCATACGAATACTTTTGTCTACTTATGTCCATTAAGATATTTTTCAAGGTGACACGCCTGAACTTTTGGTTCCACCAGAAAAATGGTGAACCTCAGCACTTCAAAGTGGTTGACTGAACTGTTAAGGGTGACGTCACTACCGGTTGCCACTTGGTACTAAAGCATACATTGAACATCAAATTGACCCTCATTCTAGTTTCTATAAATCAGTGACCAAGTAAGTTCAAGCAGAAATGTGAAGCAACTTGATGGCTGGGCCCTGCGAGTCGGCCAGGCCAGAGAACAGGAATTATCCTCACATTCCAGCAGCGGGGCAGATTTACAGTTAAGACTGAGACAAATGATAAGAAGAGCAGTTGTGGCACTGACCTCTGAGCCTGGTAGGAGTGTGTGATCGCAGGGTCCTGGCCGGGACTCGAGCGCTGAGCAAAGTCCTTGAGTTTTCACATTTGCAGCTGTTCTTCACTGAGTGTTTGTGCTCAGCACAGTGTGTGTGTTTCTCTCTGTGTGTGTATTTTGATTTTGGTAACAATAGTTTATTCTGTGTTGTGTGTGAGCGAAGTGTCCTGGTTGAATCAGTGTTCTTCTGGAGTACGTGTGCGTTCTCTTGCACGTCTTGAAGACCTCGGGTCATTGTCCCTGCGCACATTTTTGACTGTGTGTGCATGTTGTGTGTTAAAGTACATTTGTTTTTTGGTGTGTGCGAGTCCTGAGACAAGTTTGTTTTTTGCCCTTTGTTGGTGTGTTCGTGACGATGTATATGTTTGGAAACGTGCATATTTTGTGAAAGGCGCGTGCTTTTCTGTGTGTGTGTTTTTTGTGGTTTGCGTGCGACTTTTTGTCGCGTGTGTGTCTTTTTCTGTGTGTGTGTGTTCGGAAGGGTCTGTGCCTTTCGCTGTCCATGAAAAAGTGCACTTTTTGAAGTGCGTTTGTGTGCACGTGTGTGTATGCGTGAGTGTTTGTGTGCGGTGCGGTGTGTGTCTCTAAATTCCCTGAGGGAGAGAAAAAGAACTTTGCGGACCAGACGTTCTTCACACCACGGCATCCCATCACTGATGTCCTGCAGAAACACACAAATATTTTGGTCACTGGAAATCTTAATTAACTAATAAATAAATAAGTTTTTCATCTATACTATTTGTACCATCTATTTTCTGATATTATTTGTTGTTAATGTGGTGTTCGGGTTACCCATGAATGCAAGGAACATCTGTGTCTCTGTCTTACTGTGAATTAGGCCTGACACATTTACTCAATTAATCAATTACTAACTGATTAGTTGCCAACTATTTTGATAATTAATTAATCAGTTTGAAAGTTTCTTAAAGAATTAAAACAAGCTGTGTAATTTTCAGCTTCTTAAATGTCAATATTTTCTGGTATACTTCATGTAACATAGAAATAATTAAAAATGAATAATTTTGGTTTGTGGACAAAAACAAGACATTTGAGAACATCATCATTTCCAGGCTTGAGAACTACTGATCAATAATTTTATGAACCAAATGGTTAATTAATTATCCACAAAACAATCAACAGATTAATCATTTATGGAAATAATTGTTTGTAACAGCCCTAAGTAAAATACCACTGTCATAATAATACAATATTAACATTTAAGGAAAGTCTGGGTCACATATTTGCAGGCATAGTTGCACCAGTGTGTGCAATGCCAACTTTGAATTTGTTTGGATAATAAATGTGACATCTCCCTAAAAAAAAGCCACTTCTGCCTAATATGATGCTGCTGACGATTGTGTCGTGGCTAAGTCTCACCTATGAAAGAGATTTTAATCACATTGTGACTTAAAAATGAAATAAAAGTAAAAAAATGAAACATACAAACACCATCGGGTTTGTTCACACATTCATATGATGAAGAGTAACAATAGTAGTAGCATCTATTGACCTGAAATTAGTGAATTGTGATCTATTTATTTACTGAATATGGATAGATGTGTTCAGTTGTTTCATATATTTTTTTTATTTTTATTTAGTATCAAAATATCTGTTTCAGTTTTTCAAGAGTAAACCTGGTAACTATACACCGGAGGGGAAGGAAATCCCACTTACATATTTTTTCTTGATGATATTGCGCTTGGGTCTGTCTGTACTCATCTTGGCCCACGGACACTGAGCAGCACAGGAATCACAGAAGCCTCCTCCTCTGGCCTTTCTCCGACTGTTAAGGTGTAGAAATTCCACCGCTCTGTCCTGGGAAAAAAGAAAAAGTCAGCAGATACTCTATGTGTACAAGAGACTTTTTATTTCATAGTGAATCTATGATTAAAGATACAGATGACAGGATTTATTGGCATTATTGATCGTTTTCCATTACATCAGCTGAGCGTTTCAGAGAAACCGTGTACGCCTCCACAACAAATTCCATGAAGAAAATCAGAAATTATCACGACACAGAGGAGTTGCATTATTTTGTGAATTCACTGTGAGGCACTGTAAAAATGATTTTCTATATGGACTTTGGCGTAGTTACAGACTAAAGCTTCCTCCCAGAAAAGGCTGCCTAATGAGGAGATTAGCGACTAAACTGTTGACGTAAAACTTGTACAGATTTTATTTGGTGGCTAAAATCTGTCTTTTTGTGGTGTCTCTGCTGGCAGCCATGATTTCTGTGAGACGGACCACACTTTACGTGCCATACCACTGCGCTAGTTTGGTCTGGGAACAAAATTCAGCCCTGGCAAATTTTCCTCTGGACACACACACAGCCAGCCGCCCACCCACTCATACCAAACCCCCAACGCCCTCATCCACCCCATAAATCACAGAGAACATAGTATTATGCTAAATGAGTGTCATGTCAAAGCAGCACTTTCTTAACATGAAAATTTAAACCCCACATTAGTTACAATGTAAAGGCAATTAGACACAAAATCAATAAAAAGTGTAACATTGTAGCAATAAACTACACCGAACTAAATCCCACACAAATTAGAAAGTAAACAAGAAAACAAAATGAATAAACCTAATAAATACCTTGTAAACACAGTGTCACTGCAAGATAATAAACCTGTGTGACCACTCAGGTGTCATCAAACAGGGTGATTACCGAGGGTGGCACAAAATTTCTGTTCAGAGCAGGAGCCTGTTCCAAAACTACAAGAGTACCATGCATGTTCATGTATTCAGTTTCGCATTTAAGAAATGCTCCTTGACATTTTGTTGATCCTTAATGAAGTTTCTGACCTTCAACAACTTAACGTAGGCAAAAAAAAAAAACACAGTATAAGCTACTCTACAGCACTCTGCGTCTGATTAAACTTGGATAATCCATTCACACTATTGATTTGTGCTATGGACAATTAACTTTGCACATGCTACAAACAGAAACAGAAAGAGGTAGATTTTCTCTGCTCCTCCTTTCCTCTTTTTTTGGAGCCTCTGTCATCCATGATTTATTCTCAAATGATTATTCAAGTGCAAATGCAACGTAATTTGTGGGATTCTATCCCTGTATATTAATTCATTCATTCATTCTCTACCACTTCATCCTCCACATTTTCCCATCGACGTAAATGTTAACGGATGGACGGATCCACTTGAAGGGTGTGGTGGGGGTGGGGGGGGTGGGGGGGTGTAATCGTAACATGCACCTGCTTCTGAACAGGCAAATGGTAACTATGATGGGCAGCAAGCCCAGTCATGGACTGCTAAGCAAACGTACTGAAATAAATCACTTAATTAAAGAAAAAAAAATCAGTTGGCCATCGGCCCGCATGTGGTCCGAGATGGACTGGGCCATCTGGCATTTGCCAGGTTTTAAAGATTGCCAGTCCCACCATATATATTATGTGTAAAAATGGATGTACAGTTGTCCAGTCACAAAACACACATGCACTGTGAAGCGTCAACAGCTGCGATTTGACTAACACTGTGTCAGTTTTTGCAAACGCAATGTTCACAGCTGGACAATACACTGCATCAGTCACACTGGTTTCCTCTCACGTTTGCCATGCTTGGTCATCCGGGAACATAATTTACAAAATTTAAACAATCGTGTGCTCAAGGATGGATGAGTGAATGGGGGCTTAGGATCCTTGATAATGTGACGTCTTTATAGGGCCCCTCAAGATATGTTAGCCACCCGTGACAGGGACCTCAGTCCAATAACGAAAGTTAAGTTGCGTGATGTGAATAAGACGCCTCAATAAAATTATTATTATCATCATTTTTATCCGTGTGTTGCCTAACAAAAGCCCATTTGGCTGGTGGGATGAGGCTCCAAGACAACCTAAATATTTTTTTACAATTTCTTTTTTCTTTTGTCCAAACCTTGGTACCACTGTTGACTTGCTAGTTGAGTGCTAGTGTGTGTGTGTGGGGGGGGGTTATGATAGGGGGCCTTTTTCCAGTCTGTGCCCGGGGGAACTAAACTAGTGATTGAGCCTGTTGACGCACCTGGAAAATGTTTACTGACGTTAAAAATCATGTGAGAGGTACCGCGGACATCCACTCTGTTCCGGCAGAATAGCCCCCCCTGGTGGCTAGCTGCTACTTACGTCCTACTTCTTGGGCTCCACTTTGAAAACCGGAAGAATGCGTCAATTTTTTTTTTTGAAAACAGTCTATGGTTTGTGCAGATTGGTTGTTCTGGAAACCTTAACAGCGTCCGCAAATGTAAAGTACCTCGCTGCTTTATGAAAACATCAAACACGCTTGTACAAAAACTGGACTGTCCCGTTAATTTCCCGAGTATTTGGAGGTTTTAAGCAGTTTGAACTGTGTCTGCAGTAGCTGTCCACATGAATACAACAGATGTGCATCAGTTAACATACGGTGAAAACAAGTACACATCACATCTAAAGTCCAGAACAAAGCATTGACTGTCGCTGCATCTCGTTCTGCAGCGACGCGACGGAGCCATCGAGCCCCGGCCTGCACGCAGCCCGTCACCGCGTCCTCCTCACACGAACCCCGACAACAATAAGCGACCACCACCCACCTGCAGCAGGATGACCGGCGGCCTACATCATGGGCACACCGAGACCGACCGACCGACAACCTGAGGGAAGGTTCCTGCTTCCTGCCTCCACCGGCTCCGGTGAGCCGTTCTCCTCCTCACTGAGCCGCTCGGCTCCGCGGTGAACCCATGTGTGTGTTCTGCCCTCACCGGCACGGCCGTCCACCAAAGCAGTCACGTCACGTGAAGCACCGCTTCCGACCGAAAGCCTGCTCCGGTGTCTTTCAGTGTCCGGCCATTGTTATCACCTCGGTCCCTCAGCTTCGCTCATTATTGTGAGTCGTCAACCACGTGACCCGGAAGTGGGCTGAGGTTGACACCTCCGAGCTCCGGTAGTCGTGATAAAGGTTCGGTATGTAACAGTGAGGAGGGTAAATAGACATATAGTGTTTTTACTACTCACAAAATATGATTGTGTACATTTATAATATCTTTACAATTATTAACTTTTGAGTTTTAAAATTCCAGAATAAGAAGTTTAAATGAATTTGATGAAAGGGCCTTGATTTGAGGAGAACTCCATCTTGCATCGCCATGTTTCTAACAGAGACATGAATATCTACACAAACTGCAAGCGGCTTTAACATTTAATCGGTAGACATGATATTCACTAGCAATGTCATTCTTACTACATTTCTTCTTACATTTGTATGTATAGGGTTTGTCATTATAGAATTGTAGATCTCAATAATTCCAGTTTCAGAAATCTAAAGTCATTTCAAGTTCACATATCTTTAATTATCCTCAATTGAAAATATCATCATTATATATCTTTAATTAATTTTCAGATAGTCAGAATTAAGTTGTTGATATCTCAAACTTGAACATAATCTGCCACGCTTGATAATCTGCCAAGACTCCCCATTGTAATGTGCCATTTCTTGTGTAAATTAAAATTACACTGGAGAAGTTGTTCTCTTGTTGCCAGTTCTGCTATCTTGTTCATTTTACATAAACAATATTTATCTTTACATACAACACATGTCATGTATGCTGCTACAATAGTGCACACATCCTTACAGTGGGACTAATTCAAGTTTGTATATACTGTACAGTACATATAGACACAAAGACTAATACCCTTAAATGTATTTATTTTGAAAAAATTAGACGTCTCACAACCTGCACATTACAAATATAGAGTGAATGCAGAGACTCCTTCATGGTATTACATCAAATCAGACACAAAAGTTGGCAAGATATGGTGTGAAATAATTATGAACATTTTCTATTCCCTGGTGTTTAGACATCAAGAATTTTTGGTGTGACAACAGGATTAAATTAATATATCATGTCTGGAAATGAAAACATATTCAGCACTTACGAGTACTTAAACAAATGCTATGTGTCTGTGTTTTAACAGGAATTTACTGTGCATGTGTGACACAGCAGTAAAAAGAGAACAAATTCCAAGGCAGCCTCCTGGTGACAGTCATCATCTATGGACTCACTGTAGACGTCTAAGAGTTCTTCTGTGGAACCTTGATGGTCACCTGACAACACAGAGACACAAAAACTAGGCTCACACTCACAGATAAACAAGTTGAGAATATATAGTTGGCAATTTATCACCGTGAATAAGCAATTATTCATGTCAGCTACACAGTTGCAATATGTTTTCTTATCACTTTCCCATCTGTACTTGTCATCTTGATTAAGGGAAAAAAAACTCTATTTTTATTTTGGTGTGTTCTCACATGAGCCCACGCAGACGTTATGTGGAAATTACACTTGCAAGGTGGCAAGGAGTGACTTTTATGGACAAAAAAAAAAAAAACTGAGCTGAGTAGTGCAAGAACTGTATAATGAAAATCCCCATACATGTTATCACCAGCACAAGATCCACGCCACCGTGGTGAAGTGGTGAAACTGCACAGCAAACAAGATGTAGCTCAGTGAAATCAGTCCAAGCCAAGACCTCTGACATGAACCAAGGAACCAGACACTTGTGTGCTTGAAATAGATGACTGTTTGTAAGTTAACTCTGGGGGGGGGGGGGGGATTCGTCAGTGGTGTGAACTCTGGAAGTGGAGTATTTACAGCCACAGCCTCTGTGTTCTCATTGACATCCCCCAGTGAGAAGAAGGGAAACCTGGTAAGACAACTGCTGATTGACAAAAATGAGACTGGTATGTCCATACCCGTTGTGTGGGAGGTCCCAACCTTCCCCCTTCCACAGGTAAAGTAGCAACATTTAGCCAAGAAGCAAAGCCAGTGACTGCAGTTCACCAGCTAGCACCGTAGTGATGACACTAGTTAGGCTAAACATGCAAAATTGCCTGTGAGAGAGAAAGAGTTGGGACCTCCCTGACCTGGAGGATGGTCGCCGCTCATGGTGCAAGTTTTCTGACTGTGTTCCAACTAGGAGTCATTCTCCCAAGTCTCTCAGCACTTCACTGGAGGATGTGGATGGGAACATTGAGGCTGCTGATGTGCCATGATGCAGAAATCTTTCCTTGTTTCCAACCAATAACTGAATGAATATTTCTGTGCACTTCTGTTTGCAATCTGTGTTTGATCCGTGTGAACTTAACAAGCTAAATTCAAACAAACAAAACAAATTATTAGATGTGAATGCACCCGTACAGTTTAGAGTAGTTTACTTCTAGCTATTACCGTTTTGACTTCTGTATAGTTGTCCAGACCGTACTCTCCGAGCTCTCTGCCGTTGCCTGAGGCCTTGTAACCTCCGAAAGGAGCCTGAGCCCCAAACACGTCATAACAGTTGATCCTGCAGGACAACACACACACATGAGATTGCCTCAGATAGTACTCATTCACACTCAATCAGTGAGTTCAGCAGTATCACTCTTACCAGACTGTGCCGGCACGGAGACCATTGGAGATGTAGTTGGCCTTATCAATGTCCTTCGTAAACACAGCGGCTGCCAGACCATATTTAGTATCGTTTGCTCTTGTCACCACCTCCTCCAGTGTTTTAAACTTGAGAATCTGCATCACTGGACCAAAGATCTGCAAGAGAACATGAGACGGGACATGTGTAGTGCTGCAACTAATGATCATTTTCAGAACTGATAAATCAAGAAATTAATTGAGTATTTGTTTGGTCCATAAAATGTTGAGAAATGTTGATAGCTGTTTCCTAAACCTAGAAATGTTGATAGCTGTTTCCTAAACCTAGAAATGAATATGTTCTCAAATGCCTTGTTTTGTCCACCAAACCAAAATTATTCAGTTTGAATATAAATATATGGAGCAAAGGAACCAAATATCCACATTTAAGAAACTGAAAAACAAATTAAATGATTACTAAATTAATCGTCAACTATTTTGGTAATGGATTAATTGATTAATAATCATCCATTGTAGCCCTACTGCGGGGCATCTATAGTTACAGCCTAGCAGATCACTGTCATTGTTTCACTTTATCTTATTTATTGCATGGATGCAGAAACTCTTGATCACAGCAAGACAATTTGATCCAGCCCATGAGGCAATTCATAAAGACAATGGGGGTAACAGCATTAATTTAAAAAAAATGCATTTTCCTTTCAGGCAATGCAAATTTTTATTGTATAATGATGTAATATTTAATTTTTTATGCCCACAGTCTGTTAGTCAGACATTTTGTGGAGGTGTTGTTGAAGAAAAAACGTTTTAAAACCGCATTATTGTTTGGCTTTCCTTTACCTTGTGAGATAGAGGTGTGTTTCTGTATTTTAAACGAGGAAATACATTTAAAAGAGAAAGAACATAGTAATAATAATAATAATAATCTTCAGTACTATCCTACCTCCTCCCTGGCAATGGTCATGTTGTCCTGGACATCTCCAAACACAGTAGGCTGGATGAAGTAGCCTCTGTCTGCAGCCACTCCACCTCCACACATGAGCTTGGCTCCCTCTCTCTTGCCACTGCTGATGTAGCCCAGAATCTTGTTGAATTGCTCCTGATCTACCTGCAGAGGTGGTGACACAGCAACACCATCAGCTGTGTGGGACTCGAGGCACCCAAGACACCTTAACACTGTGTAATATTTACATTTAAGGTCCAGTGTGTAAGAATTAGGAACATCTTACCCTCCACTCACCCCTCCTGATCCTACGTACATCAGGAATCTACAACGGCTATGCGTATCCCGTTGTAGATTCCCGAACACATCTTTCCTTGTTTGTCTTTTTGGGCTGCTGCAGAAACATGGCTGCCTCCGTAATGCAAGGCATTTGCCTCAAGTACACACACACACACACACACATATACACATATATATATATATATATATATATGGCTTTGTCCAACGCTACAAAAGCCAAAAAAATTTATTTCTGTCCACAAATCCTCCTAAATGTAAGGGACTGAACCTTTAAAAAAGAACTATGCAGGAATTTCACAGCTTCTGAGTCATTGCGATTTAATGTTTAATGTCTTGTTGCGGGGAGATTGGGGACGGTCTTCACCCCCCCTACTGTCTTTTAGCAGTAAACCAGCCTTCCAAGAGTCCAACAGTCTTTCAGAGTTTCTGTTATTGCGAGCAACACAAATTGCTTTACAGCACTACACTCCCACTCCCAGTGAAAGTGAAAAAGAAGCAAAGAAAATTGTTTGCCTGACCGTGTCACACACGAGTAAACATCAGACTGGTTTCCCAACGGTGAGACATTAAAAAAAACAGAAGCATGCAAAGCGGATGTCGACCTGGCATTTTTGCTGTTACAATTGTAAATGTCTTTGGGATAAACTCTCTGTTCTCTATGTATTTATGTGTATTTACACTTTCTTGATGTTTGCTATTGTAAAGGCGTTTTGCTCAACCATTTTTATGAACGTCTGTTGCTGGTTTGTTTTCGGTGCATGGTTGGCTGTTCCTCCTTCGGCATGGACACAAATGGAGCCACAAATGGAGCCACAAATGCACACGGTCACGAGAGAGGAAGAGAGAGGCAGTGGTGAGTTTTTACGACAGTGGGGATAAATCGGTAGACACCAGGGGGAGCTCCGTAAAGGAAAAAGGTGAAAAACCAATCAGAGTTGCACAGTTTTACTTTAACAGATGAAATTATTACGTGAAAGGAATGATACTTTGTGATTTAGTGTGTGTTACCTGGGGCCCCTGTTCAGTCTTAGAGTCAAAGGGATTTCCCACCACTCGTCTCTTAGCACGCTCAATGCTGCGCTCCACAAACTCATCATAGATGTCTGCCTGGACATAGGTGCGAGAGCCGGCACAGCAACACTGGCCTTGGTTGAAAAACAGAGCAAAGTGGGACTGCTCCACTGCATCTTCCACTGAGGAAGGAAACAATAAAAATTATTTTACATTTTGTATAACAAAGAAATAATTTCAAATTTCATAATTTTAGTTTGTAGATAAAACAAGATTTGAAAACATCATAATTTCGGGGTTTGGGAAAAAATTATCAACATCTTTTAACACTGTGTGACATTTTATGGACCAAACAAATACTTGATTAATCAAGAAAATTATCAACATTATATTTTTATATTATAAAAATTGATGACCACAGCTTCATGGGGGAGGAGGAAGCATTTGATTTCACGAGTGAAAATGATGGAGTCACCCGTTCCCACTGTTTCAAACACCTGCTTATTTGTTGGGTTTGTTTTTTAAAAAAAATTCAGTGTGGAAAGTGTTGGGAAATATTCACTCAAATGTCAAATGACTCTGCAATACATGCAGACTTTTATAAACTCCAAAAAGCATCAGAAAGAACCTAAGACCTGGGTGAACACACTAATGGGGCTTTTCCATTTTACAGTTCTAGCACTACTTGGCTCTTCTCAGTTGGTTCTTTTTTGCTTTTAGAGCTGGTGCTTTTTTTATTACCTGCTCTGATGAGGTTCAAGGTATTCTGAGCCGATACTAAAAAGTGACGTCAACACACTGCCAGACACTGATTGGTCACAGAGTGCCGTCACTAGAAGAGTCATGAACAACAATCAAACCTGCCATTTTTAAAAATTGGTAAGAGTGTTACAGCAAGTTAACATGGCTGCTAAAAAATACAATGTGGTCCATCGACAAGACGTTCGTGTGTTTGGTGGCTGCCGAGAAGATCCAGAGAGAGCTGGACGTGTATGAAATGACGTCACGGTTTGTTTCGTGCACCTGTGCTATGAAGACCCCCCACCCAAGTTAAGGAGGTATAATGAAGTGGAAAAATGATGTGCCTGATAACCGTGTAGAGAAGAGAAGAACCAAGTAGTGCTTGAGCTCAATATAAGCACTCAGTATAATTTATTTTATCAATCAGACCAGGGTTGTCTCACTCAAATGACCTGGGAGCCAATTGGCATCTTGTCTGTTACATCACAATTCATGTACATGTGACACACAGGGTAAAAAAAAAAAAAAAAAAAATCTGATCAATAATCAAACGAATTGTTTGTCGTTTGTTTTTGTTTTTTCAATATAAGCACTCAGTATAATTTATTTTATCAATCAGACCAGGGTTGTCAAACTCAAATGACCTGGGAGCCAATTGGCATCTTGTCTGTTACATCACAATTCATGTACATGTGACACACAGGGTAAAAAAAAAAAAAAAAAAAAAAAACACTGCAGGAGAGACAAACCTGGCAAAAGGGATGGTGTTTCTCGCCTTATTTTAGTGGCTTCACCCAGGTTTTAAAATACCAGGTACACCCACTAATTGTCAGTGTGAAAGAGGTTCCAATGTAAAACAAACACAGCTGTATTTGCAGTGTGTTGCAGACACAACACCTACAGTTAGCATCGGACATGATGATGTTGGGGCTCTTTCCTCCCAGTTCCAGGGTGACTTTCTTCAGGTTGCTGCTGCCTGATGCCTGCTGGATTAGATGACCCACCTAAAAGAAAGAAAAACCAAATGGCTGGAGAAAATATTAAAATTGTACATATTATACTATAGCTGAACGGAAAGCTACAGTGACACAGTCTGCAGCACTGACTGGTTTGTAGATTATTACTGTCCATTGTGTGCGTTAAGGCACAGTGAACAAATGTCTTGTTCACTGTGGCTTAAATGCCAAATGAAAACATGCTGAGTCATGTTACTGATATTTCTCCCCTTTTGGCTTCACTCATTAAAAACTTTTTAATGAGTGAAGCCAAAACATTCACTCTGCCACACCAAAGTCCAAAGCAAAAACCAGCATTTTAGATTTTCAGGGCCACAGAAGCTGCTGGTTTGGGTCACATTAAGGTTCATCCATATTAAGGATTTGAAATAACAGGTAGAGGCAGTGTTAAATCAACCCCTCCTGAGTGCCATGATGTAAAATTATACATTTTCACTTTGTGGGAAGTGAATTGTTTAAGAATATACACAAATTTCAGTGGGAAAGAGCTGTTTAAGAGTGAGTCATATCTTTGATGACAGGTGGGTAAACATTTTGCCTATGCTGTAGTGTATAACCTTTAAATATAAACAAATTTCTGTTACAGTCAAAGATTGTCAAATAAGTTCACAAAATGCCAATTAAACAGTCAGCTCCACATTGCTGTCTCCGTGCTTCTCAGTATAGCAGTGTTTAGATCGTGTGTCTCTCAGCAACATTCTGGCACTGCAAACAAGAACTGGTTTGTTTTATGACAAGACAGATGAGGCAACAGCAACATTTCAACAACATTAAGAGTATAAATGAAATCACATCCAAGTGTCCACAAGATGTCTCAGAGATTAATTCTACTGCTCAAAAAAACTGTGTCATTCAGCTGTTTGATGGAATAAACATGTCTTGTTCCCACCCGCCCCTGTGCGGCAGCTGTATAAACACAAACATACCCTTGATCAGGGTCTGAAAGTAGTGCCAAAAATGAAGTTGACCCGGAAGTTCAAATGAAGGAGGCTGCATACAAAAAGTTACATCATTTTGTTCACAAAGAAAGATCTGAGGTTGAATAATAAAATCAGTGCACACTGCACCTTTAAGTGGCTAAAATCAGTTTCATGTGCAATGCATGGGTGTAACCAGTTTGCCTGCATAAAATAGAATAATACATCTGCAATACTCATTTGTTGATCCAGAGTGTATCTAAGTTTGTCGAACTCTATGTCCTGCTGTTAAACTTGGGCAAGTACAAACAAGAAAACACCAGAATATTTTGGAAAAGATAAGGGTCTCAAGGGTGCCAATATGACTGTCTTACAGCTCTGGAAAAATATTTAGTAGGACCATCCAACTATTTTTGCAGCTCAGGGGTCATGTTTGCCAGAAACACACCACCACACAGCCCTCTTTTCACTGAGAGACAACGTCTGTGTGCAGCATGCAAACACAGAGCAGTCTGCGATGACTGTGTGTGAATACCTCTTACAACCACACTTCAAGACACATGAACTATTCCTTTCTAATAATATGGGGCCATAATACATTACTGATCTTCTTGTAGAATATAATCCAAGTAGAGCTCTGAGATTTTTAGCGGGCAGTCAGCTGGAACAACCTCGAGTTAGAACCCAACAGGGTGAAAATGCAGTTAGCCACTATGCTGTACATCAGTGGAATAAACTTAAATGTGCCTCAACTCTAGACACTTTCAGGGTTAAACTGAAGACTCTGCTGTTTTTCTGTGCCTTCTGTGTATGAAAACTTGTCATGCCTTGCCTTTCATACCAGGTCTGAATAGGACCTTTGAGCTGCTCTGTGTCAAAAGTCAGCTGTGGGTTAGGGTTAGCTGTGAAGCTCAGCCTTGTCACTGATGTAATGTGCTCTGCTCCTGGGGTTAATCACTGACTGCTCAGTCTCTGGTCGATAGCTTCCTTGTTTGCAGGCTTCTGCTTCCAACTCTTGCAAACACAATCTTAGATATCTTGGTGTATTACCACTAAAGTCACATTTTCATATGAGAGCTGTGGAGACACCTGAACAATTCAAATTGCTACCATCTACTGCTTGTTTGTTTTAGGGGTGTAAAATGTATTTATACTTTGTTGGTATCAGTGCATGTTACACAATGGTACAGTGGCTAGTATTGCTGCCTCACAGCAAGATGGTCACTGGTTTGAATCCATGTTTGACTGAGGGCCTTTCTGGGTTAAAGCACTAAACAGTGAGTGGGTGATAAAAGTGCGCCATGAACTGATCTGTCTCATCTTTTAATGATATTTATCTGCTTACTGAAGCTGATATGTTGTTCTTTCCTCAAAGTGTCTTCAAACGAGCTGAGAGCAACTACCATAGGTGTTACGCTTTCCTGCTTTAGCTCCCAGACCACAGATAGGAAGCACAGGGGGGGTTCCTTTATACACTGTCTGAATGATGCTGTTTATATTGTAATTTTATAGATTTTATTTTTGAATATTTTAGACTCTCTTATTATTTATTTGGAACCATCTTGTAACCCACTGCCATACCAATGAGAGAAGATATTTCTTCCATGTATTCAACACTCAGCGAAATGACAATAAAGTGAATTTTGAATCTTTCTCCTGGGCTGAAGATGTAGCATCTCTAGACTGACACCGTCACTCTCTGCTGGTGGACGATGAACACATAGACATGTAACTTACTCCCAAAAAAAAAAAAAAAAATGTCTGTACCTCTGTGGATCCAGTGAAGGCCACCTTGTCAACATCCATGTGCCTTGCAATAGCAGCACCTGCTGAAGGTCCCATGCCAGGCAGGATATTCACAACACCTTCAGGGAAACCCACCTGAAAGGAAAACCAAGTCAACCAGAGGTGAAGACCAGTAGTTATACTTAGTCCACATGAAAAATGTTTTGCATTTTCAAATAGCAAAAATCTATGTTCACTCCCATAAATGTATATATCACAACAATTCTGGTACAATGAGCAAGTGCATGCGGGTGTAAACAGGAAGTTGAAACTTCCCTCTGCAGTTTGCTTACTTTCATATAATACTACTCATGGGAAACAACACTGGTGAAAAATAAGAAAAAAGGATTTGATGAGATATATGACGATGAGGAGAACTAAACTAAAACTGAGTCTGTATCAATGGAGCTGAAAATCTGTGAAGGGAAAAAAATGAAATGTGGCTAATTAAACAAATCAGGAAGTGAATATGCATTTCCAAAGGTCTCCATTTGTGCCTGTCCAGAATAAAGTGCTGCCATGGAGTTTTCAAACTATAATGGACTTCTTTTTGGGCTCTAAAATGCCAGGGTAGTGTGGACAGCGTGGACATCGAGAGCAGAATTTACTTGTCTTTTAAAACCAAAAATGAAGTTGTATGGATGGTACCTAGAACAGCTCAGCAAGAGACAATGCTATGACACAAACAAGTTCATCCACTCTGACAGATTAATATAATGCCTTTATAATATAATTCTCCCTTGAGAAAAAAAAAAAAAAAAACTACTGTTCTCCGTTTCCTGCTTGGCAAAGAGACTGTGTAGCTTCTAGTCCAAACTCCTCATGCAACATGAACCCTTCTCTCTACTTCTATTCAATACTTTATGCCCTAACAATATTTCAGAGTAAATATGGCCGTACTGTTCCTTTGAGTACAATTATTTGTATTTTTGTTTACTGTAAATGGGTAAAGAAGGGCCCACAGTTGGTGTAGTGGTTAGCACTCTTGCCCCTGCAGCAAGAGGCCCCAGGCTCACAACCCAGATGGAACAAGGGGCCCCCCGCAAGGAGCCCGCATGCTCCCCCCATGGCGCGCGGGCCCCACCAGACACCCCAGCCCCCCCCACCCCCCACCCCAAACCAAACCAGCCAGAGATGGGCACCAGCACCTGCCACAACCCCCAGCAGACAAAGAGGCAGAAAATGTGCAAGTGAGTGAGCTTGCAAATGGATAAAGAAACAAAATACCTCTTTAATCAAGCTGGCCACATAGAGGGCTGTGAGTGGTGTCTGCTCTGCAACCTTCATCACCACAGTGTTACCAGTTGCAAGGGCAGGGCCAAGTTTCCAGGCCTGCATCAGCAGAGGGAAGTTCCACTGCAGGGGAGAGTGTGAAAAAGGAGAATCAAGTTTTTCTTGTTCATCCACAGCTCTTCAGCTGTTCCTTAAAATCATAGGTCATCATGTCTTTTTATTGAGCACATAATGTTTGGACAGTTGATAGAAACAGAGACATTGCTGCACTTTCTAACTTACTAAAAGAGGCTGCAGTGGGTCAAAGCACATGTGTGCTGTGATGTTCAAATACAAGACTTTTTATTTATAAGTGCACAGAGTCAAGAAGTAGACTAAATCAATAGACACTGATGATACAGTAAACAGAAAGTGGAACAGTGAAACTACACAGAGTAAATTATTTTGAACAGGTGAGTTTTGAGTTGAGGATGTCTGGTGGGAGTAAATTCCAGAGATGAGGAGGGCACAGTGATGTGGACGGAAGAGGAAAATTTGAGGGAGCAGGAGGAGGTGGCAATGTGGGGGAGGTCAGAGAGATAAGGAGGGGCGACGGTGTGGTGGCCTTGAAAGTATACAGGAGGATTTTGAATTGGATTCTGAATTTAACCAGGAACTAGTGGAGTTATTGTAGGATGGGGTGATGGGGTGAAATGAGGGGGTTCTAGTGATGTGGGCAGCTGAATTGTGGCCCAGTTGAAGTTTATGGAGGGATTTGTCAATACGGGAGGTGACGAGGCTGTGAACAAGGACAGAAGTGGTATGGGGGGTAAAGGAAGGATGGAGACATTTATTAATTTTGCGGAGGTGGAAATATGCAGTCTGGGTGACATTATTTATGTGGGACTGGAATGATAGTGAGCTGTCGAGCATGACACCCAGACTTTTAACCAGAGGGGAGGGGGAAACTGAGGAGCTGTAAATTTTGAGGCAAAAACTCTCAATATTAGTGTATAGTGTAGATTTGGTGCCGATGAGGAGGATTTCTGTTTTACCACTGCTTAATTTAAGTAGAGTCAAGTCTTGCCATGCCGTGCCGTGCCAGAACAGTGTATTGGGAAAGCGCCAAATGTTTTGTGTCTCAGTTCCAGTTTTCTTTGTCATGCTCGGCGAAGAATGCCGCGGCTGAGTGTGAACCACACCCTGAGCTCTCTTTCTTAGAATTTTTGATAGATGATATGCTAGTAAAAGTTTAGCCAATAGACTCAAAGTCTTATCATCATGACAAACAGCAGCAGAAACAGCACAAATATTTGCTCATGCAGAGTCAAATTAACAGTAAGGGAGGGTTTTTTTTTTTTTGGAAATTTAAAATAGAAAATTAGCATGCACATCCAGTAAAATAAATTTAGAAGAGTTGTGGCTGGATTCAAAAACTTCAAAGTAGTGAAAAGGAAGGAAAAGATACGCTCCCGTTCAAAGCTGTTCAGAGCCAAACTCTTGTGCTCGGGTTTGGCTGTAAATCAGTGTGTCCCTCACCGGAATGATCTGTCCACAGACTCCAATGGGTTCATGTCTGGTGTAGCAGAAATAATCTCCATCAATGGGAATGGTCTTTCCCTCCCATTTGTCAGCCCAGCCAGCATAGTACCTAAATACAACACCACTGGTTTAAACAGGGTCATGCATAAAGGGTTTTTCTCCCTTTTAAGTTCACAACAAAGCTACGTGGGCTCATCTATGAGGTTAACATTCAGATCCAAAGAAACTGAGGAAGCAGAAGTGCAAATAACACACAAAGCAAAACAAAAAACCCTCTAATGAACGTTCATTACCTGAGACATTTGACCACATTAGGCAGATCCACTGTGTAGGCAACCGTGTAAGGTTTCCCATTATCAAGTGTCTCCAGCTCCTGTGGTAATAACACAACATCAGTCCTGCATGCACTGGAGTTTTAAACATCATGTTATATGACATGTTAAATGTAACACATTTAGCAGAGATGGACATTTCTATATGTTATTCACTTATTGAACAGTATTATTCATCAAATATTCCAAACTGAAGAGCATGAGACCGAGTAAAAGTAATGCAGGGTTCACAGTCTGTTCAGCTAATGGGAGCAGGTAATGAGATGCATTCAAAGACCCTGGTAGATTTGATCACTTCTGGGGGATGCACAGCATGTTGAACTTAGAAGCAGCTTCAAGATGCATTCAAAAAAATCTCTCAAATTCCATTCCAATGTCCATAAACAAACCCTTTGCTTATATAGAAAGATTTGATTTGTATTTTATTCACTGTTCAACTTTTTATAATGAAGTGAATAATCAAATACTCATGCCCATCCCTACTTTGATATCAAGATATAGACATAATATTAAATACATTTACATAAAAAGTAAAGTATGTAGAGAAAAAAATAGAACACAGGACGTTTGGACAGTTGATTTGCACAAATTTAAATAGCACAGATGAGATTTATAATTTTGCAGAGAAATTAGATGTGAGCTATCTGACAGTGTTTACATAAGCAGTAGAAAATTCTGCAATTCTGACAATCTAGAGTAAGATTATCAGAGTAACTATATAATATAATATATAGCCACATAAGACACCGTCTGTATGAACTGCTGCCCTCGTTACTGATCACTCAAACCCGGACTAACTGACTTAGTAACAGCATATTTCCTACATCAGTATGCACATTAAACAGACTCAGTTGAATATGATGGGACTACTGTTCATCATCCAGTGCAAAAATCACTGGAGCCATTTTTAAGCAGCCAATTATTTTAATCAAATGCATTGGTCATGCATGTGCTCATTGTTGCATCTTACAGAAAGAACACATTTTTGCTGTATTATTTTTAATAATAAAGTGACAATAACTTTGATTAGACTGGAAGGTCATCTGTGGTACAGGCAGAACCCAGCTGCCACCCACAAAACAAGTGATACATGCAGAAAAAGAAGGTTATTTATACAGTATAATGGTTTCTTTTTAGCAAACAATGTGTTGACAAAGTAAAAAATATTATTCATATACCTGTTGACATAATTCCCTTCACAAACATTACTTCTATGTGTTCATGCTTCAAGCTTGGATATTTTATCTTTTAATTTAAATTCATTTGTATAGCATTTTAAAAATATACAGCACATTATTAAGAGAGTTGGGTTGCAAAATGCAATTTTCAAAGTGGAAACTTTCCATGGGAATTAACGTGAATAAAACTGAAATTTTTCAACATTGAAGGTTGGGAACTTAAATATAGTTGGTAAATAATATATTGTAGCATAATCTCTGACTAAAACAATCATATTTAATGCAAATTAAGTTGAATATCAGTGCTATTCCTCCATTACTTGATGCCACACCCACTACCTGCAATGTGGTTTACTCCATCACATGACTGTGGATGTCTTATAAGAATTGATCAGAATTCCCCCTCTAGCTTTAAACCTTATTTTCCAGTGTCCAAAAAAAAACCTCATGGCCCAGAAAGCACTTTTCCCATAGACCACAACAGTAAAAGAGATGCCCGAGTGACATCACAGCTGTGCACGAGCCATGGGACAGCTCATTCACATAGCCAAGAGTCATATATTGGGTGTGTGTATATGTTAGCTAGTGATAAATAGATAGATCATCCAAAATTTCTGGTTAATTTCCATTAGTTTCCTTAAATTCCCATGAGTCCCATGAAAAGTTTCCTATTTGGAATATTTCCAAAATTCCCAAACGAAAGTTCTCATGGAAAGTGTGTGTGGAGGACTAGGAATAATCTTCCAATAATACCCATTAATTGTCGAGTAGCATTTTTGCTTAGAAATGTTCTTACTCTTCTCTGCAGATCTTTTTCTAGTAGTTTCAGAGCCAATCTAGCTAGGTGTTAACAGGTTAATTTAATAGGTTAATTTGGTACGATAAGCTCAAAAATGTGAACACTGTATTGTGTGTTTAGCAGGTGGCCCGTGTTCAGTGGTTTTCTGGCATTTAAGAATGACTTACAGCAAGATAGGCGGCGTCCCTCTCGATGGCGTCTGCCAATCGGTTGAGCAGAAGCCCACGATCAGAGGCGTCCATACGTCGCCATGGTGAGCCCAGTTTGAATGCATTTTGTGCTGCCTTCACTGCCTTATTTACATCTGCCTGGAAACATTACAAATACAACAGGATTAGGATAAATTAAGGGAGTTGGTGAATATCACTGCAAAAAAAAAAAAAAAAAAAAGATGCAGGTTCAAGCACTTAAGTACAACAAAGATTGATTTTCTTCAAAAAAAAAAAAAAAGCACTAAAAAAGTGCTCACGTGTTTCATTGTGCTTTGTTTTGTTTTTTTAAGAAAGGGACAATGCATATTAATAAACTTTAAAATGTAAATATGTCAGGTTGTAGCAAGAGGCTAATTTCCACCAGTAGTCCCTTAGCAGGTTGATGTTACAAATGGAAAAAAAAAAGAAAATAAATTCAGAGAAACAAAAACATAGTGACATGAGCACTCACAAAAATTGCATAAAGGTGGAGCACTACATTTATATGCAGTGTATGTACATGCGCATATACAATACTCTTAAACAGCATATACATATAAAAGCAGCTGTTATTAAAGTGCCAGTGACTTGGGGTGATGGTAAAGTGCAAGTGTTTATGATAAGTCAACTACTATACAAGTTCCTTTTTTACAGAACATATGAAGTACATTGTTGCATAATTGCTCTATTGCACACAGCCCCTTCAATTATTGCAATCTGGTGGAAATTACACATCATTTCACAAATGTATAATTGGTTAAATATTTTAGTTACTCCTCAACCACAGTTCCAGCTGCTTCTTAAATGCTGCAGTGCTTAAACACTCTCTCACTGAGGGTGTGAGAGGACATTTGGAGAAAACAATCAGTCTCACAGTCACCCCTACCAGTGGCTCAGGTGCTTTTATTCAGAATGTTGTTGCATTTTTTTTTCTTTCCTTTATCATCTGTTGACTTGATAATGATGTTATACTTTCCATTAATTTATAATAATATAATTGCCCCACTGGTATGAACAGCAAGACCTGACATGAACATCCATCCTGAGAGATCAAACGGCCACTGTATACACCCACTGTCACACCTCACATTAACATGCATCCTGTATGTGTCTCATGCGATCACATGTGATTGGATCTCACATGTGAGGATGTATGCAAATAAACACATGAAGAACAGAACCTGAATCCGACTGCACAGAAGGAACAAGAACAGATACAGTTGAGGACGAAATTATGTGAAAATTGTACTGTTTTAAAGGTATTTCCCAAGTGTTGATAAACAGAGCAAAACAATTTTAACACAGATTATTCATACTGGAAGCTTGTCCTTTTGGTCAGACAAGACCAAACTAGAGCTCTTTGTCCATAGAGACATTGCATATGTTTGGAGAAAAAAGGCGTATAACCCGAAGAACGCTGTCCCCACAGTGAAACGTGGTGGTGTGAGTATTATGTTGTGAGGATGCTTCAGTGAGTCTGGAACTGGGAAGCTCGTCAAGGTGGAAGGAATTGTGAAGAAAGAATGATATGTGAAGATTTTGAAAGAAAACCCGAGGCAGTCAGCAGCAAAACGACAAAACATACGTCACTCCTGGTGACGATCTACCTCCAGAAGACCAAAGTGAACATTATTGACTGGCCTGCACAAAGTACTGACTTAAATCTCATTGAAAATCTCTGGGGTGAACTGCAAACAATCTAAAACAATTCATTTCTATGCTAGAATGCCTTCAAATCTGGAGGAGCTTGAGAGGTTTGGCAAAGAAGAATGGGCCGGGATTCCTCAGGAGACGAGTCGGAGACTTGCTGAAAACTACGACAAATGACTGCAGGCTATTATCCAGCGAAAAGGAGACACACAACTGACTATTACCATCATCATCAGGGGGCTAATGATTTCGTCCTCAAGTGTATGAAGTGAGGCAGCTGTTTCGGGTTCACTCACCTCATCAGCCTCTGCCACTTGACAGATGACTTCACCTGTGGCTGGGTTGATGGTGGGGAACATCTTTCCACTCGCTGCATCCTGCCACTCATTGTTGATGAACAGCTGAAACATAAAAATAAAATACGATTATATTCAGTTTTCACTTGTCTAGTGTCTAGTGTTGGTTTTTAAAGCCGACAACAGAAGTAGCCGTTGAGACGGAGACGCCCTGCCTTCTGCTGTTGTGACACTGTAGTGTAGATGTATAGATGCACAAAGGACACGGGATGCACCAAAAAAAGAAACGGAAATCAGATTGTCAAGTGAAGGGCCCTTTTTTAAAAAAATCAACCAATTACTAAATTAATTGCCAAAAGTTGTTGTTTTTTTTGCACCATATTAGAAAAAAATATTAAAAGTTGATAGTTTTGTATATAGACAAAATAACACATTTGAGGTCATCGTTCAATCAACACTTTATGGACAGATGAGTACTTTTATCACTGATTCTGACAGTGAAAGATAAGGTCGAGCTACATTTTTATTTCCAGCATTGTGAACTAAAGGTAGGTGAAGACAATGATGTAAACACACTTGGCACGAAAGTTGTTTTAAATGTGCTACATAAATAAAGTTGACATTGACATAATGTTTGCATATGTTTCTGCTGGAAGTTTGCAGTGTTTTTGCATGTCATGGAAAAACAAAGAACTTAACTTCATTTTATAAAAATATCCACTGAAAGGTGTGCAGTGTGCAACATTTAGGTGGGTTTCTTGAAAGAAAATCACTGAAAAAGTCCCAGAAAGTGATATAAAAATCCATAATTCTTACACCTCTTACACGAGTAATATAAAATAGTTTGACTGTGTACTTTTGTAGTAATCAGCAACAAAAATTAGGTTAATTGTCCATCTTCTAAGTGATATAAAATCCATAATTTTTATTAGTAGTTTATGATTTCACATTTACTGGACTCAGTAACTGTTATACTTTTATTTATGTGATATCAAGTACTTTTACTGTGTACATTAGAAATAATCCACGGTCAAAGTTAACTTTTCACGACAAAAAATAGATTAATAGTCCACTTTGAAGTGATATAAAATCCAAGATTTATATTAGTAGTTAAGGATTTCACTATCATTGGACTCAGTAACTCTTACACGAGTATAAAATACTTTTATATTTTAACTTGCACATGTAGCACGAGAAGTAGTTAAGTCCAATAGAACTGAAGGTTAGTTAGTGTTTCAAGATAATATGTTAATCTGATAAAGGTCGAATTCCACTAAACCAAATAAATAGTTTTATTTTTGACATTGGTCATCGTCTGTCCAGAACCAAAGAACAGTTTTCTGCTTCTTTCATCTTTAAACCAAAATAGACGACACAAACGTTGAGTTCATACCTTTTTACACTTTAAAAAGCGGCTATTATCATGAGTTAAGCGACATAAGTGCAGTGATTACATAACCGTGCTCTTTGGCTTCCATCTCGTCTGAAACGCACGTATTCACGGCGTTCGTGGAAACCAAAGACAGTTCTGTGAATGGACAAAGCAGAGCAACTTGCCTTCGCATTATCCCTTCGAAGATTACTAACTCATGCATGGTGAGATTTATCACTTAACAGCGTGAGAAATGTCAGGTGTGTGAGTTTATTGAAACATTTGAGAGCTCTGGAACTTAATAAGTAACCTGACAGGGCACAAGTTCACCAAGGACACGGTCACAAAATTAAGAAAGCCCATAAACGCTGTTCATAAACGCACCGAGCAAGAGCGACAACGCGTCACCGTTAGTGCGCCACAATATTGAGAGCCACTGGTGTCATTTTGTGCATTTATGAGCAATTAGTAGAAAAACAGAGAGCAGATATGGAGTTTTTCGGTGTCGCCACGCACCTGCGCTCCGTGAGTAAAGGAGTACCTTGTTGTAGTGGACCTCAGGTTGGCCGCTCGGTGCTGGGATGGCGGCGGCGGCGGCGGCGGAGAAGTGACGCAGTGACAGGCGACTCAGCCCGGTGACGGTCCGAGTGAAGACGCGCTGCATCATTCTTGATGTTTTTCCACCAGCGAGTGTGCGCACGAAGTGGGTCAAGGCTCAGAATGTGTCAGTCCGCTTTTATGTGCCATGGTCCGCCCACTATTTTATCTCACAAAGGCCACATTTTTGTGTTCCGTTGCAGCGTAGGGCCAATAGAGGGCGCTGCTGTGCCGTGCGTAAAGTGGAGAGCAGGGGTCTCAAATCCTCTCCTGTCTTGTTAGTGATTGCATACAGACCTCCGAAATTTAACAAAGACATTATTCTGGATTTTGCTGATTTTCTGTCAGGTGTTTCTGTAAAATACGACCAATAATCATCATAATCTATTAACTATTAATAGAATAGATTGTTTATCATAGATTATTTAGTTTACATTATAGTCATGTTTTTGATAATGATTTGCTTAGAATATTTAGTTGTCATTCGTTTGTTTATTGTAATGTTTTGGTTCGGATATACTTGGGCACTAGTCGGCACTCATATGGTTGTTTTACCAAATTCTCTCGGCTTGATTGTCTAAAAGATGTAATGTCATATGTAAAGACCCCCGAAAGCTTTCCAAATGTGAATGGTGTCTCTATGCAAAGTCCCTTTAGGTAAGGGATTTAGAAGTTTAGAAGTTAGTTGTTCTGGCTGGATATTTAAGGGAAAGGGCAAGAACCTCAGTGGAGTTGATCTGCTTACCAGACAACACACACCAGGTGTGTTACAATACTTGTTGGCTGTATTTTTTTTTTTTTTACTTTGGACATCGCAGTAAATTAGTATGTTAACCATTCATTTCTAATATTGCCTTGTTGAGACGACTTTTGTTCTAATCTGTCAAACGTAAAAATGTCACTGAATAGTTTGAGTCTATATCTGCCGTCCCTGAACGAAGACTGATGTCAGATCTCTCAACAGTAGAGTTTAATTCATAACTGGTCTATATTCTTAATTGGTATTGAGAATATTGGTTAACTATTCATTCTCACCCCATATTTTTTGTCCATACATGCCCAGTGTAAAACGTAACAAAACCAACACAAAACAATGCTGATAATAATGGTGATGATAATTATTTGTGTGTTGAAGTAATCAGCATGTTCACCATGGAGTTCAAAATTTAACAATAACCTTAAATTGATATAACATTTCAACTTAAAAGGATGTATACGTGTAGTGGTTAGCGCTCCTGCCTGTGCAGCAAAATTCCCCGGGTTTTGCGACCCAGTTGGAACAAGGGGCCTTCTGCATGGAGTCTGCATGTTCTCCCCGTGTGCGTGTGGGTTCTCACCGGGTACTCCGGCTTCCTCCCACATTCCAAAAACATGCAGATTTGGGGATTAGGGCAATTAGACACTCTAAATTTCCCGTAGGTGTGAGAGTGAATGGGAGTCTGTCTCTATGTGGCCCTGTGATGTACAGGTGACCTATGACCTGGTGACCTGTGATGGACTGGTGACCTGTGACCTGGTGACCTGTGACCTGTGATGGACTGGCGACCTGTGACCTGTGATGGACTGGTGACCTGTGACCTGGTGACCTGTGACCTGTGATGGACTGGCGACCTGTGACCTGTGATGGACTGGCGACCTGTGACCTGTGATGGACTGGTGACCTGTGATGAACTGGTGACCTGTGACCTGGTGACCTGTGATGTACAGGTGACCTGTGACCTGTGATGGACTGGCGACCTGTCCAGAGTGCACCCTGCCTCTTGCCCTATGTCAGCTGGAGTTAGGCACCAGCGCCCCCCGCAGCCCTCAACGGATGAAGTGGTAGAAAATGAGTGAGAGATTCAATCCTCTGCATCACATGGTTCATTCTAATTCACTACTGATTGGTGTATCAGATTTTCATTTATTTTGACATATGTAGCTGCTCCCAAAGCTTTTCTTCTGGTCGGAATTAAACCGCGCATCGACTGATGTTTGATGAGAGTTTTATTGTCTTCCTTTCACACTTCAAATACATCTCCAAACACCGTGAAAAACGTGTGCGCCTTCTGACCGGAATACCAGGAGCTGCTAAGGCCTTACAGTAGAACTCTTGCACACATCTTGATCTTGGTGGTGTGAATTCACTAAACCAAATAAACTGTATTACTTTTGCCTTCCAGAACAAAAAGGAAAAGTGGATCAAAAATACATTGGTCATTGTCTGTCCAGAATAAAAGGACAGTTTTATTCTTCTTTCCTAACATCTTTAAATCTAAACAGACGACACAAATTGTTAAAACAACAGGCAAACGTTGAGTTCATACCTTTTCACGCTTTAATAAGCAGCTATTATCATGAATTAAGTGATATAAAAAATGATTGCCTAACCGTGCATGGAACGAGCGCTTGCAGCAGAAACCTATGTATTTTCAGACTACCCAGCAACAAGAAATACTATTTTCTGATTGGCCGATAGGTTGCCAATTAGAGACAGTTCTCTCCCTTCGAAGATTACTAATTCATGCATGGTGAGATTTATCACTTAACAGCGTGAGAAATGTCAGGTGTGTGAGTTTATTGAAACATTTGAGAGCTCTGGAACTTAATAAGTAACCTGACAAGGCACAAGTTCACCAAGGACACGGTCACAAAATTAAGAAAGCCCATAAACGCTGTTCATAAACGCACCGAGCAAGAGCGACAACGCGTCACCGTTAGTGCGCCACAATATTGAGAGCCACTGGTGTCATTTTGTGCATTTATGAGCAATTAGTAGAAAAACAGAGAGCAGATATGGAGTTTTTCGGTGTCGCCACGCACCTGCGCTCCGTGAGTAAAGGAGTACCTTGTTGTAGTGGACCTCAGGTTGGCCGCTCGGTGCTGGGATGGCGGCGGCGGCGGAGAAGTGACGCAGTGACAGGCGACTCAGCCCGGTGACGGTCCGAGTGAACACGCGCTGCGTCATTCTTGATCTTTTCCACCAGCGAGTGTGCGCACGAAGTGGGTCAAGGCTCTGAATGTGTCAGTCCGCTTTTATGTGCCATGGTCCGCCCACTATTTTATCTCACTTATGGACCCAAAGGCCACATTTTTGTGTTCCGTTGCAGCGTAGGGCCAATAGAGGGCGCTGCTGTGCCGTGCGTAAAGTGGAGAGCAGGGGTCTCAAACTCATGTCTATTGTGTAAAAGAATATATTTGAAAATTCATGGATAACAATAATATTTTAGCATTAAAATATCATTTCGGTTAAAGAGCTTCTTCATACTGGTGCATTACCCATTACAGAAACTTAAACAATTATTCTGATAATTACCAATGCTGTTGATTTAGGGCAGTTGTGGCTTTGGCTGGTGGTCTAACAAGTTTGTTAAGCACTGTAAACCTATTTATGATGCAAAAATAATTGATTAATAAATAAAAAACATACTTGAAAAAGAGTTTTAAGGCCCCTGCTGTTGCACTGTGATAGAACCAGCAAAACTATGACGTGTGTGACTCCGGTCAGAGAATTATGGAGGCTTTACATGTGTATTGTGGTATTGTCCTTGCAGCATGTCAGTCTTCAGACAGATAATAACTGGGAGACTGGCTGGAGCCACTTGTTACAGCTCTTAATGGGCCAGAGCCTTATAGCTACTAAAGACCACATGTTGGGTGCTTCACAGCGAAAAGGTCAACAGTTCATTTCACGTGGTTCACAGGGGGTGACCCCCCCCCCATAAATTTAACGGCCAACCCACTGGCCAGTATAGATTGTAGTAGTGTCAGTTATGCATTCATCCCAAATGCACAGCCAGCCAGGCAAGCCGCTCTTGACCTTCCCTCACTCACAGCAGCCCCCCGAACACAAAGCAAAAAAAATTGTCCGAGAGACGAAAAACTCGCTAGTTGGGTCACTCGTAAGTCAAGGTACTGCTGTATGTCTTTCCTTCTCCTCCACTGACACATATTAATACCATACATCAAACTACTTCGCTCATATAAAATATAAATACATAAATAAATTAATTAATTAATTAAATGCAGACTTTGAGAACACAGAGACGGAACCAGATGAGCAGTTATAGGTTGTGTTTTGCTGCCTCTAGTTTAGTTGGTAAAAATTATTTAGTATTATTTAGTACAGCAAATATACATGCAGATACATGTGGCTACAGGCCTGTATGAAATACAGCAGAGGAAATTAGTGAAGATGGATGGAAACTGCATTACTATATATACTACAATACAGCTGATTTAAATGGAAAATCATTCATAAATTATTTGCCCCATAATATTTACCACTGTTCTACATTCGTTTTTTTTTATCAGAGTACTCATGTACATAGTGTAAATTTGAAACTGTCACCAAATGTTGATATTTAGCCATTTCTGATTCTATTCCATGGATAAATTAAACAATTTTCGACTGTATTTGATTAAATTCTGACTATTCGCAATGACAGAGGCCTGTTGGCCAGTTTTTTAAAAATTAATTTTCATTTGCTTTATTTATTTTATTTCGATTTCGAAGTACACTTTGTCTGAACATAAATTCAAATAAAGACCTTTTAACAAGACCTGGTGATCTACATTCCTTACCGGTTGGTGGCGGTAATGCGCTTATACCTCGTTCGCCAGCCGTCAGTAAAGAACAAAGAACAAGAAGCAGAACATTAGTTATCAGTTTTTACCAAAGCTCGTGGTTTGACTTTAAATAGCGCTATATTTTTTTAAACAAGAGCAGCCTACGTTTGTCGGGTAAGTTAGCTGCAGCGTGGAAAACAGTGATAATTGGATAGCGGTAAGGTTAGCAGTTACGACAGAGGAGCTACTGTGATAGCTAGCACAGCTAGCTCCGGTGTGCTAGCTAACATCGTAGAATCTGGTAGTAAAAACCCGGCGCGTTGTTTATTGAGCGAAGTGAGTGTTCACACACTCAAGGCATCTTCATCGTAGATGAAGGTCAGTATTATAATTACCACGATGTGATCATTGTCACTGTTCACAACTCCCAACTACTGCTAAGGTTGCTAAGTAACCGCCGCTCTTCAGTTCAGCTGTAGCCTTCAGTCAAATTTTAGGCTGAAACACAACATTGGAGCCATTTTGAAGTGAAACCATTGACCTACAGTCGTTGCGTTAGTTTGTAAAGTAGTCAAACTGAGCCTTTGTGTCTCTGATGAGTGTTTGTTTCTCTCACAGGATGGCGCTCAAGTCAGGAGAGGAGCGTTTGAAAGAGATGGAGGCAGAGATGGCTCTGTGAGTACACGATATTATCGCACAGCAAGGGTGGGATTATGTATATAGCGATACATCACGATATCTGGCCAACCGAAGAAACGTCCACGAAAAGTTAAAAGTGCAGGATTTCATTCATTTGAGCGAAGCAGCTCCACGGAGATATGAAGTAGCGACCTCCAGCAAGTGAAATTGGCAGGATCTGTTTACTTTAGAGTGCCTTAATTTATTAGTTAAATATCATATTGCACTAGGAAGGATGATGACATATCACGAAATAAATATTTTCACCCACCTTATAGCACATCTCAACAAAATGCATTCAAAATAAGTTTGAATGCATAAGATCACTGCTAAAATGTATTCTTGGGATAAGTTGTTTTCAAATTTAAAAGGTTCATTAAAAACATGTATCCCCCTCATTAACTTGTTCATTTAACATCAAAACATTTTGCAGGACATTTTGGTAATAATTTCTGTAACTTGAGCAGCAGAATTAGTCCTGGATCTGTCTGTCAGTCAAGTTGTCAGAACTGTTGTTTATGATTAAATCAAATGTTTGTGTGGGATTTTCTGCAAGTAGACTGTATTTGTTACAGAGGAAAATTGGCACCGTTTCCATGTTTCCCCTAAAAACCTTTTAATCAGCAGCAGTTATTCTGTGGTCCATAAAGATGCCAGTGTGGCATGCATTCATTCAATTCATTATATTCATAAATTAAGTCAGAATCGTAAATGACTTGATTATTATTATTTTGTTTTTTATTTTATTAATTTGCAGCTTGTAGGGGAAACACTGACTTAATTTGACTTAAGTGGATTCATTAAATGTAATCCCTTACTTCAACTCTCTGATCAGTCCCTCATGGATGTAACACTGTCTGCAACATTTTGTTAATTATACACACCTTTGAAACCAGGTTCATTGAGATTAAAATCAAGATACAGACTTTAAAATTTAGTTAATTATAATTAACTATCCCCTTATGTTACTGGGTGTCTATGTCTTTTTGTGCTGTAGTTTTGAGCAGGAGGTTCTTGGAGGACCAGTACCAGTGTCAGGAAGTCCACCTGTAATGGAGGCCGTCCCTATGGCTCTGGCTGTTTCAGCGGTTCCGCTTGTGCGACCCATCATAGGCACAAACACCTACAGACAGGTTTGCGCTGTTCTCATAATAACTGAATCATAGTGCACTTTCCAGAAAATGGTGCTGAGGTTGTATTTATCTGTAGAGGACAGGTCGTTCAGTTCTGCTGTCCCTATGTCTTACCTTCTCGCTGTCTCTTCTCTTTTAGGTCCAGCAGACATTAGAAGCCAGAGCTGCTACTTTTGTTGGTCCCCCGCCCCCGGCCTTTGTGGGACCAGGTAAAGTGAAACTCCCACATGTGCTCACTAAACATGGTTTGGAAACAAGATGTACAAAAACTACATATAGCACCATCATTTTGTCTTTTAACGTTAATTTTTTTATTTAGTTGCTTTTTTTGTCTGCATTCAGTAATTTACCATGACTAAATGAAAACACATTTTTTTACAACATGTTACAGACATGTTTTGTTTTTGCTATAATTTACATATTATTTTTGTAATATCACAACAAAATATCTAAGTTATGAAATTATCCAGTCTCTAAATTCAGTATTACAGTGTGCCAACAAAGTAATAGACCAGCTACATATCCCACAGTATTATCCATATTGATGGATAATACTAATAATACTTTTCTCAAATGACAGCTTGGCACCTGCTGTGTTTTTTTTGTTTTGTTTTTCTGTGCTGTTTTCTGGCTCCACATAGTTGTCCACTCACTATTTGACTTGTGTCTGTCCCAGTCCCTCCAATACGTCCTCCTCCTCCTCCCATGATGAGACCAGCCTTTGTCCCTCACATCCTGCAGAGGCCTGGTAAGGTCACCACTAGTTTACTAGAAACAGTATTTCTCCTTTAAACACAGAGGGAAGTTTTTGTTATGGTACAGTAATTTAATGTGGTTATTGACAGGACAAACAATGTGGGGGTTTTCTATGGCTGAGCTTTTGAAGTCACTGTAGCCAGTAATTATATTTATAATTGTACTTATTTTTAACTAGAGGGGATGCAGAGCGACAGACTGAGGCGGAAAATTACATTACATGTTATCATGCTTTTCTCTGCCGTCATGTTCAACATACTGTATGTTACTGTAATGTAAACACTGTTGCCAGGTGGTCAGAGGCTGCAGATGATGCGTGGTCCTCCGGTTGCCCCTCCTCTGCCACGGCCTCCTCCCCCTCCTCCCATGATGCTCCCCCCCTCCCTGCCGGGCCCGACACCCCAGGGACCTCCACAGTCCATCCAGCACATGTCGGCTGCACCTCAGGTCAGACTCCTTCAGTCTGTCTGCATGTCTCACTGTAATATTACTGTATGAGTAGGTCAAACTGGGGTCAGTTTAATTTCTCTTAGTGTCAACACCATTTCTTACTATTGTCAAGTCTTCCCAAAGAAAGTGTCATTCACTGGAACAGCCTGACACACAAACTGAAAACACCCCAACCATTAATCATTTTAAAAAGAATACGGAAGATCGGCTCTAATTATCTTAGCATCCTCTCACTCCAGTATATTATTTTAAAGCTGCAGTGTGTGTTTGTTTCCTCCTTTTGTTCGGACATTAAACTAACTGCATAGCAGTGTCTCCAGGTGACACAAGATCTTAACACTGCTCTACTGAGAGAAACAGAAAGTCGCGTGGAGCTGCTTAATCCGCATTGTGTGGACTCATTTGACACTGGTTTGAATGTAACAGACATTTGGTAATATTTAAAAATTACATGCTACAGCTTTAACATTCTTGTTGTATCATATTTTATTTATTTTATTACTTATTTTATTGTGTGACTTTCTATCTATACTGCATTTGTTATTGTAGTTTTGCACAAAAGGTGCATTATAAATGAAGCCTGAATGGTCGATTGAGTCATATATCACTTTGTGACCTACCCTGTGTCTTTGTGTCTGTCTCTCTCAGGTCGGTGATATGGTCTCTATGGCGCCGCCCCCGACCACGAGACCGGGACCCCCACCTCCAGTCAAAGCGACACAGTCTGTTATCCAGGCAGCACCGACCGTCTACTCTGCTCCTCCTGCCCCAGTCATAAATAGAAGAATAGATGTTCGAGCTCAGAGACAAGCCAGAATGGTATCTGTATCCTCACTCTTTGTGTGTTTTAGGTGTTCCCATCCTATTTTTAACAGAATATTTGAGGACTACGTATCTATGGGCTAAAGAGACTGTGCCAGCAGTAACAAGCAGGTTTTTGTGGGGTGTTGGCGTTCAGCTGAGTGTGTGGTTGTGGATTTCTCAGGAGGAACTGGCCGCTCGGGTCGCGGAGCAGCAGGCCGCGGTGAGGGCAGCAGGTCTGCTGGACAAAAAGGAGAGTGACGAAAGCGGCAGCGTCATTGGACCCAGCATGCCCGAGCCTGAGCCCGTCCACCCCGAGGTACACGTATGCAACAATGTGCTGGTAAACAGAAATTTGTAAAAGGGGGGAAAAAAAGTTATAATTATTTGCGTTATATATGCTGTTATATGTTTTTCAGCCTGTGGAAAGTGTTACAGAGGACAAGAAGAAAGGAAAGTCAGAGAAGGTGAAGAAGTGTATCCGTACTGCAGCAGGAATATCCTGGGAGGACCCAAGTCTGCTGGAGTGGGAGTCAGGTACAGAACACTGCACCTGTCACACGCAGAGACAACCACGTGCTCGTGTTAACATAGTGTCAGTGACCAGGTGTGAACATGAGAGGGAATATTTTGTTCGTGTTTTCAACTCCGTAAAGAAGCTAGGTTTAGATATTCAAAGGTTCTTTTGAATTTTCATATACACTAAATATTACAATTTATAAGAAGAAGAGAGAAGAACACACACTCACTCTTGTCCTTTTGTTGCAGATGACTTCCGAATCTTCTGTGGTGATCTGGGTAATGAAGTCAATGATGACATTCTGGCCAGAGCCTTCAGCAGATACCCGTCTTTCCTCAAAGCAAAGGTCGGCTTGTTGTTCTGCACCTTTCAAAAACCAGATCCTCTTTCTATCTGATAACCTGAGATGATTAATAGTCATGCAGAGAAATTCCTTTTAAAATATGACAAATGCAGAGAATGGATTTTGCTTTTTTTTGTCTCATCAGGTGGTGAGAGACAAGCGTACAGGAAAAACCAAAGGGTATGGATTTGTGAGCTTTAAAGATCCCAACGATTACGTCAGAGCCATGAGAGAAATGAACGGTCAGTATCATCAGACCTCTGTCTGCCTCAGTGCTCAGGGCCGAGTCATACTTACTGCATTCTGTGTCCGCAGAGCCCCGATTTGTACTTCAATTTGATTCAATTTTTATTTGTAAAGCACATTTAAAAACAAGCAAGGTTGATCAAAGTGCTGTACAGAATGAGTTAAAAAAGAGCAATTAAAAAATTAAAGCACGAAACATAAAACAACTAAAAAACTATCCAAAACATAAATGCTGACAAATAGGATGGGAGTCCTGCTCAACTTGAGTTAAATGCCATGGATTAAAAGTAGGTTTTTAAAGAAGTGCTCAACAGTCTGGGCAGATCAGACTGAAAGACAAGCGCAGTCATTTAGCCATGGCCGTGAAAATGCTTCAGTGCACTTGGTTTTAAAAGGGGCGTCAGAATCCAAGATATTTGTACATAAGGTTTCAAAGGAAGTTAAAAGCTCCTTGGCATAAGGACACCAAGTAGATTCATTAAATAAGGCAGCAAACTGTGATGTAGTTTAAGGGGTTATCATGCGCCGGCGACATGTACGAGCATAGTTTTTGACCCTTGAGCAAGGGATCGACATGGTAAGTAACACAGGCAGATGGTCAGAAATACATGCCGTCTCACAAATTTCGCAAGATGATGCTTTGATAATTGGATGAAAGCATGACTCAGCCCTTCAGTTTTAGTGGTTGCTTTATTACTTTCTTTGTGGCTTATGTGCAATTTCTGTCACTCTGTCCAGGGAAGTATGTTGGCAGTCGGCCAATCAAACTGAGGAAAAGCATGTGGAAGGACCGCAACCTGGAAGTGGTTCGCAAGAAACAGAAAGAGAAGAAGAAACTGGGTTTGAGATAGTGGCTGATCCAAGTCGGAATATGCGTCTCAAGCCATTTTTGGATTTGAACTCTGGAAAGTGTCCGGAGAAGTACCTAGGTCTGGACATTCTCTGGAGTTTACCGTTCACATATGATGAGCACACCAGCAAATGTTTGTTTCAAAATCCTTCACAACAGCAGGACAATAACAGGAAGGATTCAAGTGAGGGGCGGAGCCTGCAGGAGGCGGGACACTCACCGTGGTTCATCCATACAGTTTCTCCTGCTGATTTCTCAGATTTGACAAGTGAATTTGCAGGAGAGTCTCCAGGGAATTTTTTCACTCATAAAGCCTGAATCTCCAGAGTGTGTCCAAACTTCAGTGACTTGTCTGAAAACAGCTTCTGTGTGTTTTGCTACACAGTAGATGAACACATTATTTAGATTTGTCCATCAGATGTCTGTATTTTTTTTTTGCTCATCTTAAATAAAAAGCAATATAACTTGTTGCAGTTTATGTTCCTGTCTGTGTAAAGTTACTGTCAGTTCTTGGTTTAGTTATCTTCACTTACTTCCTCTTAGCACATTAAGTGCAAAAATGTCACATCTGTAGAAACAGCAATTAATCAACAGCATTTTTTTCCCCTAGATTCTTTTTAAAGATCATTCCTGATCATTATAACAACACTGCCCCCTGCTGGATTACCAAGAAATTTACAGCACATCTGCATCATACAGAAAAAGAGTCCAAAATATGATTTTAAGCATGCATGACTTGGAATAAAAAACTTAATATAATGACAAAGACGTGAAAACGGGTTTGTAATTGGTTTCAATGCCAGCACTCTATGTACAGAAGAATTTGATTTACACATAGTATTTTAGATGCGTCATAGGAACAGTGTCACAAATATAAACATTTGGCAAATTTCATGCCACAAGTATCAACAAAGACAAAATAAAAATGAAAAGCCATAGTCGAACTCTAAGGTTATATGAGGGTTAATCTTTGTTTTTTTTAAACCAGTAAAAATGCTAATCTGTGTAATGTCAGTGACAGACTGAGTCACCACCAGACTCGTAAAGGACTTTTTTTTTTTTTTTTTTTAATCTATGCATGTGTGAAATTTCTCTATTTTGAAAATCAGAATTAGAAATTAGATTTCAGGACTAGTTCACACAAATAACAGAGCCTTCCTCACATGAGCCGATTAGTTTGTGTGCTTAAAGAGTTCCTTAAAAAATGGTATAATTGTAATAAATGTCTTCATAGATGACTAAATGCTGTAGTACTTATACCAGGCCTGTATGTGGCGCTGTAAAAACTACATAAAAACAGAAGACGTTGTGGGCCATGTCCATAAAGCAAGCATGGTTTAAGGTTACTGTAGGGTGGAGAGGTGGGGCTGGAAAACGCTGTGTGGTGTTTTGAGAATTTTTCACGCTGGTTCCATGTGGATAAAAAGCTGATATGATACAAAACTTTAGCGAACTCTGTCTCATATGTACAGGACCTAAGTGTCCACAAAAATAAATAAGATACGAGTCATTTCATCCTGATGTTGTTAACATAGATAAAAGGTCCATTACATTAAACTCCAGGCCCTAACAACTCCTGTACAGCGGTCCGTCCACTGAAGATGACATCATTCACTGACACGCCATCATAGCAGGCACCGACCAGAGACAGCGAGAGATTATTCTTCTTTATGAAGCTACGCATGGACTCTGTGAATGCACGCAGACACTTGTTAAAACATTTCACTGCACCTCATTAATAAATCATCTTTGGATTCAAAGCGTACAATACAATACTCACCAACTCTCCTGTAGTGTCCTTGATAGTACTGAGGTATACAGTCCTGACAAGAGACAACGGCAAAGATTTTGTCATTATTTCAACCAAAATCTAGTCGAGACGCAGTACAGGTGAAAAAAGACCAAAGGGGCAGAAACATTTGAACAAATAAATTTCTTTAATGCAGGTGTGTTGGATGGTAGAAACCTTGTTTTGTTCTGATGACCGCCACTTTATTAGGTACACTTGTTTAACTGCTTGTTAATCAGATAATCAGATGTAGAAATGGTTAGGATGACCTGCTGAAGTTCAAACTGAGCCTCAGAGTGAGGAAGAAAGGTGACATAAGTGTCTTTGAAGCGGTGTGGTTGTTGGTGTCAGAGAGGCTGATCTGAGTATTTCAGGAACTGCTGATCTACAGGGATTTTCAGAGAATGGTAAGAAAAATAAAAATAAACCAGTGAGCAGCAGTTCTCTGGGACGCCAAAACAAAGGCAACAGTAACTCAAATAACCAGTCGTTACAAGGTTTCTCTCTGAATGTAAATAACATGAAAACTTGAAGCAGACGGGTTACAGCGGAAGTACACACCGTGTGCCACTCCTGACACTTTATGTGTACCTAATAAAGTGGCTGGTGAGTGTGCAGAGTCCTGGTTTTACCCTTTGCACTACCACCCGACTCCAGCAGGGTTTGCCGTTGACTCCCAGGTGGCTGCTCACTGCCTCCGTGGCTCTAGCTAAGAGACGCTCCTCTGTGACACCTTCTGGAGCCCCAAACTCATCTTGGAACCAGGCTCCACCCATCATCACCTGGAGGGCAGGGTCACAGAAGATGAGGTCAGAGGTCACAACAGGGCGCACACGGCTCTGGTGACTGGTGTCATTGGCATACATTGGCATACACACTTGGCTTCACAGTTGCGATAATATCATTTCAGAATAAATCACATTTCAAAAGCTAATAGAGTAGTAATAAATATGGGGAATATTATAATTTATTTTAATGCAATTTCTAGCTTGGTAATAATAATAATAATAATAATAATAATAATAATAATAATAGTAAGGAGATAATATTACAATAAGAAGAATATTTATAAGCTACAATCTTGATACCTTGCAACTTATCACTCAACATTTACCTGTTAAATGTTATTTTAACAATTAAATATGAATGCAATTACAAACGTTAAGGACCAGCTCAGAATTTCTGTGTCCACAAAAGTGTCACACAGACAAAAGGTCCGTGTGACGTAAATTTCATCATCTGGACCCCGTGCAGACGTGTGTAAGTATACTTCCATTTGAATCCAAAAGTATTATAAGCCCAGGAGGGGACAGATTATAATTTAAACACATCTTTGTTTGAACATTTTGGCTGGTCGTCACAACCTTAAAAGGGCTTTATGAGGGTTAAGAGCTAGTTAGAATTGGGTTTAGGTTAGGGTGAGGAAAAGCCTTAATGTGAGGGGTCTCAAACGCAAATGACGCAAAAGGGCCATTGAGTGTCTAGTTTGGTCAGTAGGGGACTGGTGAAGTGAAAAAAAATCCAAGACATCGAAATAATAATATTTATGATGATATTTCACACAATCAAAATAAAAGTGTTTGATTTGATATGGAACAATACAGAGTTCACAATATAAATGTAATTATAAATGAATCTACTAAACAAAAACATACAGAAATAATATATAACATATTAAAGAGGACATTCACTGGAAAATCAAATTTCTGTTTTTTTTTTTGGTGTGTCCCCGTGTCCTTCCCGTATCTAAACATCACTAGTCACAATAAACACTTCAGCCACTTTTAAGAAAAAGGGCTTCTCTGTTTACCTGAGCTCGAGCAAGCGGTTTTGAAAAGTCAAGTTTAGTTAAGTAACTAGCACATTTGCCGTGCAACGAACCCTCCACCAACAGCTACTCCCAGTCATGGACGTAAACATTCAACCTGAAGAAGAAGCAGCACCGCGGAGCAGTCAGTCAGCTGGTAGCTGGCCAATCACAAGAGACTCAGTGTCCTGGGGGGTGGGCATTAGCTCAGAAACAGAGTGCCTGTTCAGAGGCTGGCAGAGAGCAGCAATAAACTGGCTTCAACTGAAGAGACTATGAGGTTTTTAACCATAAATATTATTTAAATTATCTAAGTAGACATCAGTAATCTCAATTTTTGGTTTAAAAAGACTGTTCTATGTGACCTTCAAGTGGTGGGCCGCGTGAAATTGATTTCAGGAGGGCTGCATGTGGCAAGTGGGCCCGAGTTTGACACCTCTGCATTATGTCGATTAAGAATGAAACGTGTGTGTGTGTACCGTCAGTCTCGTGGTCTGCCCATCACGTCGGTTGTGTTCAGGGAAGGGAACCGAGTCATAGACGACGCCAAGCAAAGCCGGATCCTCCCATGATGGAAGCAGGTGACCAAAACCCTGACGACACAGTCACAGAAGGTTGGGTCAGTCAGGTGACACGCCCAGCGGACATACTGTATCTGCACAGATAAATGTGTTGGGTGTGTGGCGCTTACCGTCACAGGCAGGATGGAACCTTCATACTCCAGATTTACCACAGCGACCGTTACCGTGGTGACGCCCTGCAGCTCTTGAATGAGAGGTTGACAGGAAGACGGCAGTGCAGAAGAGAGGGCTGGAGGTGGCACATGGAGAAAACAATTTTATTGCAGATTGATTCCCAAAAAAGCATTGGTGGTGTTACTGTTTTAAGTATAAATGATTTAAGTGACACTTATTATGAAATATAAGAATAAGAGATTGATCAAAACTGACAGTGCCTATCATTTACAAATAAACAATCCATATGAACATATATAATTTAAATGTAAATAACTTAACACATATTGATATTAAGTTTTCCCTCAGAGCCCTTTTTACTTTGAACCCTGTCTAAGGCCCATTGGCAATACCTCCAACGCCCACCAGGGGGCCATGGTTGACACTTTTGGAAGAATGAAAGTGCAGCTACTTCTTGTTATAAAGGCTTGTTTAGGGGATAGGGTTATGGTTTGGACAGAAGGTAGTGACAAACCACAAATGTGTAGAGCAAACCAGGTTTCAGGAAAGTGAGAAGCAGCACTGGTGTATGTGTAGAGTGTAAAACAGGAGGCAGAAAGGATGCAGCATAGCGCCGCCACATACCTTTGGCAGGAAGTGCAGAGATGATGTGATCAGCTGATACGCTGCCATTCTCCAAATGGATCTACACACACAAATACCAGATAACCTTTAGAAACATCACTCCAGCTTCTACATTTCACTGCACTGTAAACAAAATTCTGAGCAAAAGAAGCAAATATTGTAACTAACAAACGCTTTTGATAAAGTACTTGTTTGATTGTGCTTGTCTTCTGAGATGGACTGTATATAAAACGTATACATAATTGGTAGGAGAAGTTAATCAACTGGGGAGAAGTTACAAAAAGAACTGTTTGAATGGATGTGTTAGGGAAAATGAGCCTCAACTTCCCGCTGCATTTATAACGCAAGGTCTCAAACCCTCATTTCAGATCTTCGTCAATAGAATATAATGTAAATTTTTAAAATTAAAATCCATTTTAGAGGAAAATAGACAGGCACGACACCAATGTGGCTGACAGCTCGCACTGGTGACATCGGTGAACGGCTGCAAAAATGGACGTGGTCTTGGTCAAATCACAAATCTTTAGGTTTCACAAGAGAAGTTTGTTTTGCAACCAAAAGACAGAGTCAGAGGTGAATTATCTTCCAAATGTCATTTTACAATAGTGGATGGACACACACAAATATTAATTTGTCATTAATAATGAATCTTTTTAATGTAGTATGCTTTTTTAGAAACCAGGTTACTGACCTTCCAACCAGAGGCTGAGGGACAGATGTGTTGAACGGCTGCGTCTCGGTGAAGCTCCACTCGGCCGCTCTGCTGAAGGTAGTCACTGATGGATTCTGGGAGGGACTCCACTCCTCTCTTCAGGGACCACTGAGCCCATGACTCTTTAAGAGACCGCTGAGCCAGAGAAGAGGAGACGACAGAAGAGGGACCTGCTGGTTTTTACATGGACAGCTTCAG
This sequence comes from Brachirus orientalis, assembly GCA_016785285.1. Taxonomy (NCBI): domain Eukaryota; kingdom Metazoa; phylum Chordata; class Actinopteri; order Pleuronectiformes; family Soleidae; genus Brachirus; species Brachirus orientalis. The sequence continues at coordinate 389,406 of JAFBJR010000425.1, forward strand.
TTGGACGACAGCACACAGATTGCAAATAATGAGTGATTTAGTCATATTAATATGACTATTTAACTCTCGATGATGAATTTCCGGTTGTAGTCGGAAGTTAAATATCTGAAGTTAAATATCTGACCCAAGTGTACTTCAAAACCCAGACACAGGATACCAAGAATCCTTCTACGTTCTACCTACGTTGCATTTGTCTCATTTGTTTCCAATTAAGTTAAATTATAATCCATAATTATCTGGCTACACTGTGTCTGCAAAATATTGTGTGGAGCATTGCTACCAACTGACAGCTAACAAGGACTAAGGCTTTCCAGTGATCTTCGATGTTTTTTTCCCCTTCGATGCGATCAACATGGAGGTGACATCACGCCCAGTTCCGACTTCTGATGTAAATGGAACTCACGGCCACTGGTTGGCAGTGAGTGTCGACACTGGAAGAGTCATGAGTGCGACAACTGAAATAGGTATGAAACCGAACAATACCAAACTGTAAATCAGTTAAAGATTTTTTTTAAAATCCCCAAAACAATTAGCTAAAATCTCAATATTTAAGAGAGGAGTTAGCGACAGCACTGCCAAAAAGCTGGCGATTGTGAGCCGCGATCGTGAACCGCATCACAACCCCTCCCCGTATTTTAGTTCAGAAACTGTCAGAGTCTGTGCGCCGGTCATAAGGCAAGTGTTTAACTAATTACCTGATTCTAATGATTCAGGACATTGAAAAGAACGGAGCCATGCTGGAACTGTGTAGTGGGAAAGAGCCAACAGTGTTCAAACTGACTATAGCTTTAATTTTATGTTCTTTAGGATTCAGGAGGAGTGTAAATAAAAATTTATGACGTTTTAATATGATGTTTCCTTCAGTTTAACCACCTGAAGCTAAGTCTCTGTGTGTTCTTCTTAATTATTCCTACATTATAAGCTTGTCCTTGTTCACAGTCGACCATGTTTCTACGGGAGCTCAGAGCAGACAAATGAAACACTGGCTTCTCAGGGACACCTTTTATGATTTTTAAATGAGAGAGTGAAGAGTTTACCTGAGCCCAACAACATGCCCAGTATCAGGGAACCTCTGCGCTGCTCTGCGTTGAACAGCAGTGGAAAACAGGAGCGCATACTCAATTTCCTACAATCGCCTGCAAACACACCGCGGCACAAACTGTCCACAGCTATGTCTGCCAGCTGGACACACACACAAAGACAGAAAAAGAAAATAATTAAGTGGCAAACATTTTAACAGACTGTATTTAACACAAGAGCAGTAGTTAAATGAGTGAGTTGCTGGTCAGCGAGTCAAATACAACTGTTCACACCTGGGATTAAAATGTGTACTGGAAACACGTCCTGTGACCACATACGAACAGACCTGCTGACCTGCTCCAATTTTTATTCAAATACACAGTGACATTTTGATGATTTGGAAGAAAACTAATTATGATTTTAACGAGGGTCAGTGTGTGTGTGTGTTTGTTGCCTCTTTAGGAACTTTTTTTGGCATAAACAGTGACCTTGTCAGGACCAGTAATCCTCATGGAGACCAAAGCCTGTTCCTAATGAGGCAGAACCTAATTTCTGAGGAAAAGGTTAAGACTTGGTTAGGTCATTGGTTCTCAAACTGCTGTAGATATACTATAAGTGGCACACGAGTGTCCTCTAGTGGTATCTGGAGGAAAATCAGAAATACTGTATATACCAGGGTATGTGATCGGAGTGGAGCTGAGGAAATTTTGACTGGATTGTGTAGAAAATGAAACAAATAAATAAAAAAATAGATAAAATAAGAGTCACCTTATCTCTTGCTCCATCTTAATCTAAATTCATTATACCAGTGTCTGAAGTATATGTGAGGAAGAGGAGGATGATGAGAGAACAAATTATCTCAATAAATCTGCCTCCTGTGAAAAGTCTTTTTACACCACTGTATTTTAATGTTTAATGCAGTGATAATGGTGTCACTTTGAGAGCTCAATATTTTCCTCAGGTGGTGCTTGGGATAAAAAGTCTGAGAACCACTGGGTGAAGGAATGGAAGTCATACGATGTCACATCAGGGGGCGTTTATTGTTTATGGATATACTGTAGGTTGGATCATGCTCACTCTTGACCTCACCTCGTTTCCCAGTCTCCGGGAAACAAATGAATGGATGGACTCGTCATCCTTTTTGCTTTTCTTCACCAGTAACTCCTTGGCAAGACTCAACCAGAGGGGACGAGAGAACGGTGGGACGGTTCGCAGAAGTCCACTGAAACAAAGAGGATTTCAGTGACACGGCATTGGCTCAAAAACAAGAGGATCCTCATTAAGGACACACCCAACTGTGACTTTTATGACAATCACTTTATTACTACTTGTATTGTCATTGATGTTGCAGAATACATTTATCAGATACATTTACACAGGCTTGCTTCTGTTACAATTTCTGTTGTGAATTGCGTTGCAAATATGTTGTCATCTTAAAAAAAGGTGGGTCCACATAGAAAACATTTGGGAAATATTGCACTAGAACAGGTCACAAGTTTATATTGATCAAAACACACAAAAAAGGCAGAGTCTGACCTGATTCCTGACGGCATCCTATGGAGCTTCCCCTTCACATACAGATACCTGTTCTTAGAGGCAATATGACTGTAGGTGATGGGAAGAAGCTCCGTCGCAAGACCCAGGTCCTCCACCTACACACACACACAGTCAGACTGACTTTAACTTATCTTATTCATGTAGTTTTTCCTATATGAATAAACAAAAGCAGCATTGATATAAGAAGGGCCCTCATAAAAAAAAAGGGAGGATCATCATAAAAACTCCTTCACTTCACTTACTCATTGTTCTACTCAGAGCCAGTACACAATAAAAAAAATCATCTACAAATGGCTTTTATATTTTATAAAGGCTGCAACTGACAATTATTTTCATAATTAATTAATCTGTCAATTATTTTCCAGATAAATCAAGTACCTGTTTGGTCCATAAAATGTCAGAAAACATTGTAAACTGTTGATCAGTGTTCCCCAAACCTGGACATGATGTTCTCAAATGTCTTGTTTTGTTTATTGGTTTGTTATATGAAGCAAAGAAACTATAAAATATTCATGTTTAAGAAGCTGAAAAATCAGAAAGCTTGCTTTAATTAATGAAAACAAAACAAACACTCAAACCGATCAATTTTTTTAAAAAAATAGTTGATTAATTGAATAATTGTTGCAGCCTGAATTTTGTTTTTTTTGTTTTTTAAAAATCTTCATGGAACCGGCGTGTAGGTGTAAGGTAGGTAAGTTTGGGTAAAGTCGATGACATTATAGCCCCATGTCTCTTGCTCTTACATTTAAATTCCATATCCCCGTCTTTGCCATCATCATCATCATCATCATCATCATCGTATGTTTGGAGTTTGTACACAACACACTACCTTTATGCCCCTTCTCCATTTCTGGTGTATTTCTGGGGCAGCATTACAGCGCCACATACAGGCCTGGCATATATAGTTGAGCGTTAAGACTTTTGGAGGTTTGGTGCCATGTTTACTAAAAACGTTTAAAGACCGAAAAAGAAAGATTGTACAGGGAAAGTTGCTTACCATGCTCTACGTCTCTACGCAAAGAATCACCTTGCATTTTGGCAAAAGGTTCTGTTCATTGTCAAATAAGGGTTCCCATCAGTCGAGCATTCCATGCCTTCATACTTCATACAGTATCATATTCCATTCCAATTTCTTACCAGGAAAATAGACCTAATTTGTGTTTCTTTATATTCTCTTTATTATCTAAGTTTCCATGGTTACTGTCTTCTTCGTCTCTTTGGACCAAAAACAAGAACACATGTGCATATGAATTCATCTATTTAAGTTATATTTGGAAATGGTCAAATGACAAAATTGATGTGATGTCAACTCGAGTGAACCTCTGCGTGCAGACATGTGGAGGAACTCAATTTATTCCTGCCTACTTCAATTTTCCTAACTATTCATCTGGTTCATTTATTTTCCTGAGCCTGTGGTGAGTCTTTGATGTAAAATTTTCATTAATGAGTCATTTAATTAACACCACAAACCCCTCAAACACCTTATTTCGATGGTAAATCTCACCATATTGAGCGTGTTACGCCCCACTGCCCCAGCAGGTCGAATTCCTCTGGGTCCATGTTCAAACACGGCACCGTCTGACCTCCTGGTGGACCAAAGCCAACCTCCGAACCGGCTGCTGGACTCCAAAATAATGACCTGCAGGTACAATGATGACACAACCATGTTGCACTCTCAGGTGTGTAAACAAAATCAGTAATGAAGCTCGCATGGTTAAGAAATATAGTCAGGACACAGAAAACAGGAATATCCTTTAACATGTTTATTGTAAACTGAACTGTAGATTCAAAGATGCACAAAATATTTATTTTGTAATATTATAATATTATAAAATGAGAGGAAACCACAAATTATGGTACTGAAGCTATGCTACTTCAATAACATTTACCTCAAGTGAACCTAAACCTCAATAATATACAAGAAAAGCAGGGTTAAATGAGGACTAAAGTATATTTTCAACAAGGTATGAAATAAAGGCCAACTCCTGATTAACCTTATTGCCACAAAAACAACTGTTGAACTTAAAAAATGCAGTATAAATCACCAAAAGCAGCAAAACATGTTCACAATACACAAAGCTTACTTGTATTTGTGGTCATGGACACATACAAACTAAGAATCAACTAAAACTAACTCTTAATTAGACAAGCCAAAAAGCTGTTCACTGTAATCAACTATGCACAGGTGTAGCCCAGTCTTTCCACAATTAAAACCAGAATTTTTCCTGTAAAGCAAATACTGCGATTCATATACTGTTTTGTAGGTTTTATGCACCATATATATGTAAGAAAATAGTGTGTGTGTGTTTTACCTTAGTAATCTGGGGGCTTTTGCACAGATAGTAAGATGCGGCCAAACCCCCAATCCCCCCTCCAAGGACTGCAACAGTTCTCATTGGCTGAGCGGAAAAAGACATAACACTTAATCAAATTTATTTGTACAGCCCATATTTACAAATCAAAGCTTTCCAAACGTTTGCCTCAAAGGGCGAAACATGGTGCAACATTCTCTGTCTTTGACCTCCAACAAGGGTGAGGTGAGGGTGAGTCTGAGGAGGTGAGGATAAAAGGAAGGTGAAGATGAGACCGGATAAATTCAGGGTAGAAATCTAAATTTTAAGATGCATGTTAATCTTTCTCAAATGGAGCGGAGCAACAGAATTAAAAACAAAAACTTCAGTTGTCTGAATTGCCTCCTCCTGAGTTAAATAAATGTTCATTAGAACACTTAAAAGAACATGAGAAGTGGCAGAGTGGCTAGTATTGCTTTCATTATTTTGTATTTACATGCACAAAGCTTAATGGTCCAGTGAGTAAAATTTAGGTGAAATAATTTTCATTTGTATGAAACTGAAGATAAAATCATTCTTCTTTTGACTTCTCCACATATTTAGAAATAATTGTTGTCACTTCATCAGATTGTTAAAACACCATGTTTTCCTGCAGCTTTGAAATGTATCAATTATCATTTTAAAAATGAATCTTAAATTTGATTCTGGATTCCCACCCCAAGGTTGAAGTAGCTGCGGACAGACGGGGTGTGTCTGTGTGTTCTGAGGCCTGTTGATGTTGATATGAGAGAGACAGTTAGTTTATCATCTGTCCATTTGACACAAGTGATGTTTTTTTTTAAAAGTTTTTTTTTTTTCTTGTAAACATTGCCACTCTTATTATCAGACCATAAATCAAAAACTAAATGTGCCAGCTCACTGATGTTAGGTGACAGTTTACACCTTCTGCTGCTGCTGAGACAAAGCAACTTCAGTCAGTGACAAGACAGTACGAGAGTAACGAGGAATACAGCGAATAGTACCTGTAAAATACTGCATCTTAATTTGGACAACTGCCTTTTCTGTAAGAGGCAGGTAACTACAGAACGCATTACCTAATGAAATCATATTAATCAAATATTTTGGCATAAATCAAGTCAGAGCTGTACCCATTTTAGTTAAAAATCATTTAAAACTAAATAATTATATGTCAATATTGACAATATACAAGCCCAACAATTTTGCGCTCTGTCTTGGAATTATATTAAATTACATTTTCCCATTAATTCATTAAATAATAGGTAATCTCACAGGTTTTGGTTGATTAAGTAATAACAGATATGACAGAAGCACAACCCAACTTGTGCCTTGTTTAAAAACCAAGTGCCTTGTTTCGTCTCAATTTCCACATGTTTTTAATGTGCTTTTAAACGGTGTATGAAAATGGCATCTTACAGTCAAAGTGTATTCATTTTGCACGGAATAACTATAAGAACAGAATATAACATTTCATTTGAAAATCCCTGAAACTGTGATAAATTGTTTAAACAGGGGGTGGCCTGTATCAACTGTATCATGCATGTATAAAAAATAGGATCAGTTGCAACACCAAGGTCTGAATATTTTCCTGAAACTTTTCCGGAGGGAGCGGGACGTACATAAGAACACAAACGTCCACAAAATTTACTAGGGAGTTTTTCCTGCCATTTTCCTAAATACAGTTCTGAATGTGAAACATTCTCCTGCTGAGAATATGTCTGAGCCAACAGTCTCCCCCTGTGGGTCTGTGCTTCATTCCATTTACACCAGAGGTCGGAACCTGGAACTCGGAGTGACGTTTCTTCTGAGTTGAGCACTGTCACTGTCCGATCTGTACCGGAAACCCAATTTGCACTGTGTAGTATAACAAGTAAAACAAAGTATAACAACTTCCTGTCAAAAGAATTTATGAGAGTTGATCCAAACCCTAACCTCATCTCTCCGAAAAAAAAAATACAACTGTCAGAAACACAAACGTGGTAACAGAAAGTTGTAATACTTTGCACATGCACAGTGCAAATCGGGCTTCCGGTACAAATCGGGCAACCACAAGTGTCAAGCGCTTTCCAATTGAGAAGCTGAGAAAAATGGAAATAAAGGTATCTCAGGCTAGCAATAGTTAGCACCAGTCAATAACAACGCTCTACAGGGTATTTGGCGCATAGCAACCCGTCCATGGATAATCACTGAACAGTACTGTGTGTACTGGGAATGGGACTTAATGGGAAACAAACGAGACAGAAGTGCGTTTTTATCATGAATGCTCTGAGCTGAAAATCCGTTCCAGATGAAGGAACGCCCACTCAACTCGGAAATCCAGGCTAAAACTGGGGCCCCATCATTGAGCCCCCCCGGGAGTGGTTTGACCCAAAAACTCTTTGGGACCGCATCTGATGTTAAGGGACCATGGAGCCCGTGAGGACAAGCTCGTCTCCGGCGCTGAACACTTTGCTCCGACATGAAAAACAGTTGAAAAAACCCGGCAGGTAAACGTTTTAGTCCACCCCAATTAAATTCCTGTCACTGCCAACTTACTGTAGCGCCGAGTGGACGGAGATCAGACAGCAAACACGAACACGACACGGACACGCTCGCACCTGTCAGTCAACGCAGCTCTTACCGTGATGTGTGACGTAAAGCCCGCGAACAGAAGCTCCGTGTTCCGTGCGCCTGCTCTGTCTGTCTGTCTGTCTGTCTGTCTGTCTGTCTGTGTGTGTGTGTGTCCGCCCGGTTTTGTAATAATTATAGAACTTCCCACCGAGCCACTTTACATTAACGTCCTCAGTTCTTCGTCTTCTACAAGTCTTGCGCCAAACGCACTACCGCCACCAGCCGGTGCGGAGTGTGTTTACAACCGTGACTGAGCGCCTTTAACCACAGATAAAAGCTAACAAAATAAATATATGATAATAACTTCAGTAAAATGAATTAATGTAACTGTAAAATTATATTATTATTATTATCAATGCTATAAAATAATATATATATATTTTATATTTTATTATTCATCATTGTTCATCATTATTCATATAATGATCATTTTATAAATCATCATTATATGAATTATATATTTGTATTAGTCTGTAACTGGATTGGAGAGAACATCTATAGTAGTGATGGGCCTTAAGAAAAAATGTGCCTGAAACAGGTGAACTGATGCTACTACTGTGACTAAAAGAGATGTCTATCCCTATTAAGTGGCCCTGCGATGGACTGTCCAGGGTGGACCAAGGCTAAGTCAGCTGGGATTGGCACCAGTGGCCCCTATGACCCTCATGTGGAGGATAAAGCGTTAGAAGGTGAGTGTGAGTGAATGAGTAAATCCTTAGGACTGTATGTTGGTGAGCTAGACATCACAAGTCACTCACACAAAGTATTCATAATTTCCCTCATTCACAATTATCCCTGTAATGGAACAATAAACTTATGTTGACTTTTTATCATAAAAACATACATCATTGTTTAATTAAGATATATCATGAATATATCTTAATTGTAAATATAGGTATAGTTTCTTTCATGTGTAATGATACTTGCTCTCAATGTGTTCCCCATGTATTAGCATGAGGCTGCTGGCCTTTGAAAAAAACAAACAAAAAGAAAACAAATCCATAGCAGTGGTCCAAACCAGTGTGCCACATTTAAAGTAATATCCTTACCTTATTTCTCAAATAAATTCTTAGCATATAAAATCAAATGTATGTATGAGTGCTATGCAGTATTTTAAGAAAATGAGAGAATATTGTGTTTTATTTTATGCATGTGCTCTTTGTATTTGTGTTTCTTTTAATTTTACTGTAATCCTTTTTTTTTTATATTTGTAAAAATTGTGTGAATATGAAGTTAGAAGAAACCTATAAAATATATTCTTCACAAAAACATTTACCCAGTGAACCATATCTGTCCAGAGCAGACTGTATGTTAAAAGGAGACATTCTCCTAGTTTTGGTCAAGTTCATACTCTAACGGGTGACGTCACCAGCTGTTGCCACTTAATAAAACCCGTGTCACAATGGCAGACCACCAAATCGTCATGGGCAGCCCATGACCAGGAGGAAAAGAATTATGCTCGTAACTGGTTCAAATCCCAGAAAGGGCCAAGGGCTGGGGTGCCTCTGGGCAAGGCACTCGATCTCCCATTGCACCCCTGCACACAGAGATAAGAACTGACCACTGCTCCTGCGCCCGGCTTGTGCGTGTTCTTTGCTGGTGTGTAAAAAAGGATGGGTTAAAGTCAAATTTACTACCACTAGTCGGTGTGTGTGCAAACAGTAACAAATTCTAATTCATAAGACCAGATAAGCTGTCGATCAGTGGGTAAGTGGGGGTGTCATCGTTTTTCTATTGGGGATCAAGGTTTTGATTCCTTGCTTCTCGAGGGCTCATGTTTCCTGAGCAAGACACTACACTCCTCAGTGTCCCCGGCAGTAGTTCCAGCAGAGTGTGAATGATGTGTGACGCATCAAAGGATGGGTGAATAAACGACAAAACCGTATTGGTAAAGTGTAAAAAGTGGTACATATGTGAATACGGACAGTTTACCATTAGCAGCATGAGTCAGGGTTCCCACACCTTGGTTGACATCAAATTCAATGACTTTTAAAAAAGGACCAATTCCCTCACATTCAAGGCCCGAATGTGCCGACACAGATTAAGGTGGGAGGGCATCTTGTAAGAGCCACGTCGCCCATGGCATCCAATTTTATTGATTTGCGGCACACTCTGTACGCATTGTTCTGCATTGAATCTCAGGTCAACAGCAGAGAGAGACGGTGTACACTGTCCACAACACTGCTAGTAATTACAACTCAAAGTTTGTTCCGCGTAGGCCTAGTCTACAGTATGTAAAATCAAACAATGCAGGGCACATGAAACAATAGGTGGCGATGTAACAAACAAGGGCACGTCAGCGGTGGGAGACGTTTACCCGAATATCAACTTAACTTCTTTCTTGAACAAAATTCAAGCACTTGTAACGACCCATGGCGATTTTCACAGAGGATTTCAAGGACATGTGCGAACCCTGATGGGTTTATAACGGACCAACCGGGTAAAAATCCAGCATTCCATGTTTACTGTGTGTTCCAACCAAATCCAACAACCTCCAAAAGGAACACGAGTAAGTTGTAACACTGCATTGGTGGAGAGAGGCTTCGCCTGGACCACACACATGAGGTCATGAGGTCATAAGGTCATGGAGCTGGATCACAGTAGTAGGAAGAAAAGCAGAGATCTGATGTTTGTTTGACTTTGGTGTGCAAAAGTATACTCTTTATTCTTATTATATATCCAACTTTATTTTGCCCCAACCCCTCCCCTCCACCCAGCCCCCACAACCGGTGGCATTCCCATGTCACCAGTTACTGTCACTGTTACAATAGCCAATCAGAGCTCACCTGCAGAAAGAAGGCAACCAAACAAAGAAGAGCAGAAAAAAGGGTTACTTTCAGTTTGTTTTTTCTTGTTAAATAGTAATAAATACATTGAGATGCAGTGGTTCTTACTTTATCCTTTTCTCTTAAGCAGAAGGGTTAAAAAGTTTTTTTTTTTTATTTCTGTTTCTATTTCTTTTTATTTCTTTAATTGATCTGTGTTGGATCTTTAGCAGCAATCCGGACCAGTTGTCATGGTGATTAGCAGCACAGAGAGGAGGAGCTGTCTGGAGGAGAAACACAACAGGAGGAGGAGGAGAAGATGTGGAAGGGGGGGGGGAGAGAGGAGGATGAGGAGGAGAAGGAGATCCCTATGAGCACCAGCACAGCATCAGTGTCCTGTCACCTCCTCCTCCCTCCACCTCCCTCCCTCCCTCTCTCTCTCTCTCTCCGTACTCTGCAACAACGAGCAGGCAGGCGGGGAGCAACAGAGGGAGGACACGAAATCAAAGAAAAAGTGAGTTGAACGCAGACAGGAGAGAGAATCCATGAGTCCTGAATCAAACATACAATATGTTGGTGTTTTCTCCCTTTGAAACCAGCTTCTGTCTTCTTGATGCAGCGGTAATACATACATATATATGTATACATATAATATATATATGTATGTATGTGTGCGTTTGTGTGTGTTAAGACTGCTCACCTCTAAAGGCCGACAAAATTATGAAAATGCTAAAAACTAACCAGTGAGAACATGAACATGTGCTCTCTGTCCACTTACAGCCACCATGGGGCGTAAAATGGAAACGCATGGCTCCCCTCTCTTTCCTCTTCGTCCTCCTCCTCCTCTCCAGGCTTAAACAACAACCAAGTAGAACACACAACTCCTCAAACCCGAGAAAGAAAAAAAAAATCAAATATTAAACAACAATAATAATAATATTAATAAAAACAAACTTGTCACAATCATTCCTTTCCAATTACAGTTGCAAAAAAAAAAAGACAACAAACTAAAACCGGATAAAAGGAGAGTTTTCCCAGCATCCTCCTCCTTCCTCCTCCTCCTCTCATGCAGTAGAAACTGTCTCTTTCAGCACAAAGTTCAACTCTTTGTCTCTGAACTCTGGCTGTTTGTGTGTAGTTGTAGTAGTTGTAGTTAAAATTGTATGGCTTTAGGGCATGGTTCAGGTTTTATCAAGAGTTGGCTGGCCCCTCGTCTGAGTCCGGCCTCCCTCTGCCCCCCGCAGCGGGGTTATTGTTGTTGGAGGCAGGGTAGTAGTCCTCAGGGGTTGGGGCTTGTGGCCCTGGGGCGGTGGGGGCCGTCCGAGTCCGGAAGGCAGACAGTCCAATTGGCAGAGCGAGGGGCAAGGAGGCTGAGCCAAACTGAGAGGCCTCCATGGAAGACACCGCCCCCAGGTGGTGCAGCCCTAGGGACACGCCCACATCCATGCTGTCACTCATCTGGGGCGAGGATCCCTGTTGGCCCCCCCCTCCACCGATGCCTGTCTGTCCGCCCTGCCGCAGGCCACGCCCACCATTCCCGTGGTGGGAGTAAGTTGGGTGGGGGTGGTGGGCGGCGTCCAGGAAGTGGCGCTGGTGTTGCTGGGTGGCAGCCGGCTTGTGGAGCAGCAACTGGGTGTATGCTGGGTCCTGACCCCCACCTCCACCATCACTGCCTGGCCACATCCTCATCTGCTGCTGGGAGGGAGCCTGGTGGGGGAGAGTCGCAACAAAAACAGAGGTGAAACACCATATTAACACACCCGAAGAAAGGTACACCTTATGACCCGGCAGGTGCAGTGATCACGGGCTACCGGCGCGAACGGTAGGGCTGGGTATGTCCTACAACCATGGTTTTCAAACTGTGGTATGTGCACCACCAGTAGTACGCAGCTTCCTCTGGCAGTACTTGGAAAACCAGAAATACTGTTCTACTGTATATACCAGGATATGTGATCAGAGTGGAGCTGAGAAAGAGATAGAAAATGAAGCAAATGACAAATAAAAATAATAAATTAAATAATAATAGTCACCTTATCTCTTGTTCCATCTTCTAATCTAATTTCAATTCTAAATCCTAATTTGGCTCAGTGTCTAAAATATATGTGAGGAAGAGGAGAATGGTGAGAGCAAATGATCTTGTTGGGATTAAATCTGCCTCCTGTGAAAAGTAGCTGACTTTGCTCGGCCTGTTTACTCCACTGTATTTTAGGGCTGCAACGATTCCTCGAGTAACTCGATTACAAAAATTATTTTTAGTGTGATACAACGTGCTTACATCACAGGCTATGCGTCCTCTACAAAGCGGAAGAAGACCGAAGCGAGCTTTGGGTAACGTGTGTGGACAGTTTAGCTGTACAGAATGGCAGACGCCGGGATCGAAAACAGTGAATACAGCGAAAATGAGCAAACGCAGCAAAGCGAAAGTAACAGGAGGAATAGGATAAAAGTGTGTTTTATCCGATTACTGGATGGAATATTTGATAGAATACTCGATTATCAAAATATTCCATAGCTGCAGCCCTACTTTATTCTAACGTTGGTGATGATGGTGTTACTTCGAGAGCTCAATATTTACTCAGGTGGTGCTTGGTATAAAAAGTTTGTGAACCACTGTGCTTCATCATGATACAGAGTGATATCAATGGCCACATTGACTAGATGCAAGTTTGTCAACAATCCTAATGCTAATAAGTCAAACTAGACAAAAAAAACTTGTGTACAAAGGACATAAAGTTGGTTACCAGGGGGAACATGTAGTAAAGTGACACTGTAGTGTTTAACAGTGGTGCAGTACTGTGTGTGTGTGTACCTGAGGGCTGGTCATCTCATAGTCTGAATGTGTAACAGCAGAGTTGTAGTAGCGGTTACTGTAGCGGTAGTTGCGGTTGTCATTGGAAGAACCACTGGAGCCACCTGGAAATAAAAGAGACCAACATTCAGTCAGTTGCTCAGACTCATTTTCATCATGTTGCTTTCTTTATGTGATGTGTGAACTTGGACTACACCCACACTACTGCTCTTTTTATTTGAAAACTGCATTTTGCATCGGGACAGGTTTTGCATCAGAAATGATCTGCATCCATTTTTAAAAACACACATGAAAATGTAACTTCGTGTAGCCATTCAGGTTTTACTGTCGAATCTGAATCTTCAAGGAGGAGTTGTGATGGAGCTTTTCCTTCACAGCTGATAGTGGAGTTTTGGATGTGCAGAACAAATCAGGAAGTGAATGCAAGTAACTGTTAACATTTTCAAAGGAAAATGGAGAAAGCAGCATTTTCAAACTTCTCCCTTTTAAGGGATAGGTTTTAATTTGGACAGCAGGAGAATCTGGAGCAGAAATTAAGCGGTTTAAAAGATGTGATGCGGACAAAGAAAGTGTGAACACCTGCTGGTGCAAGAATTAGCCTTAGATGCTTATTTTAGAAGGTTGTCACACCTGATTATTTGTTCTATTCACTTCCTTCACTTCATGTAAAATTAAGTACAAGTATAATAATGGAGGTGATGTGTTTCTTTCTGTCAGGTCACAGAACCTAAAATCTAAGACACAATTTACTCTGTCCTCTCTTTTTACTGCACATTCAACAGACATGTTTCTTGGTCCGAAAGGAGGTAAAATTATGTCATGGATAAATTCAACATTTTCACTGAGCAGGTTGTGTTTATTTTACCAGAGCTGGAAACAGAGCTAGTAGTGGAGGTTGAATGGGAGTGGTCCATGGCAGGAGAGGTGGATGTCGATGAACTGGTGTTAGTTCCTTCATCTGTCGTCTTCTTGAAGAAATTGTGCTGCAGGGCGTAGAATGGTGTGATGCGGCTTTTAGGGTCATAGTCCAACATGCGCAAGATCAGGTCTGGAAGAAGACAAAACAGGATTGTAAGGGATGATGATGATGATGGAAATGTTTTGTCGGAGGTAAGGCTGGGTGATATCACGCAGACCAAGATCTTATTGAAAAGGTTTCAAATTGGTGATATTGATAATTATCACAATAAAATAACAGTCGGGTTAAGGTTGAAACCAGTTAATTGTGGTTTTAAACGTCAACATTTTGCACATCTTAGGCAAAACTTTCATAGCCGCTGTGTTGTACCTCCATGTGTTTGCATAATGCGGAAACATTATGTCAACTTACCTTGAACCTCTATCGTATTGATGTATGAGAAAATGTTATGCCATATTTATTGTTAGGGAGAAACTGCCCAGCACTAGTATTAGGAAACTAGTGCAGAATAGCCACACTGACTGTTCTTTTCTGCCTCACCCACTTTCCCCCCACCTTCATATTATTCTGTGTTGATAGCAGGACACTTGACTTGCTGTGCTGCGTGTTAATAATCCATGTGACCTTTATTGACAGATGCTTTCAGCACATACTCTGACCTAGAAACTTTATTCAAAGTTAGTTAAAGTTAGTTGAACATCAATGTAGTTGAACTCCCATGTGCATAGAAACTTTTTTGCACCCACTGCTACCCATCTTTCGAACTCACTGTCTGTAATGTTGTGCAATAATGTCACCAACCCAGTGTCTCTGGTGCAGATCCAGCCAGCAGTTAGTTTACCTTTAAACTTCAGGTAGTCACAGGGGGCATGTCCTGGCTCTCCTGCCCTTCTGCCCCCTGGTCCCCCGGTCTCAACACCTAGAATCTCATGGAGACGCCGTGTGGCTGGGGGCTTATACTCCTGCAAAAATCATACATTTCATTGCAGTCAAATGATGAACATTCTCTCACACACAGTGATTCACTTCTGCACTCCCTGCAAAGCTATTTAATAGAATTTTTAAGACCACATGTATAATTGTTTTTATACACTGCTGGTACTGATTCTGTAGACACCACACTTGTGGGGAAAAAAAGCTGAATGAAAAAAATATTTGGTTCAGGACAGTAAAGCTTTTTTCCTTCAGGAAGAATATGTCCCCAAAGAAAATGGCTGCCTCCACTTTGCAGAAGTGTCTCACATTCACAAAACAAGCTTCAGTTCTCTTCATTCAGCCTGCTAATGTTTTTTTTTATTACATGTGTCACTGCTTTTTTACATGGAGTAGAAAACCTGTGTTGAATTACTGTGCCTCATAAAAGACGCAAGACTAAAAGTTATGCATAGCATTGTAAAGAAAATGAAAAAGGGACTGAAATCAAATACCTTCTTGATATCCTTGTTCTTCTTCACAGTCCACAGGCCATCTGAAAGCTTGTCAAAATACTTCCTGGCTTTTGGAGCTGCATCTAACATGTGGCTGGGAGGGACTCCCAGGACCTCCACAATCTTATTCATCTGGTCAACCTACGCAAGTACACACAAAATTCATGTAATATATTTGTACACAACCATCACAATGTACAACATGTAGTCGCACAGTATTATTGTAGCTAATGTGCGAGTCAGTCCATGTAAAATGCCTTATATCAAAGGTCAACATGAACATTACTGAGTCATCAACCTGCACGACTAACATGTTTCTGCTGTTCTGTGTTACTTTTACCTCATTGGAGCCACTGAAGAGAGGCTCTCCTGTGTGCATCTCCACCAGGATGCATCCCAGAGACCACATGTCGATGGCCAGGTCATATGGCATTCCCAACAGAACCTCAGGAGAGCGGTAGAACCTGCTCTGGATGTACTGATAGATCTGAGAGGAAGATGAGAACAAAGAGCAAAGTGGAATTATTGTTTCACCGTGCATTCATCTGCGTGCTTCACAAATTAATTAATATTTCCTCTCGTCCAATGTCTTGAATTTTTGCTCAAGACATTATTACAAAATCAATTGCCAGTCAGTTGATCAACTAATTTCAAAGTATTCATAAATCCTAAGCCCATAAAAAGGACCATGAGTGTGTGTCTGTGCATGTATACTTTATTTGTTAGCTATTTTAGATCCTTCCTTGGAGACCAGCACCTAGTCCTAACCTCATTTTCAAATTGAAATAATTAATAAATAATTACATGGTAGGCCTTCCTAATGCGCAGTAGCTCTCAATACCATAATCACACAAACTGCTTAAAACAACATAAAAGGTGTCATCAATAACAATCACTGAGAAATAAAATCAAAAGCTCGGTAAATTAAAGTGCAAATTTTTCTGCTTGATTGTATTTTCAACAACAGATCATTTTCAGAGCAGTAAAATAAAACCAGTACAGTGGTAGAAGTACAGACTGTGTCTGTGAAAAACCTCGGAACAATAAGTGTCACATCACAGCAGCAGCTGTGTGTGTGTGTGAAGCCTAAGGCTCTGGTCGCAGACAGACTGTGATGTTTTTCCCCTCGTCCTCATAATTTATTTGTTTCCTCGCATCACGCTTTGTGGATGGGAGGGAGCGTCCCATCCGGTGTGCAAAGACATTTAGAACGATACGTGCTTTCACGTCAGAGTCTCCAAAAGTCTCCAATAACACCAGAAAAAAAGGTTGCTAGATTTGTTGCTAGCTGCTTTTTTTGAAAAGGACTCGCTAGAGGGTCTGAATACTCGCTAAATATAGTGGCACAGTCGCTACGTTTGCAACACTGAGCATCTGAGAGTTTTAGGTGCCATTCTGCCCTCTGGTCCCCCGGTCTCAACACCTAGAATCTCATGGAGATGCTGCATGCAAACGGCTTAATAACTGTTGTAATTTGTTCAAGTGACAGTTTGTACTCGATGTTCCTGATATTAACACATAATATATCTTATGTGGTCCATGCCCGACCCTTCGTGTGACTTGTGACTTGTCGTGTGACTCACCCTCTGTCCGAGCTGGCAGGAGGACCCAAAGTCGACTATCTTGATGGCAGATCTCTTGGGGTTACACAGCAGGATGTTCTCTGGTTTCAGGTCGCAGTGGATGATTGACAGCTCCGGAGTGGCCAGGAATAATAACGCTGCGTACAAACAAGACATCACTCAAATTTATTTCCCCATCAAGAACACCTTGTACTCTGCTGACTGCTGGAATCTATGAATGGGGCTGGGAGTTATGAATTGGTGGGTAAAACGTAATAAATAAATACACCAAAAATATCTGTTTTATTTCATGAACATGTCCATTGCTCCAGACTTTGCAAGCAGTGTAGTTACATATTACACCCCCAGAGGGCATACAACAACCAAAGTACAGATTTAATTAGCAGGAGAAGAAGTCAAAGTGCAGAAGACAAATGTGAGATGAGATGAAGTGGCCTGGACTAGAATACAGCTCTGCTACAGTCATGACTTGAGCAGAGGACAGTGCAGCTACAGCACTTCAGGACTGCTACTATTGATAAATCATCTTCAAACTCACTTTTAATGTACGACTCTTCTAGTCTTCTTCTAGTCTGTAAATATATATTGCTTCATTTACTTGTTTCATATTGTTGATGAACGACTTTGAGCATTTTTAAAAGCACTATGTAGATAAAACATATAATCAACATCAAACAGCACTGAGAACTACTCTACTCTAGATGTTCATTTATTGTTTTGTTACAATATTTTTGTGACTGAAATGTTGTATGAATGTCACATAATTCATTTGCAACTAAAGCACAATGCTTTAACTTTTACATAAGGAAATTCTTTATTATTATTGATCAAGTTTTGATTGCTATCCTGTTCTCTTTTTTTGAGAAAACAAGAACATCATGTGTGCCTAATTGAAATGGCCAGAACTGCAAAACAAGTCTATGTACGAGTACAAAGAAATGGTTTTGACTGACGGCCTTTGAAGATATTAAATGTTCTGAATTGTGGCAGGAACACAAACAATGCTCTCACAGTTAATAGGAAACTGTCATCAAGCTTCTATCTAGAATGAGAACATGAACTCTGACATTACATATTCTGTGCATATAGGAACATTACTCTGACTACTACATATTTAATTAGTAAATGATGTCCTTTGTCTAACTGAATGACATCTGACCTACAATATTTTTTTCTGTCCCCTTTTGAGGATGGTTTAAAATTGCAGTCGCTCCTTTTTGCCACTTGGGGGCAGACGTTAACAACAAGACAGAGAACCACAGGCAAGACATGTTGCTCTTCTCAATGCTCGCACCTGTACAGAGCTGCTGTGCAAATTTCCTGGTGAGGTTGAGGGAGACTCCTCTGAAGTTGGTGTTCCTCAGCAGATCGTAGAGGTTGTAGCTCAGCAACTCAAACACCAAACAGAGATGGTTCCTAAACATAAAGTGACGCTTCAGGTGGACTACACACACACACACACAGAGAGAGGGAGAGGAAGGTAAACAATTTGCACATCATTGACATACATTTCTCTCACATTTTCTGTAAAACAACAGTCAAATTAGTTTTCTTTGATTATGCTCATTGTTGCTACAGCCTGGTGAATCAACATCTAACAATCCAACACATCATGGATGCCACCTGCCCAACTTGAAGTCTGAATGAGTGAGATTCAAATGCAGGGAAGTCTCACATTGAGATCCCTTTAAAATGAACTTTTCTTCAAATTTAAGTCATCCTACAAACAAATGAGCAAACACATCTGCCAGTGCTGTGTAAACAGTGCTATAATATGACTCCAGAAGTCCATCTTTACCTATGTAATATTTCATCTCGGTGTCATGCTTGTTCATGAGCTCCAGCAGGCGTAGTTCAATCTGTGCCTGGTTTAGAAATGCCTTTTTGTTCTTGATGATCTTTATGGCAACCCACTCCTGCTCATGGTGGTCATAGGCCTTCACCACCTGTCGACAGACAACAACAGACTGTGTCATCACAAGCACCTGCCGAGTCCTTCGTTTTCTTCAACATTCCTGACACTGACAAACTAAAAGAGGCACAACACTGGACTCCTCCCTGTCCCTTTGTTGACCTCACCTGTCCAAAGGAGCCCTTCCCAATCAGCGAGTCTATCTCATAGCGGTCCAGCCACTTCTCTCCATTTTTCACAATATAGTCATAGTTGTCGTCATCATAACCATCGTTGTAGACTTTCCTCTCCTTCTTGGTGCTACTGTCCTCTGGAGGGACCTGCTGGGCCCGCCGCTTCTTCTTAGTATAGTACACCTGTGGATAGACACAGCAACAGAACAAACTTAAATCACCAGTGTGACCAACAGCACATGGTGCTGTTTTGATACATTGGTGATTGTCAGATGAAGAGCACAGTTTTAACCTGCTCATGTTTCTACTTTAATCATCAAAACAACATGTCATCATCCCCTTATTTGTCTGATCTTTGGCCTGTCTGCGCTCACAGAGCCCAGGACCAGGTGGTAATTACTTCAGATGGCTTAATGCGCTTCCAGCCTGTATATTTTGAACTAGAAAAGGATTTTTTGTGTTTGAGTTTGATATCCTCACTGTTTGTGTTAAAAACTAGGTCAAATCAGAACCGCAGTGTTGCAGGTGATCGAGGTTCCACCCCCTCAACCATAATTTCTACTATATACATTTATTCCGTCCCGTATGTTAGCATTTCTTCAGTGCATACACAGCAATGTATTCCTTGAAATTAGTTTATGCTATAAATACAAATAAAGTGAGAACTACATGAATTGCATGGAACAAATAAATACTAATGAGCTGATACAGCCAGTCAAACGTGCAACAGTGTGTGTTACCTCATTGATGTGCTTGTAAGTTTTGATGAGGTCAACAGAGAGTTTCCTCAGTGGGGCGCTGGCAGGGTCTCTGAAACTGGGGGGGATCCTCCGCTGGAGTATGGTCATATCAGACAGCACCTACAAAGAACAGCAACATTACATCACTTGTTTAAAATCCAAATCAGCATGTA